>OX388307.1:30014147-30336019 GCA_947579605.1 Athripsodes cinereus
AGGTCCTTTCACTGAAATGGAGAGGAAAAAGGAAAATTTTGGCATTAATTTTCACATGTCACAAATGTGAAAAATATAAAAAATATATATATAATTTTTCGGAAATATATAAGTTGGAAATACGATTGTTTTAATCATAGCGATTTTCTGTTAATTATTATATATATAGTTTCTCCCCGTGATGTTTTTATACTCTAACATTAAGGTGGCATACGACTTATTAAATCTCTGGTCATGTGAGGAAGGCTGAAGAAGATTCAGTGCGGGAGACTTATAGGCAGACAGAGGATAGAGTTGAGTGGAAGGGCCTAACGCGAAACTATGTATGTTCGAGGTGTCCACGATCTTCAGTAGTAAAGGATCAATTTGAAAAACGGCGTTGTTTTAAAAATATTATATATAAAATCTAAATACCCCGTGGAGCACCCGGTGAAAAATTGGTCTCACACTCTTCTGCGTAAGTTTTCGAGAGTACTGTAAAAGGCAGGTGTCCGTAAAAATCAACACATTTTACATTTTAAATTCAGCGATGAGGTTTGCCACCCATCTTAAAAATCTTGATTTTACATTGGCACGGAGAGGACAGCTTGCATGTTTATTATATGCAGCTGATCTGCCGGCTACCCCACTTGTGGGATATGCCGTGATAGTATTGTAGCAATAGTAGTAGTAGTAGTAATTTACATGAACAAGAAAATTAAGTAGTCTTCAATACAAAAATAAAATCATACAATTAAAACAGAATAACAAGCAAACATATATTTAGTACTTAATCAGAAAATTAAATATTAAGCAATATTTATGCAAATATGCTGAAGATACATTTGTACAATCGCATATTCTTCAATTATATTTGGGCTTATGGTATCGGATGTCGTTATCTCCAATGTCCGGTACGCAACGTGACCTTACTTAGTGTGTGTTTAAATATTATCACCATCAATAAAGTTTCATGATGAATTTCCGAAAACATCATATTCCGCATTCTAATTGCTTCATTACATGTTATTACTACAATGTTCTCAGTAGAAAAAATAATTATTGTCTCCATAAACTGTCTATGTAATAAAAAATAATTATTGTCAGACATTATTCTGCTTGAAATTATGAAATCAAAATAGATAAGTATTATTTTAAGTATGGTTTTTTCAATGGCAAAGCTTATTATAGTAAAAAAAAAACAATAAAGGAATATCCATCTAAAATGTTGAGTAATAAGCCCTACCTAAAATATTTCATATTTTGAGAAAACAGTACTTAAGTGGTAATGAGAAAAATATTGTTTGTAAGTTTTTTTAGATAAATCTGAGTTTTTAGTAAGGCCAAATATCTCTACGATAGGCAATATTTGTGTATAGTAAATATGGAGTAAGACGAGAGCGGATAGGACCTGTGATCTCTTGATTAAAAAACTGAGACTACCATCAAGTAACCGCCTCCTTAAAAATATAACAAAAAAAGAAATAGCTATGATAATGAATGTGGAGATACGCAGATAGTGATAAATGTATTGCAAGATTGCCAACTCTATAAATTTAGCGGTGATATCCAGAACACCCATAAGGCGTAACCAAAAGCAGTGAATTGTCTGAAAGCACAAAAGCCAAGAATTTTAATGACACTGCGATATGTATGGCTCTGAAAACCGAAACATCGAAGCTTTAGACTTAAAAAATTATATTCAATATACTGAACAGACTCATGTCTAGTGAGGCAGTAAATTCTGTGGTAGTAAGATTTTTGTTGTTATATTTCTGAAAATAAAAAATTATCTCTGTCTATTAATGTTATACTTTGTAAGTTATGAAATTATTTACAGCAAGAAAGTAAGAAGAATATATTTATTTTATTATTCGTTCACTCTTCACTGTACATTGATAACAAACAATTACATAGAAGGTATACAATCAATTTAGATACAATCAATATATACAGAGGGCGATTTTATCACAAAGGCGCTATCTCTTCCAAATAACTCAAAACAATGTGAATATAGACATTGCTGAAAGCACCTCTACACGGTTGATTATTTTAAAAGTTACAGGCTCCTATTATGTAACAAATATTAAAAAAAAAATTATAACAGGTAGTATGTTTTCTGCGTTATATGTATTTTTTATGAGCGGAGTATAAAACAAAAGTCAGACGTTATAATGAGGTTACACCCAGAATTATATGTGAGGTTATTAAGCAGAATGCCATGAAAACATTGACATACACAACACAACGCAGGAGATTTTATTATGTTGGTTTGGCTTTAAGCCGTAAAAACAAAAATATTATTATTTGTAGGTAATAATGTTTCAGCATCGTTGAATAGACTCGCCGACAAAATAAAACAAGTGTTGAAAATAACATCCTTTAAATCGCGTTATTTAAAGCATCTGAAAATTGTTTGAATTTCAATCGAACATTGAATGTTGGTAACGTAAATAATCACTTATTTCGTTTCGTTTGAGAAAACCATAAAATAATAATTATTTAAAGTAAAAAATATTGAAATAACTCGCTTGGAGGATTACCCGAAACTTAAGCATATTCTGTTGAATTTATATTAATTTATTGTTTTAAATTTTTCATTTTTTTATCTCTTTTTAGTCATATTTCCAAGAGTGAACGTGTTAAAAAATCTTACGATCGATAATTACCATCAGGTTGAGAAAACTTGCAATCATTATTTTACTACCTTCTTCAAACGATAGTCACGCAAAACTAAAGTAAAATTATTAGATAAAACATTAGTGCTAAATTAAACGTTATTTTTCATTCGCTAACAAAAAACGTAATAATAAACTTCATCACATAAAATAGCGAAACAGCTTAAGTGTTATTTTATTACAGCTCTATGAACAAATATGTAGCTATTGCATATCAACTAAAAGTTACCTACATTTTTTACTCATATTGTGTAGGTATACTGTGTTTGTTTGAGGATTGTCGTATAATTTTATTGATATAAATCAGATTTTACTGCTCCAGCCGGTGGTGTCACCAACGTTATTATTATTATATAACAAAAATATTATTTTTCACGCACGGGAAATTCGATACCCAGTAAACAAACATTAACTCCCGCACGCATACAAATATTATGATTAGTGGTGTTCACAAATAATAATATATAAATGCTTATCCAACTTTTAACCTCGACTGTGTGATATTTCACTAATTTTTTTAACTTCATACCTGACTATAAATGTTCTTTATAAATTTTAAACTGCGTCTTTTATTTATTGATTTATATATTTAATTCTTTACTTGTATATTAGTTACACCATACATCAATGCGCAACGTCAAAAATCAAGAATAAAATACTTATACTATAATGACATTCATCCTGCTAATCCAGGATGTCAAAATGTCCAACTAATAATTTTCAATATTAACTAAACAATTTTTTGACATTCTATAACTGACAATACAATATTTTCATTAGTCTTTCATAATAATTGTATAAATTGTGTTAATTGATTCCTTTTTGTATTTTAATCTTCGCCAATATTTGTTCGTGTCTGAGTTCAACTGTGTTGTGAATAAGATTTTTTTTATGTTCTATTCTATTCTTTTACGCCACATCCCAAGTGGTGTACGCAGAGAGAAAGAAACGCAATATAGATCTGTCCCTACATATTTCTTTCGCCTCCTCTACATACATGCTAACTCTCATGCACGCACGTCTGATTTCTCTTACTCCACACATTTTTTATTTTTATTATTTACTTATTTATTTCATTTTTATTTACAATGCATACGGCGTGAGCCTTTTACATGTTGAAACATTAGACAGAGTACAAAAATATACACAATAAAAATTCACATACATATACACAAGTCAACGAAATAAAAATCATGAATTAAGATCAATAACAAAAATAATTGCCAACAATCAAACAAGTAGGTACGATTAAAAAAAAGACCTGAAGATTCAATAAAAGTTTTTTTTTCTTAATTATATATATATATATAGTGATTCAAATTAATAAATTAAAAACAACTTATCAGAATGAAGGTGATTTAAACAGGTATAAAATAAAAAAAATGAAAAATTCGGATAAAGTTTATTTTGTGAGTAAGGTATTTAATCAGGGTTAATTTAAGACATGTCTAGTTAGCCGAGTCTAAATTAGCGTTTTTTTTTCGTAAGTATGAATGAATATTTACAAAAATTTCGAACATATTATTGTTGTTATAACTCAATTTCAGATTTATTTGATAGAGTGTTAAAACATCGTTATTTCGAAAAATAACGTTACTGTAGAAGTTCAAAGAAAGTTATGTCGATAAAATTTGTACAAGAAAGATTCATTTTCTTTTCCAAAGGGTTTTATTATTTCATTGTTTACGTTTGCAATATTCGTTTTTTAAATTATTTTTTTTTATTCAGAAAAGCTTTACCCTGATCACTCGTAAACGAGTGGATGGCCTTTGAAAATAGAATAGAATAGCTTTAATTTTTATTACAACTCGGTACTTCTGGTATGAGCTTTAACATATAGTAGTAAGAAAGGGATATTACTTTTTTATGAAAATAGTTCAGCAAGTACCTACCTACCGTAGATTTCCCTATATAGAATAAGACTCGGTTTCAAATTTCCTGTAAAATGAGAAATTCTTTTTGTCGAGTCTTCCTCTTTGCATCAAAGTAAATGAAACAAATAAATACGGGATGGGTAGCATACCTCATTGCTGCTGAAATTAAGACATTTAATATCTTATTACACGAACACTTGCCTTTTTTTAGCATACTGGAAACCTTATAGAAAATAATTAAAGTCGTATCCTTTTCTGGGAATTCCACAGTCCAATACTATTTTCTTACTTTCATATTGCTTGCTTGCTATTTGCTGCTTGCTATCATATTTCAAACTTGCAGCCATGTAAACTGGTTCCCATTGTACAGTATATAAAGACTATATTAGTATATTATTATATATTTGTATGCTGCTGGTATTTGCAGCAGAGCATGATTATTGTTACCCATGCGACTAAATTTCTGTTATTGGTTTTGTTTCTTTTCTATTTGAATGTATTAGTGCATTTTTTATATATATTTATAGACTGTTGTATTATTGATTTGTCTTACATATGTATTAAACCTATTGTAAAAGGCAAATTGCCGTTTATTGATCAAATAAATAAATAAATATTTACAGTTTATTTTTGGAGCAACATTTATAAATGGATAAAATCTATCTATCTAAACCATCACGGTATATCTCAAAAGGGTGACAGGAAAATTATTCGAATGGACAATTCTTCGAAAAAACATTTGTACGAACTAACTTTTCTTCGAATGACAATATTATTCGAATGGCAGTTATTCGAATCCACAATTATCAGAAAACACAATTTTTCGAATTTTTATACGTTATATTGATAGCAACAATTATCCGAAACAATTCTTCGAATTTTTATTATCAAGACAGATAATATTGCTCCTATTTTCGGCGAAAAGTGACGTACTTAGCGAAGTTATATTATATAATTCGACTCAGTTTGCAATCGATTTATCTAAATAGTGTCAAACGTTTGGAAAAATAATTTAAATATATTTATAATTAGGTATGAACGCAATTGCTTCATTTTCTTAAGAAACTAAAATAACGTTAAAGTTGGATGAGGTATGGCTGGAGTTTTATATGAAACGTAATATACCTGCTTCTGAAGATCAAAATAAAATGAATTTAGATTAATATAAAATAATTCGAATAATAGGATTTTCTAACAAATGTTAGTCGAACAATTCACTTTCCATTAATTGTAATTCGAATAATTGATAGTCGAACAAATTTTATTCGAAGATTTGTTAATTCGAATAATTATTTTTTCGAGCAATTGTGAATTCGAACAATTGTATTTCGAAGAGTTTTCATGTATTCTCTCAAAAGTAGGGTAGTCAGTAGACTAAGTGCGTGTGATAACAATGAAGGTTGTCATCTGAACGAATCAAATAAAACATGAAAATATGAAATCACAGTGATATTGTAGGCAGGTGAAAAGCCAAAGCAATGAATTTGTCATCACCTCAGATTTATGGAGTACTTAAGTGCGTTAACATTGAATAAAATGTCGTAAAAATATTTTTTTGAAACCATTTATAAACCTTATCGACTTTTATTTCTAAACTGACCCAGACACGTTTCAAAGAGATCTATAAATTATTATTTTCTCTTTGACCTCCTTCAATAATAATCCCAAGCTTTCGTATTGAAAACGTGTATACAAACACAGTTCCTACTAGAAGGTTGCATGTTGGAGAAAAAAAGTACGGTACGTTCAATATATCACGGAGTATAACAAGATACAGGTTCAACATAAGTTTCAATGTAAGATCTTGATAATTTAATTAACCAATGTTCTGATAATTATTTCATTTAAGAAAATTAAATTATTAGATATTATTTATTATTTCACTATAATTGAGTACCTACGCGTATTTATGTTATTTATCAAAACAACTGAACCCCTAGTACGAAGTTTTTATTTAAAAATTTAACTATTCCGTATAGAAATTACGAAACCAGAGCAAAATCAATAGCTTAAAAAGTTAATTAAATGTTTCCTCTAACACCTATGCCCTTAGGTGGTCAAAGTTATGCAACCTCCACGGGGCACTTTTTTTGCATTTTAAAATTAAAATGATTACATCCCAAGCTTTCGTATTGAAAACTTAGTTCTTATATGTAGTTTTATAAAAATAATAACATAATATTGGTTCGAGTCGTTATTTTGATATAATATTATGTTTTGTTTTTCTCTTTGGACGAAGTTATGTAACAATAATTTAGCATACAAAGTTCAAAAATAAAAGGATGGTTTAAAAAAACAATGTTTTAAATGAAACAATGTTTTAAATAAACAGTATTCCATCATTCATGCTATCTACATAGTAGCTCGTATACCAATATTGTTGTCTCTTCACGCTACAGGCTATATTACGTCATATAACCCACAAGAGTCTTCATTCGTTGATCGGAAGGATAGGTGCCGATGATTTTGGCCTTTGGGTGACGAATTTTTTTTTTTTTTAAATATATATCTTGGTTTTGTTATAAACCCAAATACAACCTTATACACCTTTCACACTATTGCTATTGATATAATGTAAACGAGTATCATTTAAGTACTTATGTATGTGTCGATTTGATTATTAATATATTAGATTCTAAAGATGTCCAAAAAAATATCCTCAAGAGATTTGCCAATGAAACGTAGGTAAATGATAATTTCATAAATTTTGTTTGAAATAAAATATTTTGGGTAAGTTGGAAGATTTCGCTTCCGCGATAAACTCGCAATATCATTTATTTGAATCAGTTTATTAACTAATTTTGTATTTGTTATGTTCTATTTTGTGCAATAAAGTTTCATATTATTAAAAAATAAGGTATTCATGATGGGTGACATACTTCATCGCTGAATTATAGACGTTGAATATCTTTTATGTGATATTTTATTTAAAAATATCGTATCTTTTGCAGAATACACTCTGAAACGAAGAGTTTTATAAAAATCCTTCATAAAAATAACGTTATTTGCTCTGAAATAATCGTTAAGCAGTTTTAATTAACAAACCCTTTTTAAAGTTGAAAATAACTGAGATTTGAATTTCATGAAAGTAATTTCACGATATTTATTTCGTTGACAATTTTACTTGCAAGGAACCACGTGAAAAAATGGGTTGTGAAAAATAGTAATTTTTGACGTTGCCTTTTCTAAGCCTTATATTTAATTCATGTATTCAATTTATACCTCAGATTGAATTTGGCGTTGTACAAAACATAATAATACAAATTATCCATACAATATCGCGTGTATACAAACACAGTTCCTACTAGAAGGTTGCATGTTGGAGAAAAAAAGTACGGTACGTTCAATAAATCACGGAGTATAACAAGATACAGGTTCAACATTAGTTTCAATGTAAGATCTTGATAATTTAATTAACCAATGTTCTGATAATTATTTCATTTAAGAAAATTAAATTATTAGATATTATTTATTATTTCACTATAATTGAGTACCTACGCGTATTTATGTTATTTATCAAAACAACTGAACCCCTAGTACGAAGTTTTTATTTTAAAATTTAACTTTTCCGTATAAAAATTACTAAACCAGAGCAAAATCAATAGCTTAAAAAGTTAATTAAATGTTACCTCTATCACCTATGCTCTTAGGTGGTCAAAGTTATGCAACCTCCACGGGGCACTTTTTTGCATTTTAAAATTAAAATGATTACATCCGTTTTTTTCTTGTTAGGTACTAGAGATCTCTTTTTAATGATATGATAATATGTCCACGAAAACCTTTGTATAAATAACTCTAAGTTCTCTTCAGATTCATGTGTTGGATGGTATGCACGCTACAATTATAATATATTATCTTGTTAACAAGAAGAAACATCAAGACACATAAGGAGAATATACTCACATTGTTATCTTCGTGATAGTAGTGTGAATTATGTTGGTTTGGGTTTACTCCTTTATTATTATTTTCAAGTTATTTTTTGTGTGAATATAATATAAATTATTTTTTATAACATTAATCTGCGAAATCTGTGAATGAAAAGGTATCCCACTATTTTATTACTGACCCACCGTCCACCTGGACACCGCAGAATTTTGGAAACTTCCATTTATCCGAAATACTACACTGAACAAATCTTGTGTTATTTTACGAGTGTCAATCTAAAAGCAAGTGTTTGAAATACAGAAGAGATGCGCCATCCATCCTGATTTCCTTTTTATTGCCACATTGGGGACAACTCACATGTAATACAACTCTTTTATTTATTTATTTATTCATTTTTAATTGTGTATTCAAATTAAATTGATAGAAAAAGAAATAAGTCGTCAATGAAACAAGATGTATAGTTATTCCACTGTTGACTTTTACTTATTAATTTGCGAGCCGAAGCTTTCAAGAACTTTCGCTCTAATCGTAAGGAAAAAGTTAAGCATTCACAAAAGGAAAGTTTATCTCAAAGGCGCGATCTCTTCCAACTAAATCCATAATATGCATATCTTACAAGTGGGGTAGCTAGCTGATTAATTTCATGCAGATTGTCTTTTCATTGCCAATTACTGTATTAAGCATCTCGAAAGCTCTATCTTGCAAGGAAATATATTATCTAAATTGAAAGCTAAAAGATTCCTTACATTGGAATATGTTACCTCAATTTACCTGTACCTGCTGAGATATGCACCGTTAATTAAACTTTGACACAATATTCATACATATATTTATACGTAGAATGAAAGCGACAATGATTAGCTCACAATTTAGAAGCCAGAGAGGCACTTCCGATGCGGATCTACCTACAATATTATTTATTTAGTCATTTATTTAATCACATAAATGCCACAAAGCCTTTCAAATATATTGAGCTCAATAATATAACTAGACATCTCAACATTAATAGTTATTAATATGTTCTATCTATTGAAATACTTTGATAACTATTCACTATGTTGGTGTTAAGGTAGTAGAATTCTATGACGAAATTAAAAAAAACAGATGCTTCCTTTTACTTTGTGTTCTTTATTGAGAGATACGAAGAATAAAAAAAACGTTATTTAATTTCACTTTGATAACCGTGCAAAAAAACATCTTAATTCGAGATTTTTTTAGAAATTACTCAAACATTAAAACCTAACATCGAGAACACATAACTCAAAACCAGCGAAAAGTCTTGTTCTAGTATTGAAACTACGATGTATGGCATAAGATGAAAACACTACACAAATACAAAAAATTATATTCTGATAGTTTACACAGAATAAAGCTTTATTTTTTATTTCAGCATTGAAACTAATCAAAAACATTTTTCATTTGGTGTAAAAATAATAGAAGTAAGTATCAAGCAAATAGAGAGAAAAAAAGCATAATTATATATTGTGTGACATTTGATGAAGACTATCGCACATTCTATACCTACTTACTTACTTACTGTAACATTTTTAGTTCAATTTATTTCATTATGATGGATATATAAAAAAATTTGAAAAAGTTAACAGATCTCATGATAAAATCTACATAAATATACTTAAAGATATTGATACAAGTAATATAATACTATTTCAATAATCTATATTTAACTTATCTTGTATAGTAGGAAAGTTTTCTTCCGTGCTGATCTTGTATACATTATCTTAGTATTTATTATAAACATCATCTTAATATCTTGAAAACATCATATTAATATACTTTCTTGAAAATTAACTGTGGTTTTCATACAAGTTTATTACCAGACTGAGGTTTTTTAATACTTATCATCAAACTACCTGTACATTTTGTATGATATTTGGTAATTTGAGACTATTTTATAACAAAACCCATTTTCAAAGGGCGCCAATTTGACGTAATATGTAAGATACCATATAAGATCCCCATCGAGTGTTACACCCCAGATTTTGTAATTTATCGAGTCTTGCAGACATCTACTTGATTTAGTAATTTTCTCGTAGGTGGATACTTAAATCAAAACTTTATGAGCTTTTATTGCAGGTGTGTTTTACCTGCTACGATGTATGCCACTACGTAAACGACTAATAATAATAATAACAACTAGAGATGAGCCGATAAGTCGGAAAGCCGACTAATCGGCCGCATTTATAGTCGTCGACTAGTCAGCAAAAATACTAACTTTTTGGTGAATACTAGCCACAGAAAAACATTAAATAGCTATATTTTTTTTTGCTCCAATGAGGCACGAAAACCACTTACACTTTTTAGCACACGAATGTGAGACAAGTGGTGTAATGAATACACAAATTACATCACACAGAAAGCTTATTGAGCACATAAGTTATCAATATTTTGCCGACCGGTGTGGGACAGAGGTAACACTCTTGCCTTGGAGTCATAAGGTCCCGAGTTTGATTTCCGGCCAGGGCAAAACGAAGAATGAACTTTTTCCAAATGTCCTGTATATGCGTTTAGTGCATTGTAAATGTGTGTCGTCGCGTTAGTACCCATAATAAAAGATTAATATATGTTGTTTTAATCTTGTTTTGTATAGAGAAATGTTTTGTTTGTGTGTTGTTTCATGTATGGACGGTTTGCAGCAGTGTTTTCTTGTTATGAATGTGATTGTGTAAATATAGGAGATGAATGCTTTTTGTAATTGTGTATATGTTTCTATATGATTGATATGTTTGTGAGATGTTTGCCCTAGTACAGGATATACCTAGTTGGGCAACATCAATCAAAGTATGTATGAAATTTGTAATTTATTAGTGAAATAAAAAAAATATATCTTATTTTGGGACTAGCTCGATCTGTGAAAATCGTCTATATATGTTTATACTACCACAATAATCAAAACCAATTGGACTCTGTCTAGTTTAAGATTAAAGTGGTGAATAAAGTAAAACGAAAGCTCTCTAACGTAACTGCATTCATCGGCTGACTTATCAAATATTTGAGCACTAATAGTCGGCCAGTTGGCTAAACTGATTGTCGTCCCATCTCTTATAATAACAATATATTATATTATACTATCATTACGTTAAATGTTGTTGATATGTTTGCCAGTAAACACATTAAATGGATTAATAACAATAATAATACTACTCCACACTCTTGTGGTAAGCTAAGAGCTTGACAGACATATAAAGATAGATATTATGTTTCTATATATTATGTCTCTAAAGAGAATTATAATATTTATTTTATTATGATCGCACGTTTGTATGTATGTATGTATGTTAGATGATTTATTGGGCGCCGTTTAATGGTGCATCCATCTTAAGGGCGCGGGAAACTATGTTGAAAGAGCGATGTTTTCAACTTATGTTTGATTTCGGCAATGTTTAACTTTATCCGTCAGATTTTTCTTCAAAATAAATACAATTTTTTGTTTGTAAACAGATTCTTAGTAGAATTTTAAAAATAGATTCTCAAAAAATGGTTAAATCTTTGGTTTGAATTAATGTATTTCAAATATATGTAAAATAAATAAATAAATAAGTGGACTTTATATTGCTTTATAACTTATATATTAATTATTAATAAAATTTGTTGTCCAGATATAAAAAAATATGGAAAAGACCATGAAATGAGATGTATCTACATTATGTGTGATGCGTATCTATTTAGTGTAACCAAACGTACTGAAATAACTTTTTTAAGTTTGTAGGGGTAAATTTAATGTTTGCAGCATTGAAAACATTACAGATTTTTTTTTAATAAATGATTTCATGTTAGACTTCAGGTTTGAGAAGCTAGTTTTATTATATTATAATAATGTATCTAACCAATATTGACTTATCTCAAATATAGTATTATACTCGTACATATAAGTTTATTTTGCATAAAGACAGTTTTATGAAAGGCTTCGAGTGTTTGCACAAGTATAAACTTACATTACGTTTTACCTACCTTAAGTGGGCACTAGTATTCCAGAAATACATCTATAAAGGTAGAATCTAGTATTGTTATATTAAAAAATATATTAAATTGTAATCGTGTGCCTGAATGAAAATAGTTTTAAGTTCTTCAAAATTTTAGATGTTTTTAAAATTTTAGTGTGATGTTTTGAACGAATTGGAGTGCATTAGCTTCAAACATTGGTATTTATCCTGGCAAAATAACCCAAAAGGTTCTCATTACAAAAAAGTTCAACTATCTATCCCATCTCGACCTTGGTTTCACAACAAAAAATTGTCCAGACAACACATTGTCTGTATTTCAAGATTGCGTTTCGGCCACATGCGCCTGGATTCACACTTGTTCCGAATCGGTCTTGTTGAATCTCCCGATTGCGAGTGTGGTTGGGACGAGGAAACGCCGGACCATAGCATCCTAGGATGTCCAATTAGGGACGCTATGGACATAAATTTTAAATTCATAAACGTTGAGTACCCTGTTAATATTGTTTACCTTCTTGGACTGAACTCTCGACAAGTTAATGATCTTATATTTGAATCCGTCCAAAGGAATATGATTCTGATATGAATGTTTTTCGCTTTTTCTTGTTTTCCCTTTTTTTCTCTCTCTTTTCGCCTAAAATATATATATGATGTTTTTTATATGTAAGATGAAAATATGACCATAACATCCAACGGGATGAGCCGCCATAATAAAAAAAAATAATTTAGAAATGGTGACTAGAGTTTCGACATGCAATATAAAGTTTGACAAAGAAAGTTGAGTCTATTTATTTATCTATACCGTCATAAGATCTTAAAGTAGGATAGTCAGTGGACATATTGCAAGTAATAAACACGCAAATCATCCTTTGGGTGACAGTTATAGTTCAGGATGGGTAGGTATCAAACCTTATTTATTTATTGTATAAATGAAACAATAAACAGCATTACAGTAAAAAAACCTTTTCGCTGTCATTGTACGTAAACAATCAAGACAATAGACCATTAAAGGTCACGTGGTCTTGTGTATGGATTTGCTTATGCTTGGAGGGCAAACCGTAACACATGTTCGATTGTTATGACAGTTGAAAGTCAGAGTGCGCAAATCATCCTTGAAGGATGTTATGCCATAAGAGAAAAAAAGAGAGTCAAACGACAAATTACAATGCTCTTCTTTGAAATAATTTACTATCTGAGATAGCATGAGTTATGGTACTTTATCTCTTTTTCACGCATAGTTAGAACTTAGCAGTTAGAAAGAGATACCACCTTTTTGTTTATTTTAGAACTGCGCAGTTAGAAAGAGATACCGCCTTTTTGTTTATTTTGTTTTTGTTCCGTTGTTGTCCTCCAAACATTTTTCTGTGACGTCATAGTAAAACATAACAGAAAAATACAGACACATAGAAATTCTATGCCATAAATATACAAGAAAAAGGAACACCTATTGACCACGTCGAACCGTGCTGATTCCCAATAACGTGAAGAAGATTCACAGATGTGTAATAATTATAGTTTGATGATGACCTCGAAACAAACAGAAACTCTCATTCTTTTAATTTAACAAACAATATAAAAAAATTAAACCTAAAAATTTTGATTGGAAAATTATCACAGTCTCACTGAATTTTTAACACGAGTTGTGCCATTTATTGGAATATATTATTGTATGTATAATTCCGATTGTTGTTGGCTTATAAAGCTGGACAATAGATTTTGTATTTACAGTATTGTATATATAGATTCAATATAAATTTGCACATGTTTATTTCTGTCATCATGAAATATGATCTACAAACAATGAGATAAAGTATATTTGGAACATTAAGGGTAAGTATATTTAGAAACATGAGTATTTGTTCTATCTAGAGATTAAATTGGGAATAGAAAGGGTCATCTTTCATCTTTTGGGATGTTGTAAATATATCCTTCAAGTTCTCGGAATAGATCATACACATTCACAAGTTTTTTCGTGTCCTGTTTTTGGTGATTCATTGTGTAGATGGGGTGTGTTTTGCACGTGATCTATATTTATTTATTTTTATTCTTTTCTGTACATTTATAATTATCAAATATTATAAAAACAATATTTTCGTATAATATTGCTTTAAAATTATAGGTTTTTAATAAATTATGAAGTTAAAAAATAATACGATCACTCAAGTGGATAATATCTAAATCTTATATTAAAAAGCTTATTCTTATCGTCATAATAATATTAAAATACTTAAGCCTATACTAAGAAATAAAATATATAGGTATGGTTTACTATTCTAGTCTAATATGGGAATAGAGTTATGAGTGATTCAACAAAAACTTTACTTGAAAACAATATGTTCAATTTTATATCTGTTTTTTTTTCCCAAGGTCCCGAGTTCGATCCTCGGCTAGGACAATAGATATATAAATTTTATTTACATATTCATTATAAACTGTACTTTTATTACAAACAATCAATATACAGCAAGAGAATTTATCGCAAATGTGCGATCTCTGTCAACTTCAGTTTTTTTTTTCAAATTGTCCTTAGTGGTGTTACATGTATTATGTTTTTTTAATACTTCATAATAATATGTAGGTATGAACTGTCGCATAAATATCCATACAAAAATATTCATATCTCACTTTGGAACTAGCTCAATCAGTGAATGGCAAGTTAAATAATGTAATATTTTAATTTTTCAAATAGCAAACATTGTTCGAAGGTCAAAATGCTCAAAAAAGCAGATGATAGCTGAGAATATATTACAAGAATTGAAATCGAAACGACATCAATATATCAAAGAAAATAAAATTGGTGTTAGTTTTACTTTACATTTAATTATATAGTGACTAAATTGACAATGACTTCTTAAGTCGAAACCAGGTCACTATATGTACGGTTAAACGTTAAGTGAAACTAAAACCAATTGTGTTTTCTTGCATATATAAACATGTAGTTTTACAAAATAAACGTCAGCTCAATCGACACTCTTCAATGTTTGTGAGTACCATGTTGCTTAAGTCGGGCTTAAAAGTTGAAAAAGCAGTTGCTCCGTGCTTGCAAGTACTGGGGAAAGTCATTATATTAAGCTTTTAAAAGTAGCCATTGTAATCAGCTTAATAACTTTCTGTGATATTATTAAAGAATAGTTTTCATGAATTAATATTTTCGTGATTTCATACTAAAGTAATAATAACTATTTTAAATGACATTGGTGGCGAAATGGTCGTTGGATAATATTAAAAAAAGAGTTTATTAATCGGTGTATTAAAAAGTAAAATAGTTTGAAGGTTTTCATGGAAATTGTGAATAATTTTGATAACACAAGAATATAATATGGAACGTGGTTATTTTTACTTAAAAAATCGGTGTGATGAAATGGAAAATAGAGTGAAATAAACATACTTAAAGATGCATTTGGGAAAGACAAATCTCTTACAACATATTTAATTTCATAAACAGATCAATGAAAATAATAATCTTGAATTTTAATAACCTCAAATACAGTCAAAATATTCTCTCAGTAAGCAATTTGAAGGCGGAACAAATCGGCAATGGAAGGAATGGATTTCAAGATCTTTCGTTTGAAAGTCTAAGACTTTACCACTAGGCTAGTCACCTCGATTGGAATGAAAATGTTAAATTTAAACTAAAGCTTGTTTAGTATTCTTATTAAAAAAAATACATTGTTTTTACGTAAAAATAGTTTTCTGAAAGACACAAACAAAGTACAAATACATATTTCAAATTTGGCAATTTGAGATGTTACCACAGAATTCCATACAAAACCTAGAACCCTGACTCATTTACAAAAGTGAGGCAAAAAATCTATGAATTTTTGACAGAACGGTTGGCGAATGCGTGCGGTGTTTCCTACATTTTATGAAGTATTTCTCGCATTTTTATAAAAATATATCATTTTTACATTTATAAAAACGTAATTGGACATTTTTTGAAGTTCTTTTTGATGTTTTAAGCGATTTACCACACTTCTTTTCGTCAACCGATTTGTCAAAAGTGCCGAAAAATGGTGCCTCACTTTATTACAATGAAAATACATACGAGTACTCCATCTAGGTATTATATATAAAAATCTATGGATGTTACGAGTATTAAAATTCAATTCATGTTTCCTTCGCATCATCATTTGTCTCATTTTATTCTCATTCGCTCTCAAAAACAGAGGTCGAGAACCTTTTTCAATCACAAACCTTAACAGTACATTACTTTCCCTTCTCACACAGACAAAAAACTATTATATTTTCTATTATATTTGTTGATGAAAGTCCGAGGAAGATAATTCCTAATCACAAATCTAATAAATAATATTTATATTAAAACAAATATCGTATGTGACCTTCGAATATATATATTTAATATTTTCTTTTCGTCCATGTGACCGGTATTTTGTATCCATCAGAAATTGTTATTTCAAAGTAATCAGAAATGGGTTTCATTTGATAATATATTTTATAAAAAGGGTCTCTCTTATTTATGTCATTTCATTTCGGTATGTCGTTCACGTCACAAGAGAGGAAGCATAGTTATATCAATTTGGTTTTGATTATGAATAGGTTTTATATTTTTCTCATGTTATGTATTAATGTATCTGATTTCTTTTTTGTGATTTCATTAATTTTAATTTATAATAATGTAAAAGAGAAGTATATTTTGTCTAATTTCGATATTTGATCTAACTGGTAACACTTATAAAGGATCATTTAGTGTTTTCCCCAATAATTTTTTAAACTTTGGCTCTGTTATGTACCTATCTAAAACGTTTATGATAAGAATATTTTTGGTAATAATAGGGGACTTTTGGGTTTGTATTAGTTTATCAACATTATTTTTGATTTGACTGTTTGTATCCCTGTTTAAAATTTAAATAAATAAATACAGTGTAGGTACATTCTCAAACTACTGGCAGATAAAAAAAAAACATAATACACACTAAAATGAGCATCAAGTAATCAGTAACAATCGAAATAAATCAACTTGATTAAACTTTAATATATTTTTTGGAAAGCTGCAAAAGTACTGTATCCTAGGTCTTTGCTGTTCAGTTACTTTTCAATAATTTTTACCTATTTATACCCTTACACCAAACCCAAGTGGGCCAGGCAAAGAGAACAGAACGCCATATTACCCTATCAAATTCTCATGCATGCGCACCGATTATTCTGACTGTTCTAGTCACGTCCCAGAAATTCAAACAATAAGTGGTTTTTGACACCTGATCAACATCTTCGTAAAAGACTGTTTGTAAAAGGCTAATGATCAATTCATACGTCTTTACATTACATACCTACTCGTTTGTTTATACCTTTCGACATAATGTGTCATAGGCTAATAGAGCCTTGGTACATACTCGAAACCTTTATTACTCTTCCCCCCATCCTTACTCACACGACAGAGGGGTTGTATGTATTGAAATATTGTACCTACATAATTCAATTATTTTTATTTGCTTTTTCTTTTTTATTTCATTATGAATAACAGAAGTCTATCATTTTTTATGATGTAGAAGAAATCATCATAAAATATTTCATAGAACGTTTTACATGAGAAATATTGTTTATTTGTCGTAAATATATATATATATATATATATATTTAGATTTTAGAATCAAAGAGAAAAATAAAATACCTTCTTACTTTATTAAAATCTTTTCTTGTTATATTATTATTCATATGTTTGTGTATAGATTTTTTACACCTACGATAGTGTTTGCATGATATATTATAAGACAGGTATGCTTTGATCGCAATATATACATCACTTGCAGGCTAAAGAAGAGACTATTAGTGTTCCGACGCTTATTATATATTTAAATATGTACATTTATATGGTACAGTTTACTAGCGTGAAGAGGGGGTCTGGCTAACTATGTTGACCGTGCCTTCTGTGTTGCTGGTCCGTTTCTGTGGAACAAAATTCTCTATGATTTGTGGACTTTGGAGAGTGTGGAGGTGTTCAAAGCGATATTAAAAACCCTATTATTCAGGATGTGTTATGATTCTTGAATGGGCCCTTGCTGTGATTTTTCCACAAAACGACGCATCTTAAAAAAAGTTGTCTAGTTATTTTCATTTCAATTCCACATTCTTCCTTTATAACACGAGATTACAATACCAAATGAAAATTTATTTATTTATAACATAAATGGCTAGTGCCTTTAACATAAAATCACACAGTATACAACAATAAAATCACAAATTTCTAGTTCAAGGCATTAAAAATTATTAAAAAATTTATAACATTACAATAATTCTTCCACTTATCCATCTAACATCTTCTGCACTCCATAAATCATCAAAAATGCTATCAATATCATTGTTGACAAAACAGATTGTCGTTTATTTGTTTCTCTCGTATAATTATTTATTACATTCTGTGGTGTAAACAGATAAAAATGAATTTAGTATGTACTACTCTAAATTTATTAGTTTGCAATTTACACATGTTCTATACATTAATAGCAGTATCAGTTTCACAACACTGAATTAATTATAGCATGATCTCGATACGGTTTTGATGTCCTATTACAGGGGTCCCCAAACTTTGAAGCCTTAGGGCCATAATGATATTTACTTCAGTATGTTCCAAAGGCCAGCCCCCCTAGACAAACACGCACTTTTCGATCTACTACAAACGAATTTACGACAATCTACCTACATGTACCATGGAATTATGCGTTATTGTTGCGGTTATAGTCGTAAATTCGTTTGTAGTCGATCGACAAGTGCGAGTTTGTCTACGGGACCAGATCTACTTACTTGTGTGAGAAAACGTATTTCAAGATGAAGTAGATACAAAAAGAATGTTTACAGATCTAAATAAATCAATTTCTTTTAATAATTGGTACAAGTAAAATTGTTCCACTAGTACAAACTATAGTCGGTGGAAAATCACAATTACATAAATCTTACAAGAATTTCATGTTTCTGTGATATATGGGATTCATATAAATTATTTGTTAGTAATACCCAAATTATCTGAAAAAGAAGCTATTTGATGCCTGTGTTCTCCCAGTGCTCACCTATGGCTGTGAAACTTTTGTGTTCACGAAAAGAATTTTACACAAATTATCAGTGACGCAAAGATCCATGGAAAGGAGAATGCTGGGTATTTCACTGAGAGACAGGAAAACTAATGTATGGATCAGAGAAAAGACCAGGGTCGTCGATGTCGTTCACAAAGTTTCTAGTCAGAAATGGAGTTGGGCTGGTCATGTGGCCAGAAACACAGACTCTAGGTGGACAAAGAAAGTTCTGGAGTGGAGACCTAGAACAGGCAGAAGAAGTGTTGGTAGGCCTCAAGCACGATGGTCGGACGACATAAGACGGGTTGCAGGGGTCGGCTGGATGCGGTCTGCCCAGGATAGAGAGCTGTGGAGATCAATGGGGGAGGCCTATGTTCAACAATGGACGCAGGGAGGCTGAAATGATGATGATGAATAAAATAATATACTTAAGCTTAGATGCATAAATAAAGTTTTGTGCGTCATCATTTATTTATTTATTTATTTAGTCAACGGAACACTACAGACAATACATATATATTTAGTACAATAATACAATCACCAACAATAAGTATACAATGTAATTTCCAGTTTATAAGTGCTCATTATATTATTCTGTTTATTAAACCAAGGCCCAATTGGTTGTCGTTAAGTTTTATTTTGCAAGTAAATAAAACCGAATAATCATTATTCTGAGGTTTCTTCTTCAAATCCTCACAGCAAAAGTCACAACAAAAAGACATTAGCTGTCGCGGGCCAGTTTGGTGACTCTAGTCTTGAGCTGTCGCGGGCCGGGTTGATGGTACTGGTGGGCCGGATTGGGCCCGCGGGCCATATATTAGAAACCCCTGTCCTATTAAATAATCATATTACATTACGTAGATACCTTGTATCAAATTAATTAAACTAATTATATTACGATACAATTATCAATTCAGCTGTTAGAATTTCCGCGTTCAAATATTAATGGTCAATTATACTCGTTTTTCCCATAGTGAAAAAAAAAATATTTACATTTTTACGCTATTGCTAACAACATGAAAGAGAGAGTGATGCTTTTGGGTTAATTAACTTTCTCTCTCGCTCTCCATTGAATAATAAAATTCTCTCCAATAAAATTCTATTGAACACAATTTAATATGTTTATGTGGATGGCACCTAGACTGTTTAACATCATGCCTCTAAGGATTAGAGAAATCACTGTTATTGTTGAATTTAAAAGAGCATGTTATGGGTGGGTGTCTGATCTGCCAATGGAGAGATTGCAAGATATCTTAAGATTTGTTCCATGATTTGTTTTGTGTTTTATGTGGGGTGATATACGTGTGTTAGTATGTGGTGTGGGATTTGTGATGTGTGTGGTTGAGGGATATGTTGTTTTTTTCTGGTTTTATTTGGAGAAATGGTTTGTTTGTGTGTTGTTTCATGTATGGACGGTTTACAGCAGTGTTTTTCTTGTTATGAATGTGATTGTGTAAATTTATTTATTTATTTTTCCTATCATCCATTAGCACTTGGAATAGTCAAATAAAACAAATAATTTGCTATTCTATAACAATCACAAACAATTTTCAATAGTTCGTTACTTCACCATAATATCAAATACTTCACAATGATCATAGACAAGAAAAGAAAATAAAAGAAAATAAAAAAAATGATAAACTGATTAAGGAATTTCATTTCATCAAAGCTATTTTGAGTGTAAAAGGCCCAAAACAGCTTCACGTCAATGTAGGAATGTAAAAGATAGATAAACAAATCAAATACAATGACAAACAAATTAGCAAATGCTTATATTAAAACAAAGCGGTAAGCTCACAAGAACAAAGTCAAAGATACTATACTAAAACAAGCAAATTTATCAATATGTTAGAAGAGAGTGAGTTTATTATTATGTTAAAATATTAATTGATATCATAGGTACGAGTTGGATCGATGTGTAACATTTCGTCAGTGGAATAAAAGGCTTTCTCGACAAGATACCTTTTTACCTCCCTCCTGAAGTCCAAGGCATTCAGTGATTTGATTTTTGCAGGGAGATTATTATACAGGCGTATGCTCATACATATAAATCCTTTGGATACCTTGGCCAGTCTGTGTTCAGGAGGACGTATCAATCCTTTTTTTCGTGTGTTATATTCATGATAGTCACTGTTCAATGGCATGTTGTCAATATTTTTATGTATTTTTTATAAATATAGGAGATGAATGCTTTTTGTGATTGTGTATGATTGATATGTTTGTGAGATGTTTGCCCTAGTACAGGTTATACCTAGTTGGGCAGCATCAATGAAAATATGTAAAGATTTGTAATTTATTAGTGTAACAAAATAAATAAAAAAAAAAATGTTTCAGAGAACTTCTTCGTTGTTCTAACAATAATTCAGAATGTCAGTGATCCTATTTAATCATTTGTAGCGGATATTGAAGTTTTATTTTAAGTGTACAACTTTGCGATGAGGTTTGTAATTCACCGTGGTGGTTTGCCATCCATCCTGAATATCTTGATTTTATATTGGCACGGAGAAGACAGCTTTTATGTTTCTTACACGCAGCTGGTCTGCTGGCTACTCCGTGCCGTGATGCCGTGATGGTATATTAGTTGTAGTACAACTTTCAATATTACATGTAAAATAATGGAATTTTATTAGAAAAGAAAGTTGAGTTAAGAGATTCCTACTCTCTCCTTTGTTCGTCAAACTTCAATTTAGCGATGAGATATGCCATCCAAATAAATGTTTGATCTTCTATTGACACGATGAGGACAATTTGCATATTCATTGTATGTTAATCAGCTGCTTCCCACACTTGTGGGATATCCCTTGATAGAATAGACATATGGAGAAAACTAACTAAAATCTTTCTAAATATCTATCAGTTCATCAGCCTTGAATTTATCCGGATTAATTTTCATGGTGCGAGACTCGGGAACAGACTCCCACATATGTATTATGGTTCGTACTTCTTCAATATAATATTTATTTTGTACTGCCTCTGGTCTCATACATTTTTCAATCTCTCTCATCACATGTGCTTTTTTATTTTACCTTTGGCTGAAATAATTATGAGCAGAACCACTGCTTTTCTCTTATATCATTTTATAAAAAAATCATTTTTCGTTTAATATATCTCATTTAGTGTTTATTTTTGTATCCCTAAATCTAGAATAATTTTATATTTCTTTCCGGCATGGCTGAAAAAAACGCATATGCGACAAGCTCGCCTTTTGGTAATTTCTGTTAGTGGTGTACCGATCCTACTACAAAATTTGATGCCAATGAAGTTTTATTTATTTTCAATACCAATCTATGTATATATATACCCTACCGCCGTATTTCAAGTAGGATAGGCATAGAGTATTAATAGAACACCATATAGATGGTACGAACATGCCACAAATGATGCTGTGCGCGGGCGGAGACCTGTAATCTCCGTAATACTGGAGAGACGATGGACCTGGCTGGGACATGTTCTGAGAATGCCCAATGATAGTTGGACAAAAAGAGCGCTGTTCTTCCGTCCGCAAGGGTTCCGTCGAAAGGAGCGTTGAGGGCGATGATGATATAGATAATTCACCCTTACATATATATTTCGTTTCTTTAACATTTATTTAATCATTCGAAAATTGATTTTATTTAACTGACTAAACCAATAATGAAAATTAAGTTGATACACCACGATTATAAAAAAAATGTTTTACAAAAATTGTAGGTATACAAAGAAATAAAACATGACATCTTAACTACTGAACACATAATATTATACTTACATAATAAAAAAAAAAACAATATTTTCGGAAAACAAAGCACCATTCAGCTTTTCGATACGAAGCCATAACCATGAAGGTTAGTTTAAAGCTTGACCCAGACGATAAAGCATTATAATAATAGTTTGAACCATAAAAATAATCGTTAGAAGAAGTCTGAAAATTGGTTGAACGTTACCCGAACCCTCCAATAAAATATCCAATCAAAATAATGACGTTACGACAAACTATCATTATAAATTTTACAACTCTATCGATTATAGAAACCATTATTTATGAAAGATCCGATTAACTAAAGTAATATATCAAATTATAAAGTTTTTTATAATAAAAAAATATTTTAGTACATCCGTCAATAATATAATTTTTCATCGCTATCAGAAGATATAAATTTTTAACGAATTTTTGAATTTTTTGTATGTAAATTAAGATTATTTAATTGGACTATATTGAAATAGAGAAAGTATAGTATTCTTTACAAATATTATTCAAAAGTATAATTATCTTATATTAATTACTGGACACACAAATTTTATTTGAAGTAAATTATGTTTTTTTATGAATTCATTTAATAATATTAATTACGTTTATGAAAAAATATTCCCCGAAAGGTTTTAGTGAGGCGACGTCAAAATATTGATGTGAAATAAATGTACATGTAAATTAGAATAAATATTGTGTACAATGTCTTTCATCTTCATTTTGAACTTAAAAACAAAAGATTTACAATATTTCATTTGGTATTGTTTGCAATTTATAGTAAGACAAATTGTAATGTTAATTGTGGACAAATTGTAATATAGAACCAGGAGACTTAAAAAAATGACCAGTTTTTTTGTATTCAGGTGAGTTTTAGCTGTTCGTATGCAATTAAGTCCCAGAAGACCAGGCAGACCAGTGACCACCTGGATGTCCACAATTGCCAGGGACCTGAAGGAGGCAAAGTTGCGCTCGGAGGACGCAGGGGACCAGAAAACATGGAAGATGAGAACTAGGAGAGTCGACCCCCAAGTAAATGGGATAAAGGCGAGGGCGAAGAAAAAAATAAATGCAATTAAGTCAGTAGATACATCAATATTTCAAAATTTTGCACACACCGTGCGACGTCGGGTTAGATAATAAGATTAAAAATAAAATATTTAAAATGTATTATAGCACCACATCAAAGCATTTACTTACTGTTTATAAAATAAAATGTAATAATTTTTCATTTTTGTTCTGAATGAAATATATTTTGAAATTAGAATGTTCTCGACAGCTTAATTTGTATTTTAACATTATTATTTTTAACAATAATAGCGGTTTGTAATAAAACTGTCATTTTTATTAAAAAGCCATGTACATTATCATATAAAATAGAAAAGAAAATGGAAAATAATTTATTGTGAAAGGCCTTCGAGAAATGAAAGAAAATTAAAAAAAAAACTTACGGTGAAAGAAATTGATTAGAGTTAAGTGACCTTATCGTCCTTATTTTAAAAGAAATGTAAAAACCAGTGGGGTGTCTAAGGTTTTCATACTATGTAGGCCCACCGTGAATATAAAATACTCACTCCTCCAAACCAGAATCCCTATCACGTGTTGGGTATGTGTTAATTATTATTTTAAATTATGTGTTGATGCTATTTTATATAAATAAATTTGTTTTAACTAGTTATATCTCTATGTGTGTGGTTAGATGGAAGAAATCACTAGAAAGTGATATTCTCACTACTGCATATCGTCCTAGTATTTTGAATTGTTTTGTTAACACTGTTATAAAATGAAAGTGCAAAAAGAATAAATAAAAAACATAATAGGTATAAAAAAGCTTTTTTTATATTTTAAATAAAGTATCTAAATCACTCGCAAACGAGTGAATTGTCTTGAGGAACCCAAAGTATGTAAGATAAAAATAATAGCTCACTTCACTTTAAAAGTAAACTTTAAAAATAAAACGTACATATACACCATCACGCCGTTTCCCTCGTGGAGTAGGCAGAAAGTATTATACAATTACAAGTGCATACACTCTTGTTCCATTTGTTCAACACGTGACTGTCCTGTAGGATCTGACTTATATAATACATATGATAAAATAAAGCGATAACAAAATGTATTGGATTTCACTCTATATTACTATAAGTACGAGTATAATGGTCACCTATCTAATAACTGACGGTGTACTATTGTTGCTTAACTCATCGTGTAACTAAGTATTGGTCAAATGCTACCAATGAAGGATATGAGTAGGACAAAAACATAAGCCTTGTGAGAAATAATGTGTGTAGCGAAACAAAAAATAACCTAGCACGGTTCATTTGCACACAGCTAGTATTGTTTGTTAGTCGCATAAGTGACCAATGGAATTCATTCTCATACATGTTGCGCAATTGCGCATGATATTTAAATTTTCTGATAGTTCACTGCGCGTAATTTTATCATTTTTTCAGATTATTTTCAAGCCTAGAAATCTCAGGTAAAGCTCAGTTTTTTGGCATGTGTGAAAGCTGCGCTCCTGATAAAATACCTTTATCAGACCGATCTACACATAATTATATAGAACTCAGTGGTGTGCTCTCCATATATACAAAAAAGCATCGCATGTCAACAAAAGAAAAGCTGGCTGTAGTATGAAAAATTTAAACACATAAGATGAGGTCGTGAAATATGCCAAATTCAGAAAATTAGTTGACGGAAGAGTAGAAATATGAAAAGACGGATGTTTTCTTGAATTTCTATACCAAATTGTGAAAATGACAAGTAAACTTTTTTATTACAAATGTAAGATCAACATGCGTTCTCAGAGAAGAATGATTGGTAAAACGTTGCAAGATAGAGTGAAGAATGAGAATATCAGGAGAATGAGCGGATGTGAGAGGAGTGTTGTGGACAGAATGCGTGTAAAAAGTTAAGATTGTTTGGACATGTTGAGCGAATGCACGATGAAAGGATGATGAAGAGGATGTATTTATCTGAAAGAAGGGGTGTGTGCAAGCGCAGACGTCTCTGCCTACCCTACCTGGGACACAGCGTGAGAGTATAGTATGGTATCAATATAAAAAGTTAAGTCCTGTCACTGATACAACAACCGTATATTTAAACTATTGTTAAAAAAAAAATGAAATTATTGAAGTGTCAGGACCGATTTATTATGAAATATAAAATTGTATTGTCTGTCAAAAATAAAAAAAATAATTCAGGGTTGGTTTTTGTGGTTACAGCTTTTTTATAATATTCATGTTTCGTTAGTGGAGCTAATTGGCAGCTGGTGGAATCGAGTCTGAAATCTCTTGATTAAAGGTTCGAGGCTCTACCATTAGGCTATCGACAACTTTATTTTGATAAATAATTATATCTTTGTATATATTTTTCGAAAATGGACAAATTATTCACTTTTTTATTTATTCATCAAATTAAATTATTTTTTTATTATTCAACTGGCCTTTTAAATATCTTATTTTTTTTAACTATATTGATAGATGTTGGAAAAAACTATAAGTCCTATATTTATTTATTTATAACCAACAATGAGTGACAGTTGTTACATTTGCGTCACTCAAAGTTCACAATAAACAAAACAACTTCACAATGTTATGTACATATACATGCAAACAAACAATTATCAAATAAACTATTTTAATATTCAACACTTAAATCTAATATATTTATCAATAAACGTACTTTTTAAATTTGTGAAAGATATGATTGGTCGAGTCTTGTCATACATAATCAAAATTCAAACATAGCAATATTCAGAAAATTACAATAAATTAACTCATTATTTTGTCACACTCACATCAGCCATCAATCGGCTGACGCGAAAAAAAAATCATTCATTGATGGTGGGCATTCATTCATTCATCATATATAAATCATTGTTATGTGTTTACATACATTTTGGAAGTGTGAATGTATTTGTATGAATGGGTTGTACTGTGTGTGCGAGATTGTTTAATTTTATGTGTTTGTATTGTATGTAAAATTGTATAAAAATTGTTGAAGTATGCACTGTTTGGATGTAAGACTTTTGGAATGTTATTATTGCTTATATACTTGTATTTAAATGTCTTTCACCTGTTGTGTACCATAAAATAAATAAATAAATGGGTCATGTTTTGAGAATCCCAGTGATACCTGGCCAAAATAGCGTTGATATTGGTGAACTAAAAGATGGCCCAAGCGTCCCTTTTTCACAATTCACCTTTCTTATGACAACGAGCGCTTCGAATGAAGAGGTGATTAAATGTGCGTAGAGACCCTTTGAATTAAGGAAGTTGGTTTCTGCCCTGTGCTGCCAAGAGGAGCATTAAAGCCAGAGTGAACTGATGATTTGTTTTTGAATGATGTAATTATATAACGAGTTGTGAAACAAAATTGATTTTGAAACAAAGTTATGAAATAAATATTAACGAATGTATTTGGAATAAATACAAGAGAAGATAACATCTATACCTGGAAAAATATTAAGTACTCAAAGAATGGACGATGAGAAAGAGATATTTAGCTTGAATTGGGTAAGTTCTAAGATATCGCAATAATCATTTCTTGTGTGAAGTGAATTGTAAAAATATTGTTGTTGATTTCTTATATTATGGAAAATCGAAACCAATATAATTTACAGTGAATAAAAAATAAGAACAGTGGTTGCTTTTAGAATGATGAGTTGCCATTTATATGGGTACAATACAAATTTAAAAAATAAATAAAATAATCTTGGACTGTCACGTCTCTGAGCATCATTTCTCTTAGCCATGTTAAATATTTTGGTGTCCTCATTCATTCCTGTCCAAATCATCGTAACATACGAGTATTTACATTCATCGTGTTTACTATACAGACTTCCATATTACATTTATATGGTATAACACTGTTGCTCATACGATCACTTAGACTTTTACCACACATGCTTCTCAACGATGGTATTTCTACAACATTTATACCGCTTTCATACTTCTTTAGCCATGTCTCACTGGCATACATTGGTGTCGGAAGTAAGATGGCAGAGTTCACCCACCTTTTAGTCGTTGTAAATATATTTCTTTTTGCAACTATTGGTCGGATTGTACCGTTTACCTTATTATCTGCAACTTTTTGCCCATCAATATCGTTTTCACACTTCTCTTCATTTCTCGTGAACAAACTACCTAAGTACACACATTCGTCAACTTGTTCTAACACTTAATTTTCAATCATTTCCTGGCTAACCTACTGTTTTCTTGTTTCCAAAAAAGTTTATATTATTCATTCTTTATTCATTAAAATTCATCGTACAAGTATGTATATTGAAGCAAGTATAATTTTCTAAAAATAATATTTTCATTTAATCGTATTCAAGTAAAAAATTACCTGTGGAAGGGGCTTACATACTACATACGGAAAAATAAGAATAAAATTTAAATTAATTAATTTGAAACCGTAAGCAAAAAAAAAACACGTAGGCATATAAAAATTGAGTTGAAAAAAGAATTTGTGTTCCCGTGTTATACTAAATTAATTTTTCTAAAAATATAACAAGAAAAATTAAACGACTTAGCAAAATACAAACATTCCTTTAATAAGAGCAATTTTTTTCACAAAAGGGTGGGTTTGTTTACATTGGAAATACGGGATTTTCGGGAGAATAATATAAAGGTGAACATGATCAATTACAAGTAGGTTGAAGATATCAAAAGCCTTTGTATTTCCATTTTATGCAGTTAATTCACTGGTTGGGGATATATTTATATTTTTTCGTAATCTTTGAAATAGAAGAAATACGTTTTGATCTCTTTTCCTAAAATAAATCCTAATGCGCAAATTTTGCTAAAGCGATTAATTTTGAAGTTGTGAGTCTATTTCTATAGAACGAAGACAGTGACATCAACAAAACTACATAAAAAAAATAACTAGTGAAATCAAAAAATATCAATTTAGAAAGAAGAATAGAAAAAGAACAAAGCATAAAATTAAATCAAACGAAAAACAATAAGGATGACAACACACACTCACACATAACTACATACATTATGTAAGTAGTCAATTAATAAATTAAATCACAAATACACGTTTGCACTCGTATGTAGGTGTTACAAAAATACTGAAACGAAAGCAAGTCTATCAGAAAAGTTCCCAAAAGTCTAAATTTAATTGCATCTTAGTTCTAAAGGTATCAACAGAACCTTCATCAAAAAGAGACACCATTGATCTGACCTATATTAACATAAACAAAGAGGGTATTATAGGATTAGAATCAAGGGAGGGAATTAATACCGAGATTTTTATTTTTTATTTCAATAAATTAAAGAGTGAGTAAGTTCAATTAACATAATTTATATGTAGAGGGTTTTCATCTTTAACCCAATGCTAATAAAATGGAAACAAAAAATCTTCCATACTCCATTTCAGTGGTCCTCAGTTTCTGGTTTGCGAACCGGTACTATTCCGTATCAAAAGGTGCCGGGTCACCGAAGGAGTAAAAAGATAAAAAATCAGTCCTTGTGGGTTTTGTGTCCTCTTTTTTGGTGTTTTAAACCAATCAAAGAAAGTTTTTGAAACATTCCATTACAAAACTTAGTAGATCATGAAATATTTTGGATTCTTATACCTTTTCAGAAAATTGTAAACGGTAGAGTAGAAAATGAGAGCGCAAGAGAAATCATCATGAAATTCTGGGAATCTAAAATCTCAAATAAAGGTCATCAGCGGGCCGCAGTAAAGTTATCAAACGTTGTCAAAAATTGTTATGTAAGAATGGATATTAAGAATTCTGATTCACTTGGAGAATCTACGTGACGATAATATTGAAACTATGGAATGGAATAAATAAACCAGTACTACTTATAGGACGTAAGGTAAAGTAGAATCATTTAATAATAAATGATCTAACTCCCATCTAACAATGCTTACGAACCTTTTGGGGCAGGCTTTGGAGAGGATTGTAATAATTAGACCTAGTTTGTGATTAAATACTAAACTATAGTCAATTATTATTATTATTCCTTAATACCAAGTACAACATGATAATATGGGTAATGTGGGTTATTCAAAATCTAAGCTTAGTCAAAGGATACCCTTGTGATATTTAAACGAGGATAAGGTACTTTAAATCTCAGCTCAGTCATTTTGTTCCTAAACCTGTGCGAAGAAATCGAATTGAATAGATTTACATATTATTTATGTGTACCTATTCCAAATTCAATTCTATACTCAATCCCACTTACTAGAAGATCATTGACAGAGTGTTGCAGAGTGTTGTAATAATGGTTCTTTTCAATTTTTTTCTACGACTGATGCTACGATATAGCTGTTAAATCAGTACTGGTCTACAAATTTTTTTAACACATCGGTTTCGTATGTGCACGGTGTTGAGCTTGTGTTGCGGCAAACGTCAATGTCATGTATATATAATTTATATCGGGAATCAGAATTTTTTAGTCTTAGTCAATTCTTTCATTAATAATTGTTGTTCTTTTCTTGTAGTTTTTTTCAGCCTACTTGCATCGAATTCTTAAAACTAGTGAATATTTTGAATACACGATTTTACATTTTTTTGACTGAAAACTACAATAGATTTCAGTTATCGATTTCAAAACATTTACTAACATCGCGTATTGTATTCATAAGTCTTCCGTATTTATTCCAAAAGTTCTATTAGTAGTTTTTGTGTAAGTATTTTATAGAAATTTGTACTTATGTACGAGTAGATATCTAGATAGCTTTTGAAACCCTCAAATGCCAAGTGAATTACTCTCAATATCATATTTCGTTGAACTTTACGTAAATATGTAAACTGATAAAGGAGACGAGTATAAAGTCTGTACCTTAGAGGATAAACCACGGGAGTCCACTTTTTACCACTTTTGAGTTAACAATGCAAATATATTGGTGACAAAACGTTATGTTAGTGGGTAAAATACTGTAGTCCAAAGTTGTTGGATTATATGATTTTTCATTTGTAATAAATATATCAAGTCCATTTAATGTTAATGGAAAATCAACGGAAGTCCCACATACGTTATAATATTCCATCAGGAAGAAAAAATCATTGAAAATTTTGTTAGTGCCAAAATCACGGGAGTCCAACATGCGTTGTTTATACTAACTATTTAAAACAATTACTTCAAGTCGGTGCCACAAATGTATGTGCAGGTATCGTTAGAGGATAAAACACGGAAGTCCATTTTATCTATAACTATCAATAAAATAATTATTTTTATTATCAAATATTAAAATAAAGCCTATCAAATGAAGATATTTTTTTTACAGACTGAAATTATTCCAAATATTATGACAGTTATGATGTTTTGAAACTTGAAAATTCATATAATTGCCTCTCCTGCACATTTATTGTAATGTGACTCCCGTGGTTTATCCTTTAAGGTACAGAAGTATTTGTGAGGAATCAATGTAATAAAAACTTATCTGTGGGAGTCGTTTGAAAAGCGTACGGAAGTATATCAAGTATTTGTGCACGTGAATTAGAAAGAATCCGTAAGGATTCGTGGAGCTCCCGGCAAAAAATTGGTCTCTTATTCTTTTCTACAAGTTTTTGAGTCCCCTGTAAAAAGCAGGTGTTTGAAGATATGACGATATTTTACAACTTAAATTCAACAATGAGGTTAATCACCCATTCTAAATGTCTTGATTTGTTGTTGACACGGAAAGGATGGTTTGCATGTGCAACTGATCTGCTGGCTTGTAAGATATGACGTGATGGTACATTGGTAGTAGTATTAAGAAAAAAATGTGCTTCTCAAACACTTCTAGTTAAATTAAAATGTTACTGTTCATGAGAAATTGCCTTAATGCATTTAACTCACCACTTGCATCCTTAATTATGATAAACCGAAATATTGCAAATACTTACTGTTGCATACTGCCATCTGTGTGGTGAATTTTGAAGCACTTGGTACTGGCTACAGACATAAAATGATGATCTATGGCGATTAAATTAAAATCATAGTTTGTCTTTGGTTACTTGTATATAATACACGCACACATTTGATCCAGCTCTCTTCTCCAATACACAGTGAAACCAAAAACATTAGCATCTATACTGTTCTATTCATTTGTTACAAGTTTACATTAAATTCAATTATCCTAAAAACAGTGTTTGTTCTGCAATCCATCTACTCATCAGTTACACAACTCAACATTAGCGATCGTGAAAAGGACATAGGCGATCGTGACACAACAACACTTACATTTAATGAAATATACATTAATTTGAAAGAAGATTTCTAGTTTTTCAGTTTTCTTTCTTACAATCGCCCGTTTTCGTTCCTCTTTATAACATTGGGATAAAATGAAATTTATACAGTGAAAGTTAAAGTTTTTTTAACTTAATCATTATAATATTGAACTTTCATAAGGTTTCCACTAAAAAGTATAATACTAAAATAAAAACTCATTTACTCCCACCCAATTTGCTAATTAATACACAGTTTTATAAAACAATGAAAATAAACAAATATACCTACCTAATATGCCACATCATGCCACAACAATGCCTTGTTTCATATAAAGTAGAATACTAAAATAAAAACTCATTTACTCCCACCCAATTTGCTAATTAATACACAGTTTTATAAAACAATGAAAATAAACAAATATACCTACCTAATATGCCACATCATGCCACAACAATGCCTTGTTTCATATAAAGTAGAATACTAAAATAAAAACTCATTTACTCCCACCCAATTTGCTAATTAATATACAGTTTTATAAAACAATGAAAATAAACAAATATAATATGCCACATCATGCCACAATAATGCCTTGTTTCATATAAAATATTGTACTGTCATCATATGATAAAATTACATACTTTTTAAAACCATACAACATGAAAATGTATCTGAAAAGTAGCGTGTAAAAGAAAATGTTTTCATAGAAAATACTTTCAATAATGTACAGACTTATCATCAACACAATGTCTGGCAGCGAATAGAGATATCCGATTTTCTCGCCACGTACCTAATGAAAATGTGTTTTGAAATAAAAAAATAAAAAAAACTTTGCATACTTTCAGATGTTATCGGCTTTTCTCCGTGATTACCAAACGAAGCAGCTGTCGAGATTGTGTAAGTATAACTAGTCACATGCAAATACAAAAAAAAAACTTACAACAAAAATATTAATTTTCTTTTCTTTTTTATTTTCATTAACAATATATTATCTACGAGTAAGAATCTGAATTGTTATAATGTACATTTTTTCTTGACTAGATTATAAGATTTCCCGTATTTAAGTTCTCCTTCTAGAGATTTCTATCTATTGCCATTTTCAGGACCTTTTTCACCAATTTGACGTTTCTAGATACTAGATAAGAATCTAGATAAGACAGTGTCGAAAGTAACCCCTCTCTTCTTGACAACTTTTTTGGGTGGCTTTTTTAAAAGAAATGATTTTTTTAAATAAACCTTTAATTAAATATCCCTTAATTTATACATATGTAATAAATTGCATTGAATTGATTTTTTTTATATATAATCGCTTACTTATTACATATGTACTTTTATTTCTACAAATCATAATTGTTTTTATTTATTGTGTACTCCATAATATTACAATTGTTTTATGATACAGTTGTAATGTAAACATAATGATTTTAAATAAATGAAAAACAAAATGTACTTACATTTTCAATTGAATTAGAAGTAATATAAATTAAAATAAGAAATATTTCAAATAAAATTGAAAAAAAAAACACAGTAGGTATGTAGTTAACCTGCAAATGACCCACACTAACTTAGCGTACCAGTATATTATTTGATTTATTAATGCTGTTAGAAGAAAAATATAGTTCGTTTTATGTTTGATATAATTTTTTGTTTATCTCAAAAGATTCGTTTTTTTCAACAATATTTTACGAAAAATGATTGAAACTCTAATTCTCTATATTTTCCATTACAATCTCATTCGCTGTATACAAATCACTTAAATAAAGGTGGGTTGTCTAACACTCGTAAAAAACAAGTATCTCCTTGAAAAAATGTATAAAAAACTCGAAGGGAGTCACTATTGATAAACAATTTCTTCTTTCAATACAATATTTTCTGATCAATACAAACACATTGTAACAAATTGTGACAGTGATATATTTTTTCAATCGTCTCGTACAGATTCATATTCAGTTAGTGTCCAGACGGAGAGTATTTTATCAAGTACAATAGAGGGAAACAATATAATAATTTACTAAATATATTTACAAAGAAAGTCTGTAGAAAATACAAAAGCTAAAAAAAAAACTGACGTGAAAGCATAAAAATTCGAAAGCTTTACCATTTAATAAATCTTTTCTATGAGAGCTTTAATCTCAACCTTGAATATCTGATATGCCAAAAAGTTGGTTCTTAAACTATGGCTGTTTGAGCATGTTGAATTAATGAATGAGAACAGAATTACTAAGAAAAAATAAAATGTATGTATCGTTAGAAAATGGTAATCATTTGAGCATTAAATGACGAATAAATCAGATTCCATACGATTGACACGTGTTGATCACATTGAATCATCATCATCAATATCATCACCCTCAACACACCTTTCGGGAGCACAGGGCAGAAACCAGCCTCCTCCATTCAGAGCGTCTCTGTGCCAATTGCGTCACCCCTTTCCACGACATTCCTTGCGCTCTGATATCGTTGTCATAGGAACGGTGTATTGTGAAAGAGGGACGCCCGGGCCGACGGAACCCCTGCGGACGGAAGAACAGTGCTCTTTTTGGCCAACTATCATTAGGCATTCTCAAAACATGTCCCAGCCAGGACCATCGTCTCTCCTGTATTACGGAGATTACAGGTCTCTGCTGGGTGCGCCGGCGCACAGCATCATTTGTAACATGTTCATACCATCTGACATCCAAAATCCTTCTAAGACACTTGTTTTCAAAGCTTAGTATCTTCCGCTCTTGAGCCTTGGTTAAGTGGCAAGACATTGAATACGCAAAAGTAATTGTATATCAGTTACGTAAAGTTAAGTGTATATGCAAGAATGGAAGTAAGTTATAAGCAGCAATTAAGAAAGAAATAAAAAACAGGAAGGTACGCGATGGATAGAAGTGGAGAAGGAAAGTTTAGCTTGTTGCGGATCAATCTAGAAAAATATTACCCTTAAAAAGAAGACCTACAGGAAAATTTAAATACTAAGCCAGATACTATACTGTGTTTGTATAAAAATATGTCTATTCGTTTATACTATCGCAGCATTTCCCAAAAGTAGGGTAAAAAGCGAATGTAACTACTCGTTATTTACAAAACATGTATAAAAAAATAGTTTCTTACAACCTCATAGGACTTGAAGCGATATTTTATAATGTTGTCTAAATGTTAATACATTGATTAAAGTAAACGTAATTTCAAAAATCTTTCTGAATCTTATTTAACCAGTTCAATCGAAAGGGGATAAAGTATATATTTCTAAAACTTTTATCACGACGATCATTGAACAGTTTAAGGTAATTGGATTGTAAGTCGGCGGCGCCTGAAATATATAATAAAATTTTCTTTCGTCTATATACCTATTTTATGAACAAAACAATAGTAGATAGAGGGTTGTTCTAAAACTCACGAAAAATATTAAAGTATTCTACAAAATATCACCAACAATACTGTATTATTAGTAACCAGATCATGGAAAAACGATACGTCGAAGTACTACGAAATGTAAAAAAACCCGATAGAATTCTTCCATAGAAGAGCTTTGACAATAAATATAAAGTTCAAAAGTTTAGATATCTATTTTGGAAATACCATAAATGCAAGAAGGTTGGTGTGACTAGAACGAAAATTTTAAAGATTGCTTAGAGGCAACACCTTTTCAAATTATTTTGAAGAAGGAATAAATTGTATTCGAAGTAAGGGATTAATGAATTTTTTAGAAATATAAGAGAACTTGATTACGGACGAGTTTCAAGTTAAATTTAAAAAAATTAATCAAATATCGATCTTATTATTTTACAAAAAAATCTCATTTTATTGTCTGATGGTATGAATTGATGGGAGGATAAAATAAAATTATGTGGGTTCATGTATCAAAAGTATATCAATCTCTGTTATGATGATGTACGTGTGTTAATATATGGTGTGGTATTTGTGATGTGTTGTTTTTTTTTTTATTTATATGGAGTAATTAGGTTTGTTTATTTATTATTTCATGTATGGCCATTTTACAGTGTAGTATTTGCTTACTATAGATATGATTGTGTATATGATTGATATGTTTGTGAGATGTTTGCCTTAGTACAGGATCTATCTAGTCGGGCAGCATCAATTTAGTATATATGTGAATTGTAAATATTGGGAAATAAATAAAAGTCTATAAAGTGAGTCTACTGTACATATAAAGAGCGTAGAAAAGGGATAGACTATTTCAGATTCGTTGTTCTGTGAATAATATTAGTCAGAGCATGATGCAAACGTTACATATAGATACTAAGAAAAATGTACACAAAAAAAAAATTCACTCCCTCTGTCTATCCCTCAAGAGAGAGTATGGCAAATACCCATTATATATATGGTGATCATCCTGTTCTGTTTGTCCATTATACCTACGGCTTGATGTTGTCTAATAAAAACATGGCAATTTAATAAAAGGTAATAAAAAGATATACCTACTGATATACAAAACAAACAATTCCTGTCTCCCAGTACGCGAGGTGCTATTTTTCTATTTCCTCTTTCTGTCATTTTATATATATGTTGACAATACTCAGAGATGCTTGTTTAGATAAACTCAGTCATAGACCTACACATTTTTATTTGTTCGTTTATAAATAGTATTTCCGAAATCAATTTTCACTTTTTTCGTCTAAATATTAACTGCCTTTCAAATTTTTTATAATAAATTTTGAAGTTTGGCAGGATTCCATGGAGGGACAACAAATTGGTATTACGGAAATAAAATATTATTAAAAAATAATAATTGAACAAAATATTTTCTTAAGCGCCGAAACCTACTTGATCAATTAAATGGAGAGATCGTGATTTTGCTTAGGTATAGTGAATTTTCCCCGGTTTAGATGGGACTCTTATATCCCTATTGTTGATCAAGCTTTTTAAGGTTTTGCTTCTTTTTATCAACCCTTCTTAATCTCTCTTTCCCTCTTTTAATACCATTTTGTCATGTATTACAAACACAGTAGCCACTAGACTGCTTACGCTTCTCATTTTTTTCTGTTTTCAATATTGACCGACCGAAGAACGCTCATAGAACAAGCAAGTAAAAAAACAGTGGTGTAAAATGCTAGTTTCATAATAAAGACATTATGTGAGAAAGAATGTTTGTTCTTGAGGCTACGAAAGAGCCAGTGGCACAAATCACATTTTTTTCTAGTTTTCTTATTTTTTACGTAGGTACCCACAAGTATCTATTTTCATTATAACTATTATACGTACATTTTCCTACCTAGATGTGGTACCATTTGCTTTTTATATCACGGCTAGACTCGTTGTCGTTGCTGAAAAAATAAAGTAATTGAGTTTCTTAGAAAATCTCCCAGTGAATAGCAAAAAAGAACAAAACATAGCCATTTTTTCTATTTGTATAATATTTTATTACCAGAGGTATAAAACTGTTATGTAGAAATCCAAATGAATTTATTTGAAATGAATGTTTTTTTTTTTATTTTTCTTCTTACAATGTATCAATATTAGACAATTATAATGATTAAAGTGTCGAACATTATCACGGGCATCATGTATGGTCTACCATTTTATGTTATTATCAGACCTTAACATGGGTTCCCAATAATGGTTCCAGAAGAGCGAGCCATTTATGTACCATCACGATTTCCAAAAGTGCGGTAGCCAGAAATAACTGCAAGTAATAAATGAGTGGGTTGTCCTTTACGTGTCGATGAAATAATAAGCCAAACCTTAGACTATATATAATGTAGGTTAATTTGTTCCATTCTTTATTTTTAAGTAACTCTTGCACTGAAGATGTCGCAAGGTGAAAGCTCTCGGCAATTAGTAATTAGTTGTTAATATTGATGAAAAAAACATAATAATATGTGAAAACAAACAGTTTTTTTAATCAAACATATTTTGAACTACTCCAGATTAATCATTTCAATTGATCACACTCATCCATAGTCAACCTATTCGAATAGGTATTAACTAGGTAGGTATGTTGTATATGATACACATACATATGTGAACTTCCTTAAGGAGTGTACAACACAAAGTTTCGACGCTTAGTTTTTTTTAATATTCAAATTGAAATTTTATTTCATAATGAATTTTCACAACATTGATGCACCAACTTGAAATCTAATAAAAATAGTTCATTCAAAATGGGTAGCATTAAAAGAACTATTCAACGTATGATTTTAAATCAGGCAACGTGGCATATTTGACTCACGCATAAAAGATTGTCGAACTATGAAAAAGGTTGTAGAGAAAGGAATATATGTCAGTTTCGTAGGTACAATATTGTGCCTTTGGATATAAAAATACTGTGGTCAGCTGTGTAAAAAAGGTTTATGTTATACTATAATGTACGATATCGTTTTTGTATAAGGTATGACATCTTGTTTAATTTTTTTGTCGGTATTCGTTGATTTATTAAATGGAGGTTCATGCAATATTTTTTTACGTGTCACATATGGTTAAAATTTACTACATAAGTAATAGACAAACTAAAACTTTAAATCAGTTGAACATACTCATAGAAAATAAAAAAGAACTTATCTTCTACATTATTAAAGATTACTATACTGAACCCTCACGCCGTGTCCTAGGAGGGGTAGGCAGAGAGAACGGAATGCCATGTTGATCTTTCCTTACATACTTCTTTCGCTTCCTCTACATTCATCCAGTTAAAGATTATTTATGTTAATAATTGAAACTGTAAGAGCGCTACTTAAAAAATATGATTTATTTAATATTAATTTTTCGAAAGTTGAATGGCGTTGACGAAAACGACTTAAAAAGTGTTCAATGTTTATTTTTTTAATTCATTTGCATATTCAATAAAAAAATTATAAAACATTTTGCAAGGTATAAAACATTATTATACAATTGTAAAACATTATTATACAATTGTAAAACATATACATATAACTCGCAGAAAATTGCTTTTTATTTTCAAAATACGAATTCGCTCAGAATCGGGTACTACTTTTCTATTTTTAAAGGTCATCCACTAGTTAACGAGTGATCATGACTAAAGGTATTAAATGAACCTAGAATGCCAAATATTTTTTATTTCTCCTGCTAGTTCTGTATATTTACGTAATTTTTCTGCGACGGTTGTTTGTATATTATGTGTAAGTATTTGAGACAGCGATGTCTATTAGGTACGTTATTATATTATTATGTTTATCATGTAATACTAAATCGGGTCTATTATGATGTATTTTTTTTTATTTTTTTTTTATTTTATCTATCTGTTATAATTATTTGATCATAAAGTTAATATTTTCAGTGCATAAATTATGAAAACAAATTAAAAAACGTAGAAACAAATTTTTAAATCAAACAGATTTTCAATTAACTTGAGAAAACACGATGAAATTGCTGTTTGCGCTGAACTATGAATGGTAAAATGTAGAAAAAAAATCTCTTAAAATCATCGACATAAGATATTCTTTCAGAAGAAACTTATAATCTGCACTCTCGTATGAAAAATATTTAGCCATGGCTTATTTGTAACGGCTAGTCTGAGAAAAGGATTATTCCTAGTTGAATCAGTACTAAACCGAAACAGGCGCTGATGTTCATAGAGTATAAAAATAATTTTATTTGCAACACTGCGATCTTTTTTATATGGCAGTTATCGCCCCAAAAACAACTAATAACTGGACATTATTTTCACTAGACAAAGAATCTGAATAATGCTAATTTCCGTTTATGGGTAATATGTTACTTAACCAGGCATAAAATTTTGGAATAGCGGACATTTTGTCTGTAATGGGGCGCAGCATTACTTGTATTTTGATATGTTCTATATGAAAAATAAAGAACATAACAAAATACATCCCACTGTGGTTGTAAGTTTTCGATTTTCCTATAAAGGCAGATGGTCATAAACCTCAAGTATACAATTTTTAACATCTTAAGTTCAGCAATGACATATGCCACCCATCCTGAATGTCTAAACTTCAATTAATATGAAGAAGACGAACATATTAATATAATACATGTTTGATCTGCTGGTTACCCCACTTCTGGGAACTACCGTGATGGTATGAATGAATGAATGCATAATATACTTCAGTACACACTATACAGATGATAGAGGAAGTACAGTGGAAAACGATATAAATTCTTATTAATAATTTTATAAAATACTTTATAATTTGATGGTCACTGCGTTCCTATTTCTTGACTCAACTGTTCATTAAAGTTTAAAGCTCTCAGAACACCTATTCAAATAATTCAAGCGGAACAATAAACGACTATTATCTTCAGAAGTTTCTACAAATTTACAATCATTTTCGTACTCTAGAGGAAACATTATTTTATATTCCACTAACAAAAACCTTTATTTGGCAAGGTAATGATTTCAGAGAATTAAATATTTAGTTAAACATCACAGACTTAAAGAATGTTGTATGAGAATTATTCTCAAGAGATTCCTGACCACAATGTTACATTTTTTCAAACACGAACACTAACAGAATCTTTTGTAAACTCATTTTCCTTTTTTTTGTTTTAAAACTTATCCCCAGAGGTCAATTTAGGAGCTAATAATCTTTTCGTTGAGTTCAAATGTCTCAAAATTATGTGGGCTTCGTGCTTAACACGAACTAAGGAATTTTCACTACAATCAATGACCTTTAATATATCTGGAAATTCCAAATGAAAAATCGGCAATGCGACCAATCAAATCAGTCTCAAACAAGCGTTGGTGAATGGAACGTTCATATCTCCATCGAGTTCTTCGTTGAAGATGCAATTTAAAAAGTAAGTTACTAATAACACAAAATATACTGTAGTCCTTATGTATGTATACTAGAACTGCACCATTTTGCAAGAATCGCCATAGTTTGCTTATATTGTATCCATATAGGTACAATCAAGTACATATTATTAACATTTGTGTTGAAGACTTCGAAGACATTTGTTTATTTTTATTGTACTTTATGGTTTTATCAGGTATATAAGATTACAATATTAGAGCAAGAAAGTCCATTACCAACTTTATATTATGGGGTCAAGAGCATAGTAATATTATTTTTAATTTTGGAATTTGTTTTCTGAGAATATTAATAATGACTTTAACCCATTTCATAGAGAAGATCTTGTTGCATATTTTATAGTATTAACTTACTGTTTTTCTACAGAGAACACGAAGTAACTTAAAGCTTTATAATATACATAATTCTTTACTTTTGTATAATCGTAATACACAAAGGCAAGATCATTGATAAGTTTGCTTGTACTTATGTATTTACAAAGCAGTGGGCGAACTTATGTAGATAACATCTTGAAGCTTACGTGGACTATATTGACGGTAGATTCTTACGTTGAAACCAAAATACAAATCTAAGTTGGCGATATAAATCAAACTGGCTATCCCACTTGTGGTAAAGTTGTGAAGCTACGAACAAATTGATGGAGGCAATAATTAAAGTTACTGTGTTAATGTATTGCCTTCCAGAATATTATGTAAACTGGAAAACTCCCACTTGTTATTAATTATTGGTAACCAATACAACATATAGCACCTCATTTTGAATTATTATTTATTTTGTTCTTCACTGTACATTGTTTACAATAATACAAATAAAACCAGTATCATAGAAAATATCAATTATACAATTCAATGTACAAAAGGCAAGTTTATCGCTTAAATGCGATGTCTTCCAAATAACCCGGAAATTATAATGTAGAAAAAGAAATGGTGGAGGTATCTAATGAAAATGTCTTGATTAAGATGAACATAATTATTAGAGAATGGACAGGAATCCGAAAGGAAGAGCATCTGTTTAAAATAGGGCAGTCCTATCCTGGAATAAGGGTCAATTTAAGGGGACGTAAGAAGCCACTTAAAGAACATGAATAATATTTCTTTAAAGAAATTAAAATGAAATTGTAATATTTTATGAATGCATATAACCGAGCAATGCAAATGTAACCGATGAAAATTGCAGTATGGTGTTCAGAAATATGGAATGAACTAAGTGAGTAAAATACTTATGAATAATTGCAGTCTTTGCGAGTTTCATATCTTCTTAGAATATCTCAGTACAGTATAATGAATTATATTAGGTACTTGAACTGCTTGAATAATTAAACATCTACCTTTAGCTTCATGTCATGTGATTTCATAATGTGCATAATATATAAATATGTTTTCTAGGGGAATACACAGGCATAACAATAAGAAGATATTATGCAGGGGTGCTATAAGAGAAAAAATTAAATAATGTATTAATTTTTAATATAAATTAATTACAAAAACACTGTTTTATTTTCACTATAATTTTTTTGATTGCCTCAAACGTTTTCGTCTACTCTCTTAGACATTTTCAAGAGTACTGAATTGAAAAATTATAGTGTAAATAAAAAATTATAGTGAAAAAAAAACAGTGTTTTTATAATAAGTTTAATTTAAAAATTAATAATGAATTTTCACAGTGTAAACACCAAAACTGTGACTGTGGTGCAGCACAGACTATGCCACACTTGTTGGAGTGTCCATTGTGCCCTGTCACTTGCGCTATGGAGGATTTTTTTGACGCTTCTCCACCTGCTGTGCGTTTTGCACAGTACTGAGGATCAGTTTGATTGGTTTTTTTCTGGGTTTCGACACGATAAATAAATAATAATACAAAACACTATTAACTATTCACCGTTGGTTTTTATTAAACTCGAGTACTTGCTACGTGAGGACGTGCAATCAAATTGCTACGTGTGTGGTTTCCATTAACCACGCTCTCACATAACAAGTAAATTATGCTTCGTCCAACGGTCGAACCACAATTTATTACAAAAGCAAAATTAGAACAATGAACAAGGTTTCAAACTGAACTATAAGAAGCAAAATACATATTCTGTAGAGTAATACTGTTATAAATATAGGTCTATATGCTCGTTAAGTAGTCTAAAGATATTAAGAAGTAAAAGGTCTATACTCGTGTTTATGTCTAGGGGTTTCTTACAAGTGTATGGGGCCCTTTTACTTGGCTCTGGGCGAGAGAGGCCTCTGTGTCATGCTTACCCTTAAGTCCACAAGCAGTCAGGTTACCAGGAACACCTTACTCCTTCAGTATACCATTTATAACTTATTGAATAGAATCTTCATATTATGTATCAAGGTAAATTTATAGGTACATCCATATAAACAACAAAATTATATATATATATATCATGTGAAACTAAGATTATCAAAAAGTACATTAGACCTTTCCAAGAAAGTGGATATATTATTTCCATCAATGGAGCCTTTCATTTAGCTCTTGGTTGCCTTCATAGTGAGATAATATGGTCTTCCTCCCAATGGTTGGCCAAGGATTCGAACCTTTGTTACATAACTACTCCGAGTATATACTAGGTTATTGGAAGATTATATACACGGAGGCGGAGATATGTACTTTAGTATTATTAAGAGTATTGAATCTACTGATGGGTATACAAAATGAATTTCAATAGAAAGATATCGGATGGTAAGTGATTTACATTTATTGTGTAAACATATACATTACATAACAATACAGTTACTTTCAAAGTAAATCTGTAGGGAATACTATTCCATACAATACGCAAAATTATGAAAGTATTGCCATATTTGGATAGAGACAGTAAAACACACAATGGTAATTATTAAAAGACACCAACCTTGGTATTACAAATATAAATCAATACCTGGATTATCGTGGGGTCTATAACATGAAATGGGAATCATTCATTCTTCATTCATACTCAAGATCTTATATTATTACACAAAGGAAATTAATATATAGATAGTTCAACGATTATATGAACTTAGTTATGAATAAATTATCAATATATATACATCATATACAGTAGTAATATTGTCACTTACAGATAGACTGGCGAGCTGGATAAGAATAACACAAAGACAAGTATGTTATTGTTAACGTATTTTGTCACTCATAGACGGGAGATGGCAGGATCATGAAAGAAACATACCCTGATGATTCTATGGCGGTCGCTGGTTATACTCTAGGACGTACAGGAGTGCGGTGATGTCAGAATCAGACAGATCCTGTCCTCAGGACGAAGAGATCGCCACTACACAAGTGATAAGAGAAATAATTTACGTTTCAACACTATTCTCAGTGCCAAAGGAATAAGGCGTCACTATTTCCATAGTCTGTCCAAGCATATACGGGTGGTCATTTAATCACTCTCATAACAAGGGTCGTAACCAGAAAAGTTAAGAGAGGATCTTCACGTTCTCATAAGAATGAGTGTTCATTGATAAACTACTGATGCGCAATATACAGACTCTCGCGTTGAAGATGTATTCGTTCCTTCGGAACCCATTCTTGTTTTAGTTAAATTTATAACACTGAGCAAGTATAAAGAATTGTTTAAGTGATTCTTTTATGAATCCTAACAATGAAAAGTTGATCAGAAACAAGGGATTGTCTTATTTCACACGGATATGAAAAAATGGCGGCAATTGCAACAACCACGCCCAAAATCATACAAATGCTACATCACTCAAAAAAAACTCCCAAATGTTATCTTAATATCACTTCGACAACGGAATCTATATGACTCACAGGATACTCAAGCCTGTTCACGATATTATTTGGTTTATTGATTACTATTGATTATTAATAAGAACGGTTTTAGGGTACACTAATGTTGGCGGTAAATCCGTCCACGCGCATAACAATTGACACAGGTTGTTTTAAAGTACATTATTACACGGCACACAACAAGAATTATTTTATGAACGCAGGAAGACAACAAGATTGATCATTACACTGTTATGAAGATTGCCTCTAATTATCTAACAATACTATTAACTTGTCGTAATTACTACGATGACTGTCCGCCGCGAGGGCAGCGTGGGAACTCGCGCGTGTTGATTGTTCCGGGGTTGGTATCTAACTGCCGCGTCATGCCAATCATCGGGAGCCGTTACAAGAAGTCCGTTGGGAGAAACCACGTGATCGAATGCTAAGTCGAAGGTGTCCGATAATAACCGACAAGATGTGGAGAGAAAACAATATTATTGTTATTATTATTATTGAGTGACGACAAAGGACAACTACTAATTATTGGTATAGCAGTGGATATGAACGTATTACGCGTTGAATATTTTAATGCGTAGCATTCTCCGTCTGCGCCCCCTTTTTGAAAATTTGAAGTGAAACGACAAATTTTCAAAGAGACGTAAAGTAAAAAAAAAGAAAAAAGTTGAGAACCACTGGACAAGTTAATAATTGAGAAGCACCGGTTATATACAAGAGTTAGTACGTCCTCCTTGCTCCGCCCGTCCTGTCAAAGACACGCCCCTCTCATCCGTAAGTGACGCGACATATTATTACATATAGAAAGGGACAACACTATGAATACTACATACATATCAAACAACAATTAAATTTTCTTATAAATAAGCAACAATCCTATAGCCCAACATTTATTTATTTTAAACACACGCGATTACAGGCCATGCTGAAGGAATTTTGGCGCACTGATATTTCCTCCAGTTAAATTTCACTTCACTCAAGTAACTCTATATTATTTATAAGACAGGGCTCCTAAGCAAACATAATTAAATAATAACAACAATTACAACATTCAACATTCTTTATAACATTTATATAACAATTACCTTATATTAATAACATGTACAATATATCAATAAAATTTACAATATATGTGTATGAGGTTCCGTAGCTAATGGAATATATACATACTAATAATTATAATAAAATCGGATAGTCTATTTAAAGTAGAAATATCCAACGACAAGAGTAGTTGGTCTATAACCACCACGCACGCACAATGTACCGACACAAGAGTTCCGGCATTAGTAGTTCGCGGCTTTACACAACATTAATATTACGAAGAATTTAATATACATACAAGTTAGAGATGTCTCATTTTATACGTGTTTACCCATCCGATATGAAAGACACTCACAATTAAATATAACATACGTCATGTACTATAGACGAATCATATAGCAAGACATTATAAGAACAAAATAAATATTTACATATAACGATTTTCATATACATATGGTCACATAATATTCTCACGGCTTTGATCAATATACGTTTAGACTCTAATTCGCGCTCGTACATACGGATTAGGTCAGTATTTTTTTTTTTTTTTAATTACAACCACAGAGGCATTCCTCGTAGGACTCTATAACCATAAAAATTCCAATTTAATTTTACAATATAAATGCGAACAATACAATTTACACATACGCTTGTCTCATATAATGTACAGCCAGGACGTCTACTGCTATACATCATACGACATTCCATATATATACAATATGAGTATTAAAATTTTACAAGGGCTCCACTTACAAAACGATATCGATGTGGACACAAAGTATACACAATGACGACAGAAGACTACAACATTTGTGGGGGGTATTATTAAAGAGAATCTCTGTCTGGGGTATTCGATATTTTTCATTCATCATACTACATACATCAACTATAATTCCTCATTCAGGGCTCACACAGTCACACTCACATGCATACATCATACTACATACAATTGTCACCAATATCGAAAGACAGGATAGAAAATGAAGGGTTCGAGGAATTTATATTTAATCGATAATTGTCATCATTATATAATCCATGGACCAGGGTCGTTGGCGCTTGTACCTATGTCTACTCCATTGTACTTTACATTCCATTCCTCAACAAGACGATACAACACACAATTCGCTACATATAATATTTTATTTATACTAAAATTTGCATAAGTCACAATACATAACAGGGATATTCAATACTTTTCATCTTTCAGAATATCCTTCACGTGAAACTTTCCACTATAAACACCATCCATTGACTCTAAAAGATACACGTTATCTGACAACTTTGACCTAATACGATTTTTCACAAAACGAGGGGCCAATTTAGACATGAATTCCGCAGCTGCATTGGATTTTACAAAATTTCTACGATAGACTACATCACCAGGACGATAATCTACTCGTTTTCGACGAAGATTGTAACGAGAGGCAGATTTTTTATATGATTCAGTCAGCATGTCAGTAACCTCATTATATACATCGTACAATACATCCAATTTCTGTTTGTAAGAGTTCTTCAGTTCATCCGAAGGATTTTCATCTACATTAGAACTCAAACTTTTGAAAAATGAAGCATGTTGCACGCTTTCAAATCCATGCATAAGAAAATGGGGTGAATATCCCGTCGCAAAAGATACATTATTATTCAAACTGGCTTGTACTATGGGTAATTTCTTACTCCAAATTCTATGATTATTATCAACCAAAATCGAAAGAGCGGTACCAATGGTTTGATTGTACCTTTCAACTGTATTAGATTGTGGAGCATAATATGCTGAATACAAAATCTTTTCTATCCCATACGATTCTAAAAATGATTTGAATGAACGGGAACAAAAATAGGTGGCATTATCCAATAAAATACATTTCGGCACAGAATATGGTAAGAAAATTCTTTCCTCTAGGCATTTCTGAATTATGGCAGAGGTACATTTTCGCAATGGAAAAATCCAAACAAACTTAGTAAAAACACATACCACAGATAATATATAAACGTATCCTTCAACACTTTTGACAAAAGGACCAATTATATCAATTGATAGAGTCTGTAAAGGCATGGACACCAATTTAGGTTTTCCCATAATACCACGTGGTCCAGAAGTAGCAATTTTATGAGTTTTACAGATTTCACAGCTGTTTACAAATCTAGCGACTGAAAGATGCATGTTTGGCCAATAGAAATATCGTCGTAAATGTTTGTACGTTTTATAAGTACCTTCATGACAAGAATCGCCACTACAATGATATTCTTGAATTACTCTTAAAGCATCGAGTTTTGGCAATACTAATTTCCATTCATGAGGTGACAATAAAGTGTTAGACGATTTGGTGTATCTATACAATTTTCCTTCTATTATCTGATAATTCGGGTAAGCTTGTGGGTAATTTTCACAACCTTTCTTAAGCTTGTTATACACTGCATCACAGGTATCAGTGATTTCTGTAGGCAACGTCAAAGTTCCAATTTCCACACGACTAAGGCAATCAGGTACAACATTTAATTTACCTGGTCGATGAGTTACATCAAAATCAAAAGCACTCAAACGAGTCGACCAGCGAGCTAATCTTCCTGTTGGATTCTGTAACTTGTGCAACCACTGCAAAGAAGAGTTATCAGTGATCAAGTGAAAACGTACACCATCTAAATAATTACGGAAGTGAGTTATAGAACACAGAGCTGCCAACAGTTCCTTTTCACAAATGGAGTAATTTCTTTCAGGACCGGTGAGCTTACGTGAAAAATATGCAATCGGATGCTCACCATCTTCCAGTTTTTGCATCAAAATTCCTGACATAGCAAGATCCGAACAGTCAGTGTGTAGATAAAATTCTTTCGTATAATCAGGTTGAACTAAAACAGGTGCAGATTGTAAAGCTAATTTTAAACTGTGAAACGCATTTTCAGCTTCTTCGTTCCATACAAACTTTTTGTTTTTTCTAGACGTAAGGGCACTCAAAGGGGCAGCTATATGTGCGAAGTTTTGTATGAATTTTCGGTAATAAGAACACATACCCAAGAAAGATTTTACCTGTTTCGGGGTAGTAGGAGTGGGAAATTTTTTCATGGCTTCTATTTTGATTTCATCAGTTCTTAGCCCTTCGCCATCTACAATATAACCCAAGTAACGCAGAGATGATTTACAAAATTCGGACTTAGTCATATTGATAGTGAGACCATTTTCCTTCAAGATAGATTGTACAAGTCTTAGGTCATTACAGTGTTGTTCAAAGGTTTCACTTACAATCAGGATATCGTCAAGATAACAATGTACACGACCGGGAAAGCGGTGACTGAACAGTTTGTCAGCAATCATTTGCATGTGACTAGGAATATTACGTAGACCAAACGGGCACACAGAGAATTGGTAAGATCCACGTCCATCAATGAAGAAGGCGGTTTTCTCCTTAGATTCAGGCGATAATGGAAGTTGCCAGAAAGCCTTGGACAGGTCCAGAGCAGTTAAAAACTTGGCATCACGCAAACTGTCCAAGATACGATCAATCCAAGGTAGACAATACGAGTTTGGTTTAGTTACTTTGTTCAGGCCACGACTGTCCAAACAGAAGCGAGGTTCTCCATTCTTTTTATTAACTATCAACGCAGGCGACTGCCAAGAAGAAGAAGCAGGTTCTATGACTCCTAATTGTAACATTTTATCAATTTCTTTGTTCATGATTTCTTTCTTTGCATGAGGAATAGGATAATGTCTCTGCCTAACAGGATCTCCAATGGTTTCAATCTTATGAAAAATTCCTTTCAAACGGCCCAATCCTTTCTTTTCATATGAAACATCTTCATAGGATCGCTTGATATCATTGATAATAACAACTTGTTCCGAGGTTAAATTGGTCGGACCAATCAATCCTTTGGTTACAACAGGCGGTTCAGGAGTGAGATCAGCAGAAAAAATACGTTCATCTATTTGGGTTACAGCATTTAAATGTAATACAGGAGGTATTGTACAAACAGACACAGGAAAAAGTTCAGGACAGATATTAAATCTTTTCCAAAAGTCAATTCCTAACAAGTAAGATGACGTTATAGATGGAACAACTAAAAACGTGATACATTTTTCAATACCCTGATACTGTACAGGTAACGTTAAGGTTCCTAAAACAGATTGACCATTTCCATCCGCAGTGAGTACACGAGTTTCACAAGGTACAAGAGGATATCCTAAGTTCAAAAATTGGACATGAGAATTCTTTCCTAGAATTGATATCACCGCCCCACTATCCAATAGTGAGAGACAGATTACAGAATGAATTTTAATATTAACGTAAGGTCGGCCATCATTTTCTTTTCTAACAACACGAGTTGTGCATAAATTTCTGGTTACCCCTCGGTAATTATACCGTGAGTTTCCGTCTGACGATATTACATCTGAAGATGAAGAACGAGCTATCGTATCGGAAGGATGTCTTAACGAGGGAGAAATTAGTTTTTTGAAAACGACGGGGGTGGTCTAGAAGTATCCGGCATCAGCGATGCAGGTTTCTGTTCACGCATGACATTGTTATATCTATTCCTGGGTGAACGACGGGGTGTAAAATGTCTAACTCTGTTTTTACATTCCTTAGAAATGTGTCCAACATGTCCGCAAGAAAAGCATCGTATGACTGGTTTGGGACGATTCTCTACTGCATTAACTCTCATGGCAGTAGGTCTAGAAGAAGAAGAAGAAGTATGGCCCTTGGTCAGACGATCGAAGTTGGAGACCATTCTTTCCAGTTCACTTACTGACGAAATGTGAGAACTAGCCAAAAGAGAGACATATCTCTGATGTAACCCGCGTTTGAAGACTTCCAACAATTCATTCTCAGTCAGTTTCTCATCAAGGGAGCTATTCATTTCTATTATTCGGGCAATATAATCTGCTGAAGTTTCATAATTATTTTGTATCGATGACCAAATACGTAATTTTCTATCTATCATAAATCCAGGGGCTTCAAAACGGTGGTAAAAGAGTGCCTTGATAGCTTCCCAAGTCATTTCCTCTTTAAAAATTATTCGAAAGTGTGTAAGCGCTCGATCCTTCAGAAATTCAGGCAAAACGTATACCAATTGTTTATTTGGGAACCTCCTAGCCCTTGCAATTTCTTCCAACCGCGTAAAAAAATTTCTTACATCACCGAGACCATCAAAAGGTTTTACTGGCCAAGATCCAAAATTTACATTCAAAAGTTGTGAAGTTTTATTAAGACTTAAAGCATTATCGAAGGATTTCTCGATAGATGCCGACTCTTCTACAGCAACAACGTTCACATTGCTAGACACGGATGTACAAGGTGGTTCCATATCAAGAGATATTTGAGCATTCATACGCGATTGTGGAGCAACTTGTTCGAATTCTACTTCCAGATTTTGTTTATTATATTCTAACGCTTGCCTTCTCAAACTAGGAATTGAACGTTTCGGTATAACTCCTCTTTCAGATAAAGCTTTCTTTAGTGTAGCACCGTTAGCTTTGTCTACATTGGGAATTGGACCCAAAAATAACAATGGTTCAAATCGAGACATTATTATAAGAAAGTATGACAAAGGTTCTAAAACTTTATATGCTCAAAAAAAACTTTTAAGTTACACACGAAAATTTATCTTTGAATGACAAAGGTTCAAGAGATATTTGGTTGTGCTGACAATGTTATTATCTTCCGACGCTTCAATGTTTTATTTTATGTTTTATAAATAACTAAAATTATTTTCACACTCTCCTATGCTTTTTCTATTCTTACAAACTAGTTTCTTAAACGTGTCTTTCGACACTAGGGAGGGACTCGGTGCTCTGGTAGATAAAAGAAGTTTATCGCCACCACCCAATTCGGATTAAATCTGATTACACAATGAGTAATCAATCGTTAACAAAACAAAATTCTGATCACGAGATCTATTTAATAAATAAATAAAATTTCTTACGATTATTTACTCGCGCACAGTTTGAGAAAGTGCGTACTTACCAATTATACTTTGTTTATACTTCGTATCTACGGAAATTCCCGCGCGAAACGTAATACATTCAATATTTCGCGGGAAACTTGTGTTCCCACCAAATCTTAACAAAAGTCGGTTTTCACACCACGCGATATTCCAACCAGTCGCGCGGCGATTTACTCGTGAGATTTAACAGTTATCACTTCACACACATATTTGTATTACACATGATTGCTACAAGACATATCAATTGTACATATAATTTATCACAAATGGCATTAAAAGCAACATGTAAACCCAAGCGTAGTCATGACACAGATTTTTTCAAGTTTGTAATTATTCGAATTACTGTATATCCGAGAAACGAATTCACAATTTATTCGTCTTCTTTTTGATATTATCCCGGACGACGAGCCCACAAATTGCTACGTGAGGACGTGCAATCAAATTGCTACGTGTGTGGTTTCCATTAACCACGCTCTCACATAACAAGTAAATTATGCTTCGTCCAACGGTCGAACCACAATTTATTACAAAAGCAAAATTAGAACAATGAACAAGGTTTCAAACTGAACTATAAGAAGCAAAATACATATTCTGTAGAGTAATACTGTTATAAATATAGGTCTATATGCTCGTTAAGTAGTCTAAAGATATTAAGAAGTAAAAGGTCTATACTCGTGTTTATGTCTAGGGGTTTCTTACAAGTGTATGGGGCCCTTTTACTTGGCTCTGGGCGAGAGAGGCCTCTGTGTCATGCTTACCCTTAAGTCCACAAGCAGTCAGGTTACCAGGAACACCTTACTCCTTCAGTATACCATTTATAACTTATTGAATAGAATCTTCATATTATGTATCAAGGTAAATTTATAGGTACATCCATATAAACAACAAAATTATATATATATATATCATGTGAAACTAAGATTATCAAAAAGTACATTAGACCTTTCCAAGAAAGTGGATATATTATTTCCATCAATGGAGCCTTTCATTTAGCTCTTGGTTGCCTTCATAGTGAGATAATATGGTCTTCCTCCCAATGGTTGGCCAAGGATTCGAACCTTTGTTACATAACTACTCCGAGTATATACTAGGTTATTGGAAGATTATATACACGGAGGCGGAGATATGTACTTTAGTATTATTAAGAGTATTGAATCTACTGATGGGTATACAAAATGAATTTCAATAGAAAGATATCGGATGGTAAGTGATTTACATTTATTGTGTAAACATATACATTACATAACAATACAGTTACTTTCAAAGTAAATCTGTAGGGAATACTATTCCATACAATACGCAAAATTATGAAAGTATTGCCATATTTGGATAGAGACAGTAAAACACACAATGGTAATTATTAAAAGACACCAACCTTGGTATTACAAATATAAATCAATACCTGGATTATCGTGGGGTCTATAACATGAAATGGGAATCATTCATTCTTCATTCATACTCAAGATCTTATATTATTACACAAAGGAAATTAATATATAGATAGTTCAACGATTATATGAACTTAGTTATGAATAAATTATCAATATATATACATCATATACAGTAGTAATATTGTCACTTACAGATAGACTGGCGAGCTGGATAAGAATAACACAAAGACAAGTATGTTATTGTTAACGTATTTTGTCACTCATAGACGGGAGATGGCAGGATCATGAAAGAAACATACCCTGATGATTCTATGGCGGTCGCTGGTTATACTCTAGGACGTACAGGAGTGCGGTGATGTCAGAATCAGACAGATCCTGTCCTCAGGACGAAGAGATCGCCACTACACAAGTGATAAGAGAAATAATTTACGTTTCAACACTATTCTCAGTGCCAAAGGAATAAGGCGTCACTATTTCCATAGTCTGTCCAAGCATATACGGGTGGTCATTTAATCACTCTCATAACAAGGGTCGTAACCAGAAAAGTTAAGAGAGGATCTTCACGTTCTCATAAGAATGAGTGTTCATTGATAAACTACTGATGCGCAATATACAGACTCTCGCGTTGAAGATGTATTCGTTCCTTCGGAACCCATTCTTGTTTTAGTTAAATTTATAACACTGAGCAAGTATAAAGAATTGTTTAAGTGATTCTTTTATGAATCCTAACAATGAAAAGTTGATCAGAAACAAGGGATTGTCTTATTTCACACGGATATGAAAAAATGGCGGCAATTGCAACAACCACGCCCAAAATCATACAAATGCTACATCACTCAAAAAAAACTCCCAAATGTTATCTTAATATCACTTCGACAACGGAATCTATATGACTCACAGGATACTCAAGCCTGTTCACGATATTATTTGGTTTATTGATTACTATTGATTATTAATAAGAACGGTTTTAGGGTACACTAATGTTGGCGGTAAATCCGTCCACGCGCATAACAATTGACACAGGTTGTTTTAAAGTACATTATTACACGGCACACAACAAGAATTATTTTATGAACGCAGGAAGACAACAAGATTGATCATTACACTGTTATGAAGATTGCCTCTAATTATCTAACAATACTATTAACTTGTCGTAATTACTACGATGACTGTCCGCCGCGAGGGCAGCGTGGGAACTCGCGCGTGTTGATTGTTCCGGGGTTGGTATCTAACTGCCGCGTCATGCCAATCATCGGGAGCCGTTACAAGAAGTCCGTTGGGAGAAACCACGTGATCGAATGCTAAGTCGAAGGTGTCCGATAATAACCGACAAGATGTGGAGAGAAAACAATATTATTGTTATTATTATTATTGAGTGACGACAAAGGACAACTACTAATTATTGGTATAGCAGTGGATATGAACGTATTACGCGTTGAATATTTTAATGCGTAGCATACTTTCGCCAAGTTAGCTTGACTTAAAACGTTAAAATCAATTATTCCTATTGCAAATATAAAGCTTACTTGATGAAAGTAATTTAGTTTACTAAAATCAGTAGTGAAAAATTAACAGTGTTTACTATTGATATTGCACAATTCACTCGGTATCGGGTGCCTTGCCTCTAATTATTATATTTTTTCAAAGTTTCTCTAGGAAATACTGGAATAGAGCAATCATCCTCCATTCAGAGTGGTGAAGTGTTAATAAATAATGTTTGATCGTGTTTATAATACGAAATTTTCGTACGACAAAGCAATAATTTTTGAGGTAACTGTATAGAATATTATTGAAGATGAGTCTGCAGGATAACTATCTTTACTAGGGCATAGAGACTGTAGCTTTTTGCATAGTAACTACACGTAAAATGAGTAATTGAATATCCATGTATCAATCTCAAAACATTTACTGATTTTCTCAAAACTAATTATTAACTTAAACATTTAATTCAAAATGAATTATTTAGTACCAAATATTACACAAAATAATTATTCTATCTGTCATGAAAATCAATTTATATTACAGACGTCTCAGTTAAACATTAGTAATTCAAATCAAAGAAGGTACGTGATTCTGATAATCAAATTATTAAGGCCCATTGGTGAGCGTTAGCGATGAGTGAATTAACGAGTTAATAAAATTATGTTAAATAACGATTAAATAAATTATTTTAAAAAGGTGATAAATATTGGCTTCTGCAGTTAATAATAGAGATTTGCAAGATTGAGGGACTTCGTGGAGTAGGAAGGACGTAGATGTCGTGACTGCGTAATATACGGCAAAGCACTGGAATAATACAAATGGGAGAGCTGGTTCGAACAGCTCCGGACAGGGAAGCTTTCTCCAGAGTGATCGCCAACGTCGGGGGACCTGATACAGCACTGAAAGAAGAAGAAATTATGATTGACCTTTGACATATTTTTTAATTTTTAAAATTATATATTCACTTCTACATAAAAGTTTTCGTTTAAATAAATCCGTTGATTTTTTGTAGAAGGTGAACCTTGAAAAATTATTATCTAAACTTATTGAAAAATCTTTAAGTCATTACATTTTAGAAATATTTCAAAGTAACGATCGACAAGTAATTGATTCGTTAACGAAATGATTGATTAATGTCGTTAAATTTTTGATTATCTTTGGTTCATCTATCTGTGGTTCTTATCGATTGCTTTGGTTGTTTTATCAACAATAATTATTAATTAAAAACCTTGAATCGAACATGTTAATGAATAATTAATTAAATAACTAGCGTCTTAACCTATCATTCTTTTCAAGGGAAATCAATTGAGGAGATGATATGAATGATGTATAATAGAACCATCACAAAACGTCTCCATAGTATTGAATAATTGTGAATTTAACATATATTATTATTATACCATCACGGCACATCTCACAAGTGGGGAGCCAGCAGATCAGCTGCATGTAAGAAACATGCAAACTGTCCAAGCATATATCCAAGCCAAAAAAACTGTTAGGTATTATTACTTAAACTCAATAAAATTGTAGTCTAAGCATAAACGGAGGGTTGGTTTTGTTATTTAGCTGTCATAATGGATAAAAACACTTTTCTTTAAATTTCACATAATCATCATCATCATCGCCCTCAACGCTCCTCTCGGGAGCACAGGGCAGAAACCAGCCTCCTCCATTCAGAGCGTCTCTGTGCCAATTGCGTCACCTCTTTCCGCGACATTCCTTGCGCTCTGATATCGTTGTCATAGGAACGGTGTATTGTGAAAGAGGGACGCCCGGGCCGACGGAACCCCTGCGGACGGAAGAACAGTGCTCTTTTTGGCCAACCATCATTAGGCATTCCCAAAACATGTCCCAGCCAGGACCATCGTCTCTCCTGTATTACGGAGATTACAGGTCTCTGCTGGGTGCGCCGGCGCACAGCATCATTTGTAACATGTTCATACCATTTGACATCCAAAATCCTTCTAAGACACTTGTTTTCAAAGCTTAGTATCTTCCGCTCTTGAGCCTTGGTTAAGTGCCAAGACTCACAGCCATATAGAAGGATTGGGATGATGCACGCATTGAACAAGCGGCATTTTGTCCTGATGCTGAGTCCAGACGCCTTCCAAACTTTGTTCATGTTATTGAAAGCCCCGCTTTTTTTCACATAATTTCACATAAAATTTCACATAAATAACCCCCGAAAATTTTGCGGTAAAGAATAAATCTACCAATCTTTTCTGTAAGTTTTTGAGTATCTAGTAAAAGGCAAGTATTGGTAAAACATCACGTGGTTCGATCCCAGGTGCCGGCATACTCCCCTTTCACGACACAAGCTTTTAGCTTACTGTGAAAGGTGTATAAGGTTGTATTTGGGTTTATAAAAAAACCCAGATACATCTTTAAAAAAAAAGACATTTACCATTTTCAATGTATCGAGGTTACAAGCAAGAGATTAAGAGGAAGGGTAAAGCGCAGATGGCGTGCAGTAGTGAAACAAGATATGCAGAATTGCGATGTTTCCTATGAGGATGCACTCGACAGAACCAAGTGGCGAAACAACACAAGAAAGGCAGACCCCACCACCATGTGGGACTAATAAGTGCCCAAGGAGAAAAACCATCATCAATTCAGCGATGTGGTATGCCACTTATTTTGAATGTCTTACAATTTATTGGCACGAAGATGACAATCTGTATGTTTGTTACGTGAAGTTAGTCCACTGGCTACCTCGCTTGTAGGAAATGTATGATGGTATGTACAGACTGAAAACATTTTTATGATTAGACAACATGTAGGTACTGAACGTGAATTATTTTAAGCGTTGCATTCTATCTTGAAAATATTGTTTACTCTACGAATCACATAATAAGACTGTAGATACTAAAGAATAATACATTACAACCTTGGTATGCGCAAATACATTCTTGGCGATACTTGAAAGTGAGACATAGCATGTTGATGGGGTTTTATAACGACCCAGAACACTGTCACTAAACATTTTCCACCTCATCACACGCTACTGTCAGCACCTGCCTCGTCGTGGCGGTTGCCTTGGAGTTTGTCATACTTTGCCCACGCAAATAGATAATTCTTACACTGTAATGAACCGTGAACAAGATGTTCCGTTCAATAAAAACAGTTCTTTCAAATGAACCGATTTATTTTTAAAAGAATAAACATATGTAGCGATTCATAATATAATGGTCTCAATTTTGGTATTCACTGAACTCAAAAGATATTCATAAATAAAGTTCAGATAAAAAATCAAACACTGCTTACTATTACAAAGAAAATTTAATTCGCTATGAAAGTTCAAAGCGAATTTTTAAACAGTTTTTTTTAACGAATTAATCATAATGAACTTTCACAAAGTTTTTCTTAAATAAAATACAATCGTTATATTTATGAATCCTTTTCATTTAATATTTTTTTACACGGTCGATGAAGTTATAGGAACCAAATAATTTATTGAAATAGATATTAACTCAACAATGTGTTTTTGGAACAATTTCTCAAAGTATAACCGAACTTTCTTCCTTACAATTATACCTAAATACTCAAGGAAAGGTTGATGATTTATGTAAGTTGGTATATGCTAAGTGTATCCAAAATTGAATTGAGAGATATCCACCGAAATATAAATACATTAAAAATATTATTTAAGAGTTGAATAAAAACAACTTTGGCTTCAAAATATATCCATCAGTGAATAAACAATGTAATTGAATTACTTTAGTGAGTTAAATCGTTAAAAGAGCGAGTCTTTCAATAAGAATCCAGTTTGACCACCACTGAAAAAGTAACTACTTCGTAGACGGTAATAATATGAAGATACAAAGACTAATTGTGTAGAATACTGAATTCAAGTTATTTCAACATTGATCTTGTAAATGCTTGGAGAGTTTTAACAATAAACATTAATTTCAAAATCTAATTCGTATAAATTCGTTCGACTGTAAGCCCACGTCCCATTTAAATGAAGTATTTGGTGAACATCTTTCAATAATATAATATAGATGTTACTATCGCTAGAATTCCTTTACAGCCAAATAGTAGCTCAAAATAAGCTGCAGCTCATAACCTTAGCTTATTTGATTCCCAAAGTGGTTCACGGGAGACTCGACGGGGGTCCATGATGGCGTGACTAATAAATGGGGGTCCACGAAGCCATAGTTAAAGTATCGGATATTCATAATAATGAGCATATTATATTATTTTATAATTACATAATAATCAATATTTAAATGTTTTGAAATGTACATTAATAAAATACATAATAAATAAATAAATTATATTATATAATATTTGTTATATTATATTATAGAATTAATAAAAATCGTAGGTAAACAATAGGTATTGTTGAAAGTTATCAAACCATATCGATCCATACGAGTACAATAAAATACATCTAAGGATACTGTTTGAATGTAATGGGTAGGCTGTTGTTATATAAAAGCCCTTTTCGTATGTTCTTTTTTTGTGAAAAAGCTTTCATTGTCAAGTAATAAATTACTGAAATATGTTTTCCTTTGGGCAATAAAGAGAGGAATCTTGATTTCTTACCCATTTAACCGAGATCACGAATCGGGTGCTTAAGTAATTTCTGAAAGTTGAAAGTATCTTTGGGTAGTTATGTAAGTTTCCTTACCTGAAAATAAATAAAAGGAAAATCCATTAGTTCAGATTGAATCTGTGTATGAAATACATAAATACAATAAAGGTGGGTACCTACCAACAATAAAATCGGCAAATGTTAATACTATGTACTTTTTCTTTTTATTTGATTCAAAAACCTTTACGGATTCAAAAAATTACATACAAATTAATATTTCATGGAGTATGTGAAAATAAAGATCTCAAAATAACCAGCAATAATAATAAGAAATATAAAATTTTGTGGAAAATTATAAAAATATCCGCGGGATAAGGGCGGATCCTAAAATATTGTGTTAATACTTGTAACTTAAGCCTAATAGATACATATAATTATGAGAAAATTATCTAACTTAAGATGAGTATACAGAAACACAAATATATAGTTAAAGTATTACTAGAAAAAATACTTCGATATTTCGTAGCGATGTTAAAATATGACCGGCTGCTTCGGAGCGCCAAGCCACTATGCATTTAAGATAAAACTACAAAAAACACAAAGTTTTAGGATATTTTTTTACAATGTCGAATTTGAGTTAGAAATAGATCCTAAACTCCCTGAGAATAAACAAATGAGAATACTTGTCGTCAAAGTTGATAAGGTTGGCAGGAGTCTGGAAAATTTAAAAGAAAGTGCGAGATTCTCCCTTGACACAATCATAAGTGGCAACACTTTGTCACAAATATTACGTCGAGACAAAAAAATACAATGATTAATTTTATACACATTTCTAATTTCTTTTGTCAGCTCTATTTATAATAATACGTCGTCCTGCACCGTGCAAGCTGGATAAGTCCTTTTCTCTCTGGATTATTGTCTTTTCTTTGATATTTCTCAGACAAGACATCCACTTTCATCTCAGACTTTGCTTGTCTTCTTTCTATTTTGGCTTTTAATTTTAAATTAACTGATTTACCCTTATCTTTATTTTGCATGATTTAATAATGGCTTAATCAATGATAGGTAATTAACAGTTTCACATTTGTCGTTTGTTTAAAATACATTTAAATGCCACCAGATAATAATACAGAATGTGAAGTACACGAGTGTAATTGGGCAGAAAACATTGTTTGAAGTACGAGTACTATTTACGTGAATGAATGAATTCCTTGAATTACATATGTAGGTAGTTCATGAATGTAATATAGTAGGGTAGGAAAATTTAAAGGACTCTTTTTAAAGGAATATTGGGCTGTTTGAAATACGCCTAACAAATAAAAAACAGTTCAATTAATAGAATTGGTTGATAACGTGATGGTAGAATCTCGGACTTTTGATCGAGAGATCCAGTGTTCGATTCTACCTGCTGTCGACTTGTTTAATGTTAACAAGCGCATCGCTTACAGTGAGAGCGTTTGAAGTGTATTTGAGCTTATTTCTAATCCAGATTCATCATTAAAAAAAATATAAAAAACAAAACATACAATTTTATTAAAATAAAAGTCGTATTAAATACAATCAAAATATCAACGTCTTACTCATCTCATTAACAACGTCTGAATACGCATTTTTTTATTCTTTTATCGATTTCGGTGGATTTACTTTAGTAGCAATGATACCTACCTATAGATGCATAATGTTGTTATTGTATCTATACCCGTATGTATGATGCACTTAATAATTTGTAATTTTATAGCAGACGTGAAATGTGAATTTTCATTTTATTTTGTAATATTTTTTTTTGTAAAAGGCAATTGCCGTATATAGAATAAATAAATAAATAAATACGACTCATTGTCAAAAAGCTTTTAGCATATTTATGTATTCACATGTATTTATTTGAAGCAGATACCTCATATTGTAATTATAATTGTAACTGTCACTTAGATTAAACGTAATAAATAATATCTGTATTATAATTTTACCACACATTGTTATTCTAATACCCGTGTAATTTAATAATTCCTTGGAGTGCGTAACAAATGTAATGTTCCCGAATGATAATTATTTATAATACGTTTCAGTGTATGTTGATAAATTTAATTGCAAGCGACAGGTGAAAGACAAAGAAGAGAAACAGAATAGCCTTCACAGTAACGTGAATTAATTGAGGTGCGATCCATCAGCTTACAAGTGAAGAGTGAAGTATTACATCCCTCACTAACCAGATGAAAACTAGCGTCATATAAATACATCACACTCTTAAATTATAGTTCAACTAGCGGAGGCAACCTCTATAAAAATGCACATCTCTGATAAGGGTTTTTCTGTGGTTTATCGTACAAAGGCAAATGCTGGAGATGTTTAATATAAGACCGTCCACAGTGGCTCAAATATAAAAAAATACATAATAATTTGGTTGACGATACATGATTATAACTCTTCCCTCAATTAAATTTATTTTAATCTATTGATTTCTATTTGTCACATGCCCAATTTGTAATGAAACTTCAGTTTACTTTTGCCTGACGATGAGAGCGGAAGCTCTTAAAAATCGGCTCGCAAAATTAATAAAGTCAACAGTGAAATAACTAGATATCGTGTTTCATTTAAAAAATATTAATATGAACTTCGACCAAGAACCGTCGGTAGATAAATTTAACTTTAGATGAAAAATTGTTATTTTTTATTTTATTTTCATTTAGTATGGGTTTTGGAGATAGAGAATTTCATATTGTGGTTCCCCGATGCTGGAACATGCTGCCTCTAGGTATGTGAGAGAAGGCGAATGGAGAAGGCTTCAAGTTGAAGACACACTTTTTTGGTGGAAGCTTCGGACAATAGACACATTATATGGTGCCCATAAGGCCATGTTTTGAGTATACGCCGTTATGCAAATTGTCCGAATGTATATTGTAATATTACGTGACGTGATTACATATATGGTATTTTTTTTCTATGTATTAAATTATGACTTTTATATTTAATAGATTTGGGACTGGTCTTCATCTACACATAAAACTACATAACTTTAATTTATATAATAAGAATTCATATCATGTTTGTATTAATATTATCATAAATTTATATGATACATAATCTGATACGAAATCTGTCAAAATCCAAACATTTGAAGACTTTGACGTCTAGATTTATCAAAAGATAATAATTATTATGAATAATCGATTGAAGATATAGAGTTAATGATAAAACTCAAAACTAAGAGGACACACTCAGTAATGAAATTTGTCAGATCTTTTAAGTTTGATGTTTGATTATGGATTAATTCAAACGGAAATACTTGCCCCCCTAAGGGAAGTTTGAATTTAGTGAACTTGTGGTATTCTATTTAGGGATCGTTTCCCACATATTTGACATTCTTTTATATACAGATCGATCATTAGTTTTTTTCTAAAGTAAAGCATTTGATGTCGAGGGAAAAATGACTATAAATTTTATTACCTTTAAATTATCAAGTTTTTACATACATATTTTTTCTGGTGATTAATTTATTAAATACAATTATTTATTCAAATTTATTTAATATAAAACACTTAATTAATATTTTCACTACGACTTTATTCGTCGCAAGCCAGCTTTCAAGAGCTTCCGCTTTCATCATCAGGTTAGCGTATAAGCTTCCACCATGTTAGAACCGTTGGTCGAAAATATGAACTATATTTAAAGTTAGTTTTGAAGCCATAGTTGTCTTTAGAAGTAGAAAAAAATATAAATCTCCATCAGCTTCAATTTAAAGTTGGTTAGACCCTTATCATCAGATCGAGGGGCAAAAAACGTCAACATTTTTTTTTGTACTCTCCACCTTTTGTAAGAATAATTGACTAGAATCGTGAAAAACATTTTTAAATTATCACTAATTTAATTTTGATAAAGGCGTTCGGTCATATCATTATAAGATGTGTCTTAATTAAAGGAAAGTTTATCAACTGACACCCCGTATTTCCAAGAAAAATGTTGATCAGAGAAACATAAATATTTAAAGATATACCTACATTAAATTGTCACAAATTTAAAAAAAAACAATTTCAAATATTTTTTATGAGCTTATTATTCGAACATAAATGAATGCTTTTGAAATTATTAATATCAAAAACATAAGATCACAAGAAAGCGCTGTTGATAAGAAATATAAGAAACCTTCTAATTGAAAAATGTTTAAGCCTAGAAAATATGAGAATGTATAAGCTTTGAATGCCGTTAAAATTGGTGAGGGGAGGGGAAGTGGGGGAGTAATTCTTTACAAAGAATAATTTAAACAAAACATAATATTTTCTGCCATCAGAGCCAGCAACAATTTGAAAATAGATTTTGAATTATTTTTTTATAAACATTTAGACAAAACATATTTCAATTTATTATGAATAACTTTTTTTAATTCAAATTCATTAGCGTTTTAATGGAAAATTATTGTATTGTACTTCATTCAAATCACAATTTCTAATTTATTTAATTTGAATAATATGATACTTAATTTTTTTTTCAAACGTTGAGATTTGAGTCAATATTTTGTTATCAATAATTAAGATATTTGTTTTGCGTATATATTTTGTTTGTGTTAATTAAAGAATAAAGTTTAAGTTCAACTTATAACATTCAGGTATCATTGAAATAAAGCTATCGAGTTTTTCAACGTTTGTGATAGAGATTGGAATCATGAAATATAAATGAATAGAATATCAATTATTCATTGAAAGTTTTAGAAATATAAATAATGTAGGTACTTCTGAGCAAATTGCATTAGATTTTATAGCTATTTGTATACCAAAGTACTACAAAATACAAAGCAGTTCAAAACAAGTCAGTAGATAAAATACAAAGCAGTCCTCTTAAAAATATATAATCAAAAGTTTTCAAGCAATTTACTAATGATATCCTTAATTGTTCTGCTAGAAAGCTTTTTATTTGATTTTTGTAGTAAATCTCTAAAGGGGATCGAAGAAAATCGAAAAATCCGGAGCTTCGAAGTTCGAATATTGTAAAATCAACTCATTGGTATACAGAACTGGTGAGCAGCAGCAAGAATCAGTCATAAAGATTTAGTAAAGCTACTAACACTTCAAAACACCTCCAAGAAAGCCCTAGGCAGAGCTATAACTATATTATAAATGTGTTTTTAAGCACATACAAAATGTCATATTATTTTTAGACATTTCAAATTGATGACTACAAAACATGTCTGTTTTAGAGCTACCTTTGAATATGGCGCTTAGAAAGTGGATGTTATTTATTGCTAATGGAGCGCTTTTGTTACGTCACATCGATAGAAAAAAAAATCGTCTCATAATTCACGTTAAGATTTTCATGGATAGTACATAATATTTTTTAGTTCACGGAAGTTCAAACATTTATCAACCATCATCTCTTTCTCCTACCCAACTACTTTTCTTTTTCATACAATACTCTATTCATTTTTCTATTCTTGAACAACACTCAATGTTCTAGTGACAGACGATTAAGTTCAAACTAGAAGGTTAAGCAAAAGCTCAGCGTAATTCGAGATTAATCATTAAATTCAGAAGAAAATTATGAATTCCCATACAACCTTTCCATAGAATTAGAAAATGTGGCAAAAATGGCAAGACTATTTATTGTTGTCGCGAATGAATATTCAGAATATTCCGGAAAACTTGGATGTTGGTTATGTCATCATCTTTATGTGAGATAAAACCTAACAATTTGGAAGTAGCTTTTTGGACAAAATTATACATTTTTAAATGACTTTCACGATGGTTGTATCAATCACGAACCAGTTTTCAAGAGCTTCCGCCCTCATCAATAGGTTAGCGAAAAGTGAAGAAATAACAGTAATAAAAATAAATAAGTTCTAATGGATATAGTGAGTTCTTGATAATTAACAATGGGTTAGTTAATATAAAATACAGTTTTTGTTTAACATGAACATCCACCAAGTACCATCGGTCTACAACATTAACTGCCTTCACCTAAGATTAAAATGCAATCCAATCTTTTGTTGCATTTTTCTTAGTGTAAGATTTTTCGATCACTAACGCCATACCTACTCAATATTAGGCCCTAATGCAACATTTTAAGGCCCTATAGCATATCTTAAAACAATGTTATTTTTTGCTTATTTCTTTTTGTTCGCCACAATATTTGTCATATTATTCATGTAATTCACAAAATTCTGACAAACAAAACTATAGAAATATCTTCACGCCAGTTGCAAATATTGTGGAACATATTATTCATTACAAATTATGTGAAGGCATTCCGTAAAAGTATAAAATACTACTCTTTTCTCGTGTTTTTTGTGCGAAGAATCGGAATTTTTTCTTGTAAGATTACAAAGTCAAATGTGTAAACACACAAAAAAGTTAATCCGCGCTATCAAAATGGTATTCAGGTTGTAACACTAATAAGCTCGTTAACGTAGCTTTTTAAAGTTGACATTTAGAATCGTATTTCAAATGTTCATTATTTATATTGATTTATTATATTTATTAAAATCTTTTAAATGTGAGTTTATTTTCATTTGTATGCAAAATTCATTACTAATCACACCTATTTTTTTACCTCATAATATAATTTCTTTTAACGCATTTGACCAATTTTCAGTGATAAATGCAATGAGTCAATTGATACCCTTTTTCCTTTTGCAAACAGAAATATACTGAATTTTTTTTTATTTATTTATTTTTATTTATTTATTCTTCTTGCACATCATCATTACATTACAGTGTTAACAAAATAATATTTTTTTTAAAAAAAACTAGGACGATGTGCAGTGGCGAGATTATCACTATGAAGTGATTTCTTCCATCTAACCACGACACATTGACATAAATCTAGTAAAAACTAATTTACTTAAAAAAAACATACAAGACATTAATACACAACAAAAGAAAAAAAAGAAAATTTAAAATAATATTTGACACACACCCAACATGAGGTAGGGATTATGGATTAGAGGAGGGGAGGGGGGGGGGGTTAGTGAACGGATACTGAGTTAGAAGATAGCATTTTTTCTTAACACAAGATTTCAAAACATTGAGCGATTGTGAAACTCTATGCGAAGAAGGAAGATTGTTCCAACAACGAGCACCATAAACTGAGAATGATTTCGAGAAATAATTGGTACTGTGTGTAGAAATTGCCAGAAGACGCTCGTTATTGGATCGCAATGGTAGGCCATTTTTCAACAAGTACTACCCACCTGGTACTTTGTCTTTTCATGAAATATGAACTACTGTAATAAATACTACTACTACTATACCATCACGGCATATCCCACAAGTGGGGTAGCCAGCAGACCAGCTGCATATAAAACATGCAAGCTGTCTTCTCCGTGCCAATATAAAATCAAGACATTCAGGATGGGTGACAAACCTCATCGCCGAATTTAAGATGTAAAATGTCTTATTTTTCGAACACCTGCCTTTCACAGGACACTCGAAAACTTATGGAGAAGAGTGGGAGACCAATTCTTTACTGGGTGCTCCACGGGATACCAGGGCCTGATCTAGTTATTTAAATATTCATGGCCTCTTCTCTACGTGTCGGTCAGCAATAATACAATAGAAAAATAGATATTAAAAACATCAAATCTATATTCCTATTCCCTCCCAGAAAGCCACGACTTCTCTTGAATCTACTTTGTATCTACTTTAAACATTCATACATAAATCAAGATAAATCTGGGTTTTTTTATACCCAAATACGCTCCAAACACCTTTAATTCACAATTTAATTGGATCATTGCTTTCTAGTTTGCGTTCAATGAAATATCACTAAAAAGTGGAAAGAGCTGGTTCTCATGAGTATTTGGAGTTTACAGTTTCGGAAATAACAGATCAAAGATAAAAAGAAGAAACTTGCTCAATAACAGAAGAAAAACCTGATAATTCAACAACTGATTCTGAACTATGTAATGACGTTATACGTGAACTGTAAAAAATAAAATCATCGAAGTATAAAATCATCGTGAATAAGTATAACTTGTAAATTCAGAAGAACCTCTTCAATACAGCCTGTATGAGATCCACATTGACATATTATCGTTCATTCTTCTGAGCACGTTTTTCCAATTGACGTCCGGTAACGTAAAACTTGATTGAAGGTTTTAGCTTACAGAATACCTATCACTCTCTCAAGAGCTTTTTTATTGAATAACGAGAGGGAAATTTTTACCCTTTTATTTAATGAAACTTTCAGCATTTTATTAGTCCCAGTGTACCGATTATTTTCTCTTCAAATTGTCTGCCTTCTCTTATTATATATATTTCTTGGAAAAGAATAAGTTTTAGAGATGAAAAAAATGTATAACCTTTTTGTTTTGTATTCTGTTTACTTACTACGTTCAAAAGCATGGCACTGGGAAATTCATAAACTCATTATTTTTGTTCATGTGTTCGTTTCAAACCGAGCATTCTTAGCACAGATTATTATTAAGATATATAAAAAATATTTCATATTTATAGAAATGTTGATAGCAAATGTAATTTAAGCTAAAAAATGTTGAATGTATTTAAGTTGTATAAACGTTCGAATCTCTATGTAGGTAAAAAATGTGACAATACGAGTACGTATAGGAGAGTATGGTTTTGGTTCTCACCTTTTGTGAGATTGTGGACAAGTTTAACAGACAATTTTGTCCCTATTTCCTGCCTTTTATAAGTCTTCGACTGCTCAGTAAAAGGTGGGTAAGTTCAAGGTAATAATAACTTTCAATTCAGTATTGAAGTACTATAGATAATCAAATAAATAGTATAGACAAGCAACCATAGCCAAAGCCGAGATAGTAATCTCACGTATATCTTTTGATTTGGAAATATCATTTTAATTTTCTTTAATATTAATTGAACTAATTCAATTACTTTTCCGGATCATTTTCCCAAAACAGACAAAAAAACCAAACACGAATTTGTAATTTTGTTTATTTTTCAACTTTTTAAGTGAGTATCAAAAGCTTTAAAATTAATTTAATCATTCCATGAAAACAAGTGACACTCTGAGTGTAAATTAATTAATTTATTATTATTGAGAAATAAAAGGAATTATTGACAGAATAATAATTAAAGTCAACTAAATATCTACTTACACAATGTTGTTTTAAAAGAAAATTAAATTTTCACCAAGTTGACGAGTCAACACTATTTTGTATAGAGTTTTATTTAATAAATAAGCGATTTGGTCATAAACAACGAAAAAATACCATTTATGTTTACAAGAAAAAAGTTTCTTTTTTTCAGTTGATTTCCATGCTATACTGTACTCTTGCGCCGTGTCCCAGGAGGGGTAGGCTCAGAGAATGGAACGCCATATAGAGCTATCCTTACAAATTTCTCTCGCTTCCTCCACGTCGGTTTCTTACCCAAGAAATATAACTTTCCATAAGAAATAACACAATTAACTGAATACTTGTTGGTATTTGTTTAAACGTTAGGTGCAAACATGTTAAAAATCACATAAATGCAAGCTTTGCCGAATATCACAAGCAAAATTTTACCAAATCTTAAAGATACATAAAGTCCAATATGTCGTAACGTGGGAAAGACAATAGGTATTGGAGATTCTGGTACGAACACGACAGAAGAATCGATAATACCAGTATTTTTTTTCACCTTACATAGAGGATCGAGCGCCACTGATTACCATCCATGCACATATTTCGCATCCGCAATATCATAATTATGTACCTTTTTTCTCTAATTCAATTTATTTAACACGTGTCCGTCCATTACGATTTGTTTTATATGATATTTTCATTTAATTTTTGGACGCCTCACCTCCTCCTCCATTCCTCACCATTCCTCCTAGCAAAATATTTTTTGAAATCTATTTTTCAATCCATATCCTATACGTAAGGTAGTCAGTAGATCAGCTGCATTTAATAAATATACAAGCTGTCTTCTCCCCCCCAACAAAAATTTAGACATTAACGATGACTGGAAAACCTCATCACCGAATTTAAGATGTAAAAATATATCCTTATTTTTTCGAACACCTGCGTTTTGTAGGACACTCGAGACTTACAGTAAAAAGTAAGAGATCAATTTTTATCACGTGCTCCACAAATTTTATTTTCATTTATACCACAGCTTTCATACTGTAGAAAAAGTGCGGAAATAAAAAGGTTAACTTTTAATGAAAATACAAAATAATAGATATCTATATTATGTACTGTAAAGGACAATCAATTACATTTAAACCTTTAGATGTTAGTTAACATTAAACAGGGGAAAATGAAATTTATTTCCTGTTCTATAACAAAACAGGTAGAAAGCAATCAAATATATATTAAGTGAGTAGATACTTTCCTATATACATACATTGTGAATAATGATACATTGAATTTAGTATTAACAAGTCCTCGTTGGATCTGATACATTAACATCGTTGGTTGATATATTTTATTCAAATTTATGTAAGAGCTTGTTTCAAATAAGGAAACTATTATTAGATTGTTCCTTCATTCAGGGACAGCCTAAATTTGCTTTTTGTTGAACGCAGTCGAATTTCGCCTCCTGAAGAAGAAAAATGAAGCGGAGGAATTTCAAGCTGCTCATCTGCTTTACAAGGGGGATATTTTTTAGGTGATCATTCTTATTCTGTGGAATTTTAAGCACAGATTATTAACTTCTAACGTTTTTGTGTTAACTTTTGAGAATTTTTTGTGTAAGAACCATACATTTGTGAAAAAAACAACCAAAACATTCTTGATTTAGTGAGAGCCATCCAACGAGATGATGGGTTCCACGTTTTTACACGCAATTTGTGGGATCAAAGTGTACGTGGCTGAAAAGTGACGAAAGTGTGTGTGTGTGTGTGTCGGTATCTATGTGTGTGTTTGTGTGTGAGAGACAGTGAATAAGTGTGTGTTTGTATTCCTATTATGTTAACCCTCCTGTACACGAGACTTGTCTCTATAAGGAGGATGTTCAGATTTTGGTTTTTATCAAATAGTCCATGTATTGTTATATATGTATTTCTTTTTATGTTAAATAAAAAAAGTGCGGTAGAACTGTGATTGCTGAGAAGAGTGGTTTGTAGAAAACGTTGTATGACACAGTAGGAATATTAAAAGAATTAGCGGATGCAAGAGGAGTGTTGCAAATAAGTTACGATGGCTTGGATATATGAAACGTATGGATGATAAAACTAAGATAAAAAGATGACTATGATGTATTCTAATATCTGAGAGACGGGGTTGAAAAAAATTGCAAATGTCCGAAAAGTATGTGGCTTGAGCATGTAAATCAAGTTCTCACGGAAGGTCGCAGAAAATTAAAAAAAAGTGTATAGGAAGCAAAAGAAGAATGCATGGATAATTTATATGGTGTTCCATCGTCTCTGGGGTAAAGATAGAAAGATTAGATATAAAAATACATCGTTTCCATTTAATCTCACCAATGTCTATCCCTGTGTAAGATTTAGGTGAGAACCTACATAACAATATACATATTCCTATTGTTAAATTAAAGTTTATAGGGAAAGTAAAATGTTTTGTGTTCGTATACTGCCGTTGATGTCTTTAAATTAAATTCTGCCAATCCGCTTGTCTTTTACTGTAATTTACCTGTCTCATATAGAACATACTGTTTTCCTAAGTAAAATAATAATATATGAACAATTGAGTGAAATAATAGCTATGTACATAGAACTTATAACAAAATTTAATAACAGAAAGGGAACGTTCGTGTGATATTCGAATTTTGAATCAAAAATAGAATATTTGATTCGAACATTCAAACATCAGGGCCCGATTTAGTTCTTATAGCCGCTCGGGTAAAAATAATCTCGAGAGCACCCGGTAAAGAATTGGTCTCCCACTCTTCTCCGTTAGTTTTCGCGTGTCCTGTAAAAAGCGTACGTACGCAGTACGAAGAAACAAACACATTTTACTTTTCAAATTCAGCGATGAGGTTTGGCACTCATCCTGAATGTCTTGATATTTTTTGTTGGCGTGGAGAGGACAGCGTGCATGTTTATTACATTCAATTGATATGCCGTGATGGTGTAGTGTAATAATTTATCATTGGTTACATCGAGTTATTGGTCATTGGCCACGAGAATTTTATTCCAATTTATTCAATTAGGAATTTTCGATCAAGTGAGGACTTAAAGAGTTTAAATGTTTCAAGATTTCGAAATTTGACATACTACCATAATTTCTACCCCTCGTCACCCGATTTCCAAAATGCATAGGAATTTGAAACATGTTACAATCCCTTTGGTTTTTCCAAAAAACAGTTTCACGATCACGAATTTGTTTTTACCGCATTTCTGGGAATTTGCTCGGCTTGCTTTTTCCCTAGATCGGATCCTGTCGTAAGCCCACATGCTTACCATACTCGTGGGTATTTGGCATTCAAATTTAGTAATAATAGTAAATGTACTACAAAGTACAGCATTATTGACATAACAATATGTAGGTGAAAAGTTTTTAGACGTTTTACCTCCAAAATGTTATCTTTAGTATATTTTTTTTTATTTAATATTCAATATCAAGATATTTATAACTATTTATATGTGCTTTGGATTATAAATACTTTTTCTCTTGAATGGTTTAATTACGTGGATAAATTTTTAAGGATAGCTACGTGATTAGAATGTAAAATTCTCAATTATTTTTGGGGTATTAGGGGTATTTGGAGGAACTAAATGATTTTATATACCTTTATTTTCTTAAATATACTTTTATTATTATATAATTTCAATTATTTTATATCATATTAATTTATCCAATGACTTATAACTATTATAACAATAAATTCTATTTATTGTACATATTATTATTTGATATTGTTAGTGTGATTGTGTAGATGTTATCGATTTATGTGTGTATTGTACTTGTTATTTATTCTTGATACATTTCTCTGGTTACTGTTTTATTTTTCGACACTCAGTATTTTTATATCCATTGTTATGTCATTGTTGTCTTTGTATTTTTTAAAATTTATGTAAACATGTAAAAGGCTACTTGCCGTTTATAATTCTATAAATAAATAAATTCTATTTCTTCTTCGCAGACTACACCTTCTCACTCCTGAATGAAGGCCACCTTCATTTTCTTCCACGTCATTCCATTCCGTCTGCATACAGTTGACTCCATCGTGTCGAGTGATATCATCCCTCTACCTCATTGAGGCTCTTGCTATGCTCCTGGTTACTGCTCGTGGTCTCCAAGATGTAAGAGACTTTGCCCATTTGTCATCTGAGCTTTTAGCTATTTGTCCCACTCATCTCCATTTCAAAGTTATGACACGTTGTGCAATATCAATAATTTTAGTTTAACGTCTTATTATTTCGCACTCTGTTTTTGGGGTAATGCCCAGCATAGCTCTTTGGGTGACTAAATGGGTTAGTTGGAAGAGATCGCGCCTTTGCGATAAACTGTATATTGATTGTATTTAATTTGAATGTATACCTTTGTACATTGAATTGTATAACTGATATTTATATGACACTGTTTTATTTTGCAATATTGTAACCAATGTACAGTGTAGAATAAAATAAATAAAGAACGAATAAATAAATAAATAAATATACTGTTTAAGGATACATTTTTGCCAACCTCATAGGAAATGTTGCACAAGGATGCATAGGTATATAAATAAACATATATACATTTCATTCAAACTTACATATATATTATTTGCTTCCGGGATTCGGGAGAAAAACGCAAATCAAAACATTTCGCATTTGCGTAATATACATATTCATGTATATATCTTCCAACAATTCTATTATTGATATATTAATGGCACACCATTACACACACATTTGTGCTTTCATAAGCTTTCAGGAAATGTATTAAGCCTTAACGTCAAATCGTATGGGAGAAAGTAATGTTGTGTGTTACATTATGTTTACATATTAAATCACCCTATTTTTGTACTTTCACTTCTAGAATTTTTTTACATTTTTTATCTACACAATCCATATTCTCAAACTACGGTATAAAAATGTTTAACTTTATAAAGTCAAAAAAAGTTGAGTTTTAAAAGCGAGTATTATAAATAATTATTCCATTGACACTTTTGTTCATGTATGGCCGGTTTCAATAATCTATCTATCCGCTACTGTCGATTGAAATGTATTGTATTGGTCACGGATAGGTGAAACCGGCCAATAAACATTCATACTGCATGACAAAAATATTTTCATTTTGTTTGTACGGACAACAGAAGATATGTTATTAGAACACTATATTAAATGCGTAGGAATTTCAATTTGCAAATATGAGTTATACATACGATGTTATTGAATACAAACTACAAATTCCTGTTTCATATTACTAGTATTATTTCTAAACAAGTGAATGCGTATTGAAAGACTTTATCAAAGAAACCCAACAGTAATATTAGTTTTCATACAATACGACTATTATAATAATATTGACATTCGCACCTTATTTATACACACACACACACACTAAACAATTATATGTTCTATTGTGTTCAATATTGTATTAAAATTAAAGAAAAATCATCAATTTAAATTTTGTTCCATTTAAATTGTCAATTTAAATTATTGCTTTAACAATGTTTTCTTGTTTAATATATTAATATTCCACGTATGAAAACTGAAATTTTATAATCAATCTCGTCAAAATATATTTACTGTAAATAAATAAAACTAAAATTATTAAACTAAGTTCTTTCACGTTGACTTTATTCATTTAGAGCTGGTTTTCAAGAGCTTCCGCTCTCATCATTAAAGTGACGTAAAGTGAATATGTTAGCTCTTTACGTTAGTCTGATGTTGAGAGCGGCAGCTCTTGAGGGCTGTTTCGCGATTAATAGTAAATTCTTTATTCTTAATTCTTCGACTTTTCCTGTAGTTCCCTTACAGGACACTTTGGTTCATCAACATTACAATAATACAATAAGATGGAAAACATTAATATAATAGAAAGGACGTAAGAAACGCAATATACAAAAAAAAAATGAAAAGTCAAGACACAATAAAATAAATATAGACAAATACTTAAATTCTTGTTCTTCAGAACTAAACTAATGTAAAGGGTCCCTTGAGCACCATGTCAAAGTGTAAAAAATATTCCATTAAAAATCAAATAACAAATCCACAGCAAAAAACAAATTATGAAAACAAATTACAACAAAGTTGTTATGCTTCACTAAAAAATAGTTCTGTAGTATAAGAGCATTAGAATTTGATTTTACGAAAGATATCGGTCCCATAGTGCTGAACTTTCTTGTGCACGCTAACATTACAAAACCGCGTAGTTTTTGCATCTCATCATCTCTTAAATTTCGTCAAAACTCGAAATAAATTAATATTCATTATCGTTGATTGTCTCTTCAAAACTTAAACAAGTCATCATTTTGTGTTACATTCCCGCTTCTATTGCCAAAACACGTGTTAAAAAAACCGACCCCTTCCGGGAATCACTCTGTTGTCTCACAAGTGCCAGCGTGTAGTGATCAGTGTATGTCCAGTAGTGTAACAGAGAAGGATAACAACACCGACTACTCGCAACAACACAGCGGGTGAAAGGGACAAAAATACTGTTTTGTCTACCACGATGCCTATCTCAGATCTCCGTAAGAAGAAGCTTCTCTATGTGTGCAACGTTTTCTTTGATGTCAACCAAAGTGGAACGCTCGAAAAGAAGGACTTCGAGTCGGCTGTTGAGAAAATCTACACTCTTCGTCATCCCAAGAACGTAGAGATGTTCGACACCACGACCAAGATATGGGATGGCCTGAGGCAGAGAACTGATGCCAATAAAGATAGAGAGTCCTCTGCAGTGGCAGCAGCGTTACATGAACTTCATGTTTGACCTAGAAGATGCTTCCAACTTGACTAAAAAGCCACGGCGCTCTTGAGATGGTCACGGACCATGAAACAGCGCCAAATACAAATCATCTTTTTATTATTATTATTATTAGAACAAAGTACTGAATATACCTAAGTGACAATCGTTTTTATAGAATTAGACAATTAACATATGTATTATACAGTTCAGATTGATTTTTGCTACCTTTTCTGCATGTCTATTAATTGTGTTGGCACGATAAGGACAATCTGTATGTTTATTAAATGAAGTAATCCGGTGGCTACAACATTTATAGGATATGCCTTGGAAGTATAGTAGTAGCCTCCAGGCAATAAGCTCGCCAATTGCTCATGATTTTTTTTTCTGATCAATAAAGTGTTCTTATTATTATTATCTCATATCTCATTTATTAAACAAAACAATATTTGATTCTACATTTTGAACACAATATAAGATTAACAATAAAATTTAAAAATAACATTAAATAACAAAAACCATAAAATATTAAAATAAATTTATGTATATTCAAAATGTAGAACCCCAACATTATTCGAGTTGATTCTTCCATGATGTTCTATGAAATAGTACAATCATGGGAGATCACTTACAGAGCTACAGGGACAAAAACCTTCTTACTATCCTGGTGGACGATAGAAGTACGGCCTTCTGCATGCTGTATTTGAGCCTGTCATCTACTCCTAGTTTTCTGAGATTATTATTATTATTATTATTATCTCATATCTCATTTATTAAACAAAACAATATTTGATTCTACATTTTGAACACAATATAAGATTAACAATAAAATTTAAAAATTATTATTATTATTATTATAAACTATTAATTTTTTCGGTAGTCACTTGGTGAAAGTTCATTTTTAATAAATTTTGTTATAAAAATAAAATCAAAAACACTGTTTACTTTCACTTGTTATTTATTTTAAATATTTTAGCAAAGATCTTTCGTTATATTAACATCATCAGTGCTCACTTACAACTAAACACAAAAAAAAAAAAAAAAAAAAAAAAAAACTATACCAGCAGATTTTGTTTTGTGTTTAGTTGTAAGTGAGCACTGATGATGTTAATATAACGAAAGATCTTTGCTAAAATATTTAAAATAAATAACAAGTGAAAGTAAACAGTGTTTTTGATTTTATTTTTATAACAAAATTTATTATTATTATAGTGGTAGTATTATAATGATAGGATATCCGGGATTTCATGTTATTGAACAACGTCGACAACAATCTTCATTGACACAAGGGTTAAGTAAATAAAATATTTTTTTAATTAAAGAAAATTTATTGACATAGCCAGACGTAAAATAAGAATAAATAAAAAAAACTATTCTGAGTTTTTACATGAGCACCTTCTCAGTTTTATTTCTGATTGTTAATTCTTTATTAAGTCAACAGCGAAATTAATATTTTTTTTACAAGAAACTTACTCTCGGTTTGTGTAATTTCAAATTATCTATTTTCTTTTGTTTAAGGTTGCTAACCTTTTGAAACAACATTTTTTTCCAAAAGGAATTAATCTTTGTTTTTGTTAAAAAAAACAGTTCTTGAACTTTTCATCTGATAACAACACTTACATATTTGCTAACAGGTCAAATATATTACTGAAGAATAATTTGAAAAATTAATAAATTTCTTTCACTATCAAATTTTTAAACGAGATCTCTCAAAGTGGTGTAGTTGGTAAATATTAACTTCATTTAATTAACATAAACTTGTTCAGTTTATGTCAATAAAAACTAAGACAGACGATATAAAAACGTGAATTTTTCGTCATTTTATTACATTTTCATTTATTTTTTCCTGTACCTAGATTTCAAAGTAAGCCATAACAAAGTATCATAAAATTTTCAGTCATATAATTCAATTTTCAGAGGGCGAGTAAGTGTCTAGATCTCTCTGGGTCTTCCAACCTCCAACTTACTTATTATTATTATTATTATAAAACATCACCCTGCACTGAGACCATAACAGTTTTTGGCCAAGGCGGTCTCAGCAGGAAAAAATGAAAAAACAAAAAACAAAGAAATGCCAAGTCAAGAAAAAAAAGATGTCATCAAAAAGAGACGATCAAAGGAGAATCTCTATCTTGGCGATAAAGTCATTGTTGAAAATATCGACATAAACATTCAAATTATTAAACAATTTTATAGCCTTTCCGAGAAGAGAGTTTGGTATTATGTTTGTTCTGCTATCAGGGGGGTAAAAAAGTAAATGCTATCGAGAATGATTGAACGATACTGGGACGTAGGGACGGTGGGGTTCAAGTAAATTTACCTCATATTGTGATGAGCTCAATACAATTGATACTCTTACAGGACACTTAAAAATTATCAGACAAGATTAGGAGATCTAGAATTTATTATTATCTACACTAGCGTTTTAATACCTTTTTTTTAAACGAAATGACCTGGTATTTTCCTCAAAACGATATTATTTATCAAAAGATTATATGCGATGCAGGGTAAGGGGCAGAGTATATAATAAAAAATCATTGAAGCATTCATTGTGTGTGATATTATTAAATATTTTTTACCATTCATATCAAGAGCACAATGAATCATTTTATTATATATACTATTTCTAGAGGAGGTATTCAGGAGAGTAATAATAATAATAATATAGTATCATAATATCGACATCTTGGTTCTATTTTTCATCACACAATGGCCTTCTAAGACTCTTGTTACAAAAGCTTACAAATATCTAGACCTATCCACGGTTAATCCAAAGTTTGTTTACTAGTATCTAGTGCTGTGCACGGTTAATCAAAAGTTTGCTTACTAGCATCTAGTGCTGTGCACGGTTAATCAAAAGTTTGCTAACAAACATTTAGAGCTGTGCACAGTTAATCAAAAAATTCAACTCGGTTATTGAAAATGTTACCTTCGATTTTTGTTAAGTCGTCAATTCCATCAAAAGTAAAGCTATTATACCTAAATTTCACCAAAAAATGTCAATAATTTAAAACAAAAACGGTTGATAATCGCTCTTTCAAAAACACAGTATGTATGTAGGTATATATTATATCGGAAGATTTTATTCAGCGCTGTTTATTGGAGTATCCAGCACAAGGGCGCAGAATTCAATGACGAGTACTATTTCTTTAAATCGCCGGGGATTTTCGGGGTAGTATCAAAATGAGAATCACTTAAAAATTAAAATAGTCAATATCGACGATGACACACGTGTACCAATGTCGAAACATATCGTCTTTAGACAAATTCAGGATGCATGTTCTGATGACGGGCTGGGCATGAACCAGGTCTCTGCCCAACTGTATGCAGTGAAATGGAGTAAAACTTTCACCTCATATCTGATAGGTACATACTTGTATGATATCTGATACATACTTGACATATCCGTTAATCGTTAATGAACAGCTCCGCAAGTATCTAAGGTTCAACTATATAATGTTATGTATAATATCTGATACATACGAGTACTTGACATATTTTTATAGTCCATTCAAAAAGGTTTTGCTTCAATAACTATAATATTTTTATTTACGTGTTATTATGTAGTAACAATTTGGTATACACTTAAACCACTAACAAAGTTTTCGTCTTTTGTATGTATGTACCAACATAGTAAGTAGCAGGAAATATATTTCTCTAAGAAAACCCTACAAAACAGACTCCGTAGTCCGTCATTTTGGAGATGCGAAGTACAAAATTATCATGTTTTTTTAAAAAAATCTGCAGTTTTTCTTATATTTTTGACAAGTCACGTTGTTATATCCGGTGAAGAAAGAGCGACTCAATGTATTCTGCAAGGTTAACCCGAGGGCAGAAGACCGTTACCCAGACAATGACAAAGATTGTTGGATAACATCAACCGAGATCTAGAGGATCTAAGTGCTTAAGACGACTGGCATTCCATTACTCGATATATTATGTAGAAAGGCTTGGAGATATAATGTTTCGGAGGCAAAGGTCTTGCAAGAGCTGTACGGCCATCGGAAGTATGAATAAGTTTACTTATATTTTTACTCTAAAAGCGGATATTTAAGAAAAATTAGCAGTATAAAAGATTCCTGCGATTGTGGTTATGGACAGCTGGCCCTTGAAGCTTGGTTAATGGCCTACCCGGGAGGACAATGGTTGGTTTGAATGTGCGAATAAATGGAAGTCTACGACTCTTGAGATATTCGGGCGTGAAGTGAGTGTCTCTTTAATGTGGATTTGAATAAAAATAATAGAATCGGATTTTACGATGGTTAAACGTTAAATTAATCGACCAACTATTGAGTTGATAGGAATATTCAAAAGAGTAAAAAATAATATTGAAGATGGTGGTTCTTGATTTTCCGGGCTATTAAAAATAACAGCTATCGTTCTCATTAGAGTTATTAAAAGTAGGTAATTTGAAGAACTAAATACATGGCGACTGCTCAGTTCCATAACTCGACAAGTAGAAATGTCGAGAAATATTATATGCGAAAAATGGTAATTTTGCTGGCTAACCCACTTGTGGTATGATATGCCGTGATTGAGAAGTAGCAGTCATTTTTGGAATTTTTATATATTTATTTAGTATACATGAAAAACAAAACTGAATGTGGAATATACATTCTATATAATAATCACACAATTTAAGACATACTATGTTGTCATTGTTTTGCTCAAAAGTTAAGCAATTTGAAATATTTATTGGTGAAATTGAAAATAGGTTAATTATTTTACTTTCTTTAACTAAATATTTGATGTATAAAGGGATTTCTTTTTTTATAATTATTTGTTTATCGAATTGAAAGAGTGGAGTTGATTGTGTGTATTACCAACTATATCAAAATTTTCGACCAGCAGGGGTACTCTTGACAAAACTAAACACGATCTTAATCTAGTCTTGATCTTAATCATACGACGCACGAAGTGACCATTGGCCAAAAATACACGCAAACTGATCGCGCGTTAGCGGTAGCGCGGTGTTTTTGTCCATAGTCCCTTCGTGCATCGTATGATCAAGATCAAGACTAGATTAAGATCGTGTTTAGTTTTGTCAAGAGTAACCCTTTAAGTTTAAAAAAGTAACGAGTTCGTCGGTAGCCTGGAGGTAGAGTCTCGGCCTTCAGAACAAGGGGTCCGCGGTTCGATCCCAGGTGCCGGTAGACTCCCCTTTCACGGCACAAGCTTTTAGCTTAGTGTGAAAGGTGTATAAGGTTGTATTTGGGTTTATAACAAACCCAGATATATCTTTTTTAAAAAAAAAAAAACCTGCTGTTTAGTTATGGAACTAGACAATCAATAGATTTCAGTTAATACTGGGTTGAAAATTGAAGCCAGGAGTCAATTCAGAAAAAAACTAGGTTGGTAAATTGACCATGGAAATTAATTTATTCATTGCATAAATTTATTGGAATTATAATTTTTGAAGTTAGTCTCCAGCTATTTCAAGTTCCCTGTAAAAGGCACATTTTTGAAAAAGAAAGTTATTTTGTATCTGAAATTCAGTGATGAAGTTTTCCACCCATCCCGAACGTTTTAATTTTTCTTAGCACGACGTGACGATTACAGTTTGCATGTTTATAACATGTGGCTGGTCTGCTAGCTACCCTATTTGTGGGATATACAGTAATTTCTTAGTAGTAGTGGTATAATTTATCTGATTACATAACATTTCAAACAAAAATATTCAGTTGAACAGTTGCGAGACATTTTTACTCTCTGTTACTCACTACTAATCCTACTTTTACAACTATTTTCTCACGTCGTGTCCAAGTGAGGTTGACAGAATGGACAAAACGCTATATTTATTTATTTATTTAACACGTCATATAACGGCGTTTTAGCCTTTTTATTTATTATTTATTTATTTTATTCTTCACTGTAAATTGTTTACAATAATACAAATTAACATAGAAAATATCATTTATACAATTCAATGCACAGAGGGCGAGTTTATCGCTGAAATGCGATGTCTTCCAACTAACATTGTATTACAAAGTACGAGTATATTCGATCATATTTGCAATTATAACTACAATTATTCATTACAATTACATACATATTACAAAATAAACAAATCTCATTCCAAAAATATTAACTACAATCATCGTAATACTATCATTCTTCACAATAATAATTAGCAAAACTTTATAATAATAAAAACATAATTATAGGCGTTAAACATCTGATCAATCCTATGAACACACCCATGTACTTCCTATCAAAACAAAAATATTCATAATATAATATGAACTATAAAAAGGTACCTAATTATAAATAAAAATCTATAAAAAGTACATAAAAACGAAGCAAAACTAATGATCAATATTTACATATTTCTTTCTCTTTTTCCTTTATTTAAAGAAAATATTGATCGGTTTGGGCGTATTCAGAGGGGTAACGCCAAGAATCATCTTTAATATCGATGGTGGCGACTCGGGATAATATTTATCTATCGCTACTTTTACCTTTCATTACACACCACTTTCGTCTTGCTGTTCCTCGCACTAAAAAACATGCGTTTCTCTGATTCAAAACACCACTTTTAGTCCTTTTCAATTTTGAATCGGAAAACACACGTTTTACAGAATTTGAAATTTTTTATGAATTCACATCGTAAATGAGAGGGCAAAAGGAAAAAAATATATAAAAAAGTCATCTTCTTGCATAATGTCTTAAATGACAGATAATTTTAGCTAAAAAGAAAACAACAAAGCTCTGAAGTTTCTTTACATTTGAAATATCAACTATGTAATATCCTTTTCCATTAATAATGTATTAACATAGTATTCAGTGAAGAAGAAGTGATGAATCTCTCGTCGAAATACATTATTTTTTAATGGGATAAAATATTGCCTGAATCATGAAGCTTTTCAAACCATTTGTGTTGCTATTAACATAAATGTTTCAAGACACATTGTGGTATGTGGAAAAAATGACATAGATTAGTTTGTTTATAGTTTGGAGTAAAGAACAAATGAGTAACGATATAATATTTTGTTTTTTGACATAAATTTAAATTCTTCCTCACATCTGCGCTTCATTAGATCTACACATTAACGGAAAGCCTTCAACAATATAATATCTATTAAAACCATAGTCAGTCAGAGATCATATCATTAAATTTATATACTATACTATACCCTCACGCCGTGTCCCAAGTGGGGTAGGCAGAGAGAACGGAACGCCAAACAGATCTATCTTTACACACTTCCTTCGCTTCTTCCACATTCATACAGTTTCTCATACACGCACGTCAGTTCCTCTTACTCAACACGCGGCCGTCCTTGAGAATTTGATCCTTGTGACCAAGCCACGTGGTTCTCGGACGCCCGCGTTTCCTCACACCCTTTCTTTCAGACAAGTTAAATTTCAAAAAGTTCAAAATTCAATAAAAACAATTAAATAAATAAATCACGATATTTGATATTGAAAAACAAAACCGATCAGACCTCTCATTAGAGAACCCAGTTTACACAATAAAAAAAGTGAAAAAAGGGTCCCAAAGTTTATATCATAGATTTATCAATTAATTCAGTCTAGATTTATTAAATTGGTTCTAGGCTGAATTAATTGATCACTTCCGGTATTCATGGACAACGTTCACCAATTTCACAACTCTCACTACCACTGTAAAAACAATTTTTTACAAACTAAAACTTGGTTATCTATTTCATGTTTATCACGGTTAAGATATTTGCACGTTGATCCCAAACTCAGTTGAACAAAAACAAGTTAGTATTCCAAACAATTATACCTAAATATGTAATAATAAATACTTGACGGATCTTCTTATAATCTCGAGCACCAGGTGCTGTAGTATTAGAGAGAGTAGGTTAAGTGCTTCCATGCATTTTGAGATATCAATCAGTTAAAAAAAATATCATTTCCCGTTACTCTAAATATCTTATGTATTCGTTCAGTTGCTTTTTCAATAGAACTTTCATTCTATAGTATAGATAGTGTGAATGTGAGTGTTAGTGTTTGCGAGATGTCTGTACGAGATCGAATGCATGTATTTATAGATGTCGTGTGCATGGTTTGGATGTTTGATTATTTGTGTAATTTTTGCTGATTCAACTGATACCTAATATGTGTCAAATATCTGTTGTGCGCCTCAAAATAAATAAATAAATAAACAGATAGCTGGTAATATTCTAAGTACGTTTTTAGTTCATTATATTGTAAAACCACAACCCGCCCCAACTTATATATAATTCTCATTTCGTCTCATTGGGGATGTTCTGACATTTACTAATTATATCACTTATACGAAATGCGGTGACGGCATAGTTATATTTGTATATACAATTATGTCGCTTATACAAAATGCGGTGACGGTAAAGTTTTATACAATTATACAATACATTGATAAAATAATGAATTTTTCGCGTATCGAGCATGAAATTCATTATCATCATTAATTAAAATACTTTCCAACGACTCGACTGCGACTTGTGGAAAGTGAAAATTTAATACAATCCGGTTATTCATGAGAAAGATATTTTATGCTGACGTTTTTAATTATGTGCCATCCATTGCTTCGTTAACGAATTCTTTATTAAAGCTCAATTCACTCAACAAGAAATTTCTTTTATATTATGAACACTTATATATAATACTTTAAAGTTCATTTTTCGTGAAATTTATAACATTTTGTAATACCTTGAAGATTGTACATAAGTATGGAATGGAAAGAAATATAAAAAAAAATCATCTAGTCCAATGTGTCTTTATATGCAGACCAACGGATTTATCACTTAATGCGCGAGATCTGCTCAAAAATGTTGGTGTGTGCCTGCAAAAATTTGGAGTTCACCATCGAACTAATATTTTTCGCTTCATTGCGACATTAAATCCCGTCATAAAGAAAAAAATGTGGTGGGTAGGTAATGCCTTTAAAAACTACTACTAGGTACACCATCACGGCATATCCCACAGTGCATGTTATAAACATGCAAGCCGTCTTCTCTGCGCCAACAAAAAAATGTTTCAAAAAACATTTAGGAAGGGTGACAAAACTCATCGCTGAATTTGAGATGACAAGTCTTTATTTTTTCGAACACCTGCCTTTTACAGGACACTCGAAATAAGTTTTAAGTTGACTTAGTAAGAGAAAAATATTCTTTTTCGGATGCTCCACGGCTTAAAAAAAGCTGCCTTTAAAAAGATAGACTAAAAACTAAAAAAAGGATTAGAAGAATTTGAAAAAAAAAAATCCTGTTTTTTGATCGAATGATGTGACATTTGTAATAAAAGTTTAAAAATGTTTTTTTTAGAAAATACACTCCTACCGACAACCGTCGTAGTTACAGCAATCAAGTAAAAACACTCGATATGGTCGTTGTGAAAATACGAGCACCCTTCTACCGATCTTAAAAATTAGGTCAACAAGTTCAGCATTGATATATTATACGTAGGTACATACTAGGTACTACACTGTTACAACAACCAGTTTGCTGTGAATTATCACGTGGAACTAATTGAAAATGAATAAAGATGAAAAGTTGTGAAAAACTGTGATATTATTGAATGTACAGTAATCCGATGAATAATATTTTTACAATGGAAAAAGAGAAGAATTTGCATATGTATAAAAACACATTTTTATTTGACCTTTTTCATAACAAAGTACATATATACGTATTCCATTTGTCAGCAGGGTTGCCAATAGCATGAAATAAATTTCAAGTACATCAAGACAAAATATACTCATTTATAGTTTCAACTAATTTTTATTTCAAAAATAATTAAATTGACAACATAATATATAACATAAGGTTTCACAAACCTTTATAAGACTGCATTTATAAGGACATTTCATATTTTAATATTTAAATGCTTTTAATTTATTAAGTACATAAAAATCGAGTTATGAAATCTGAGCTAAATTTTGCAATTAATTTTTATAGCTGTGGATTACAATGTATTGATAATATTCAAGAGTGATTCCTTTGGTATGTCTGATTTCAAGTTTTTGGTATTATAAAAAATCATTTTACACATCATTTTAAGACCTTTTTAGCGCTGTGACCCATAAAAAAACCGAAATTTTAAGTAATCCAGGCTAGTACGCATATCTCAAATTGAACCCACCCATCAAACATTTGTTTGTACGCAGTCTCTTAAATACTGGAAAACCACGCTCCTCGCAGAGTTATATTTTGTGAATGTTCAAATAGCGCGAAGGCGAGTTAAAATAGTAATGTTTTAATTAATGTAATGTCTGCTTTCTCATACTTTATGAAAGCAGGTTATTTTTCCAAGAATTAAAATCAGAATTTCAGTCAATATTCACAAAATTAAAAACAATTTCAAAGTTTGCGGAAGGCAATAACTACTATCTTAAACAAATACATAATTTAATATCACTTCCATAACCATTCCACGATAACGCCCAACCTTCAATACGATCGTCTGTATTCAAATTGTGTAGAAATGTCCTCATTACTGAATCAATATTTTCTTTTCATTGAAATAACCGTATTTCAAATACCTCAACAATATAAAATCAAACAGTCACGAAACTTGTTGAATAAGTTAATGGAGTTCTGGGTAGATAAATAATAAAACGAATTAATCATTCAATATTTAACAATTGTGGCTTAAAGTATGCAATAATAGAATGATAAATTTAATAAAAATGTGGATACATTACTTTTGACATTTTAAAATGAAGGTTTTTTCTACAAAATTTATTCCAAAACTGCTACTACTACTACTATACCATCACGGCATATCCCACAAGTGGGGTAGCCAGCAGATCAGCTGCATGTAAGAAACATGTAAACTGTCCTCTTCGTACCAATATAAAATCAAGACATTCAGGATGGGTGGCAAGCCTCATCGCTGAATTTAAGAAGTAAAATGTCTTAATTTTTTCGACACCTGCCTTTTACAGGACACTCGAAAACTTACGCAGAAGAGTGGGAGACCAATTCTTTACCGGGTGCTCCACGGGACATTCCAAAACTAGTATTGAAAAAAAAAACAGGTATTTTGGTACCAATCAACAAACAATAACTTTTGTTTTTATAACGTTCAGTTAATCTAGACTATATGTATAAATTCATTTCAAAAGGAAATAGGACTTTTTTTTAGATAATAAATATTTAAATATAAAAACACTGTTTACTTTCATTTAAAATTGTTATAATATTAAAAGCTTTTCGGACATACGTCCATCTTCAGTAATAATTACTTATAACTAATTATAAGTAATTATTACTGAAGATGGACGTATGTCCGAAAAGCTTTTAATATTATAACAATTTTAAATGAAAGTAAACAGTGTTTTTATATTTAAATATTTATTATCTAAATTAAAATGAACTTTCATAGTGTTTCCTCTTCGAAAATCGAAAAGAAATAGGACTCTAAAACCTATTGTTCTGAAGGCTAAAGCTTCTTGAGAGCTGTTCAGGATGGTGTTCCTGTTTTTTAAAAGATTCAGATGGCATTTTTTTGTAAATTTTGTTGGAAATCTCAAAAAATGAAATAAATATTAATTGGCGCTAAAAAACAAACAGAAAACAAAAAATTAAAACAATATTGCAAGGTGTAATCTAAAGTCTTCTTTTTTCATTTCAAGACAATGCACCCTATTTCAAGACAAAGCACCCTATTTCAAGGGAATAATGACTATTGCTTATCCACCCCACTATTTTTTATACAAACAGCTTACAAGTATCCTATGATAATAACATATGAAATAAATAATCCATTCAAAACTTGTGTAAAAATTAATTATAATTCTCCATCCTGTAAGCTAAGGGAAGAGTGCTTCCATCCCCCTCCCCTGAAATCTTCTTAAATATAAAATAATTTCCATTATGCGAACCTAAGAGAAGGTCGAGTGGAAAGAATATGGATATTACAGAAACTATGCAATTACATATAACAATATAATTATTCCAGTAATTTACATAGAGCAGAGGTTCTCATATCATTTATCTTAATTGGAAAACCTTTCACAGACATTTCTGATAATTAGAACTAGGCACCAGTGAACTGTACATTGCTGGCAATTTCCTGCAGACCTACATAATATATGTACCTACATACAGTCAGAATGAACACTGCTATATTTTTAAATATCTAAATAGCCTCGATGTCGAGAAATATTATCAAAGTTATATTTATCAAGTTTGTGAGAAATGTGTACAATATATCGAGAATATTTTTTAATCGAACCAAAGCATATTAAAGAAAGATACACCACTTTGATATTTCAAGTATTCAAAAAAATGTTTCATTTTTCGAGAAATTATTGAATTTTTTTTTTTTTGAAAGGACTTGCTCAATTGATTTGTAAAATTTTTATTCAAATTTGTTGCCCGCACACAAAATGGTCCCATATTGGTGGTGGGGTCTGCCTATCTTGTTTTGTTTCGCCACTTGGTTCTGTCTAGTTTAACTTTGCATTTCTCCATGTCTTGTCTCACAAATTCACGCTATATGCGCTTTGGCATTCCTCTTGGCCTCTTGCCGGTAACCTCGATACATTATGTAGTATGATCATATGATAAAGTGGATATTTTATACGATTACAATAATTGATAACACCTACCTACAGAAAAAATTGTTTACAGTATATATTACATGACGTCAAGGAATATGTAAGATTTATTAATTTTTATATTGTTATGAAATTCAACTTACAGAATGTAAACAACAAACTGCGAACGAATGAAAAAAGTTTTGACACAATATGAAATATGTACATAGTTATGCGAGAATAAATTTATTCAATACACAAATGTATAAACTCGATATTTTTTCAATATTTTGATAAATCTACTTTGTTATATACATACATAATTTAGGTCTTACTGTTTATAATAAAAATGCCAATTCCTTCATTGCACAAAGATAAATTATGAAATTCATGATGGGCGACATACTCATCACTGAATCAAAGATGTTCAATGTTTTATTCGTTTGCTTTTCGAATACCTGCCTCTAAAAAGACATTAAAAATTTATAGAAAAGAGTTAAAGACCTTTTTTGCTTGGAACACCATAAAACAGATTATTTCATTTTTAGATTCTTTTTTTTCGGTGGTGATTTAATGAAAACTTATTTTTACTTATATTAAAATGATTGTTTAATGAAACATAAGTTTGACAATATAAATTATATATTGAGAAGAGGTCTTTCGGAGCTATGTGGTCCTGACACTGACGATATACTAGTTCCAAAAGGTCTCTGCCAAATACATAATTCATATGGGAAAGTTACAGTGTTTCATTAAATAATAATCATATTGATATGATTTTTAGATTACTATGCATTAATTGTTATTTTGTGACCTTTTTTCGCTACCGCGGTTTCGGTGGAGCGTCCACCATAAACTTTTAAAAGTTTTAGATTAACGCTCGTTAATGGTGGACGCTCCACCGAAACCGCGGTAGCGAAAAAAGCTCACTAAATAACAAGTAATACATAGTAATCTAAAAATCATATCAATATGTCTAGAAATTGTTACATAGTTAATGTAGAAAATATAAACAAAGTAAATAATAATCATTTTAACATATGTAAAAATTTCCGAAGACCCAAGAGTTTGTTGCTGCTTATGGCTAAATATCATAAAGGGATGTTAAGCAATCAACTCAACTTACCCTAGCCTAGGTATCTCAGACTGCTTAGAGTTGCTATCTCAAACGCAAACTACATAGTTTTTAGTTTAACAACAATAATTTTTATTGCTTACAACATTCAAACACAACTAATCCATAACTTAAGCTTATTTAAGACTTTTGAACTATGTCTATTATCAATATTATTTGATGTAAATTAATACATATTTTATTATAATCTTATTCAAAGGATCTTTGTATGTAAGATCATGCTATGTTTAATTTAGCACATAATATACAACTCTACTATCAGCACATTGCCTGAAGCATTATACCATGGATTTCTCGAACATCTCAATCAAACTTCCTAATAGGATAATCTTAGAACTGGGTATATTATTGTTCTTACCTATATACCTGTAAACATCAACACAATGGGTAATTTCCAGTAATCCTTATTAATCAAAGGAGATGCCCGTCTGAATTAACAGAACAACTATCTTCCAATATCTTTGTTTAGTAAGATGAAAAAGCAGCGGTTTATTTTAGGAATGTTGATGCGGCGTACCTACTTCCTTTTTAAATATAAATAAGTTTGTATTGCTAATCTTATTCCAATAAATAATTTTATAAGATAAAAAAATAGCTACACTATTCTTTAAACTTGGCCACTGGCCCGCCCGTGAGAAAAAGTAAGGTTTGAATGTGCGGATAAATAGGAGTCTACGACACCTGAGATATTCTGGTGGAGGTGGGTCTCTGTGGGTATAAATAAGATGTTTTTTTTTTAAATGAATATGAAGGTATTTAAATTATTCTAGCTCACTCCTACTAGTCTAGTCCAATCGATCAGCCCCTTCTGGATAGACATAGTTACCTATATTATCAAGTTTTTGACTTGCACAGGATTACTTTTATTGAATTTGTTTGACAAATCTGACACGACGGATATATTTATAAACCAATTAACGACTCACGGATTACAAAAGTTTGTATTCTGTCACCAATGGTACAAAAAGAGGATGGAAGATGGACACCTAGAATCTTGGAAAAGAGATCATGGGAGGACGAGAGAAGTATAAGGATACCCCCTAAAGAAGTGGGTTCATGTTGTCAAGTCATAAAATATGAATTATAAAATATGAAATTAGTTATAGCACAAAAATTTTGAAACCATTTTATAGTGATTCTTTTAGCGTAGATACTATATCATGGCTAAATTTTAACAATAAATGAAAAAAAAAGAAAATAAATCATTAAAAATTAAATATTAAATTAAACATAATCTAAAAGCCGTCAACTTTGTGACCAGAGGTAAAATAATGTAGATAAAAAATGCCCGAAAAGGCTAGATAATTTCACATTTCATCGAGATACGATTGTGTGGACGATTCGAGTTTTTACCTTAGTGCCACTTTTCCAAATTACCGCAGTTTCTAAGCCACCGTATAAGTTAATAAGCTTTACACTTGCCTAGGTATAAGACAAAGAATAAGAATTACATGTTTTAATTAAGCTTGAATTTAAATTCACTTGGCATTTCTTGCATTGAAATGTAGAGACTAGCTAAGTAACGCATTTGTGATTTCCTTTTGTTTTGACTAATTAACTTGCTAAATAATATCTCTAAAAATGGGTTAAAATATTTTTATGAAATATATATTGGCTTTATCTTAAATTTATCGTCTGATTGCTAAAATATCCAGTAAATATTTTACTACAGTCAAAGTGGTCAATTTCGCACTACGAGTAACTGTTCAGTAAAAATAGCCTAATATTGCTACACATTTAATTTTTTCTATACCAGAGGACTATATTCCCTTGATGGATCAAAAAATTGCCTCTACTATAACATCAACTGGGATCTGAATTATGGGGTGTTCACATTTGGCGAATATCGCCAGGCGAAAAAACAAAATTCGCCGGACATCCATTGATCGTCACACCTGTTCACACAGTCCACCAATATAGAAACGATCTGTCAGATGCGCTTTGATTTTGACACTGTTTTCAAAATGGCGTGGAGATGGAGATCGCGAAGTGTTTATTTTTAGTCGAAAATGTTATAGTTGAGCTTATAAGGCGCCTTTTAATTAAGGAAACAAACGCCACAAACCGACAACAAAGATAACAGCTGTCACGAAGCGGGAAACATTCTAAAATTTATAGGTTATAAAGTCTTTACCATAGATACGAACGCCGCGCACATCTGCGCATGCACGAATCGTTCAATCGTCCGAAAAGTTGGAAGGTGGTCAACTCGAGACGATATCGTTTCTACTGGTTTTTTATCATTTCAGACTAGCTGTCATTTTGTTCACACGGTTCAAATGGCTGGCGATATTTTGGAGCCTGGCGATATTCGCCAAAGTGAGAACACCACATTAACAAAACACTGTAGGCGACTCTAAATCCACTACATACAACTTCTATTTAGTTAGATGCAATAGTCTAGTGGGGCCATAAAGTTCATTTCTCACTATTGCTTTTGGAATGCGTGTCATTGGATTAAGAAAAAGTTATGGTTAGTTATGATTTTTATATTAGATAAGCTTAATATTGTTGGATGTTAATAAATAAAAATGAAATAAAAAAGACGCTAACCTTTTTTATCTATCTACATATACCATCACTGCATATCCCAAAAACGGTGTATGAAGTTTATTTTTCTTTGATAATCTGTACGTTTTCTCATCGCCGAATTGTATTTGAATACCATTTTGAAATAAGGCACGAAGTGCCGAAAAGTAAAAGGCTCTGGCGTGTTAAAATGTAAATGAATGAAAAAAAGATCGGTTTTATATACCTTTGACAATGTGACAAAAAACGCACCAATTTGATAACTGTGTTTATTTCGTAGTCAGGTGACTATAAATATTGCCAAAGTATTAATTTTGATGCTTTTTGAAGATATTGAAGTTGGGATTTAGAGATTTTTTCAATTATTTTTTTATACATGTATCAGTTGTAATTTAAATAAAAAAAAGTTTGTATAATTTGTGTGGTTTTACTAAAATTAAGAATTTACGTTAAATATACCTAGGTATATAAAAATATTTAAACTCATAATCACATTTTACCTGATATATATAATGAGTAACAATCCATTGGATTGGTCTGCAACGAGTTTGGACTTTCTTCTCCACTCCTCCATATCCTCAGCCAGTCTCTTCAACTACATGTATGAGCCACAGCTCATGTCCCTCTTCAGTTGGTCCATATTGGCGTCTCTCGGTCAGCCTCTGCCATGAATCTTCAGCATGTGTCTATAGCACCACATTTCAAATGCCGCTAACCGTCCGCTTTCACTCTTGCTAATGGTCCACGTCTCGCACCCATATAGCAAAATGCTCCACACAAAGGCTTTAGTGAGATTCTTCCTCACGCTTAAATCAATATTGGGGGATTCCAATATTTTAGATATTTTGTTAAAAGCAATTCTTGTCTGGTTTATTCTGCTCACAGCTTCTGATTTGGAGCGTCCGTCCTGGTTTATTCTGCTGCCCAAGTACACGAACTCTTTTACTTGTTTGATGCTCACTCCATTTGTGGCAATGTTCGCAGTCGCTTCATCCCTTCCAACAACCATACATTTTGTTTTGTCTTGTTATCTTTATTCAAACCTGGCCCCCTAGTCAAAACACATTTTAGCGTTATGAAGTCGTTCGACTACAAACGAAATTACGTCAATCTACCTACATGTACCATATAATTATGCGTTATTGTTGCAATTATAGTCGTAATTTCGTTTGTAGTCGAACGACAAGTGACGCTAAAATGTGTTTTGACTAGGGCTGCTGGGTATCTTTATTTAAACATTCTGCCACTTACTTAAAAATGGTTTTCATTAATTTGACATTTTTTACGAATACCAACTTTATAAATAAAAAAAGGACGGGAAACCTATTTTAATACTCGGCCAGAAATATCATGAATATAATGAGACAGTAGAATCAGAAACCGTCGTAAGTAGGTACCGAAAATATCTCCTACATGATTCGCTACCTACCTATTTGTCTCGAATTTCCCCTCAATAAACAATGATATATTATAACAGGATTTTACACGTATTAAGAAAGAAATAAATTTTGTATTCACTGTCAACATCCCCCTTCGATGTCACATATATTGGTTTTATAGGTATTTATGGTAACCTATATATAATATATATAAATAATGGATATTTATTTAATGGAGAAATTGCCGAGAAAATTTTCTTCAATGTGAAACAGTCAAGTAAGAGTTCCAGTTTATAATGAAACTTGTAAAAAAATATTAACAGTTTGATATTTTGAGACTTTTAGGAGAGCATAATATTTATCAACTTATAAGCTACATATTTATTTATTTATTTCTGTAGAATTCGGCTCAAATCCATCAATAACATATTCAAGAATAAAAAACACATGAATATTATAATTTATTTAAAATTATATTGATGTGGAATTAATCCGAAATCAATTCATTGTATTAATGAATAAATAGAGATATTTCAAAACCAATCAGACGCCTTGATCGGAGAATCATGTTTACACAATATATAATTACATAATATATTAGGTACTCTTTTTAATTTGCATAAAATATATTTAAAATTACAGTAATGTGAAATTCATTTACTGTATAAATGACTATAAAGAATTTTTTAAAACCATGCAGTTATCTTTATCGGAAAACCATATTTAAAAATAAAATTTAAAAAAAGTAAACATTCTAAACAAAAATCAAATCATATTGAAGGACAAGAATGATGCTAATAAGAACGGATGCTTTCTTTGGCCTCGTTTAATGTTGTATCTATCCATCTCAAGGGCGCAGGAAGTTCTGTTGGAAGAGCGATGTCTACAGTTTGGTAGATATAATTTACATTTATTCTACTAAAGAGGTACGAGAAGAACTTGTGACTTATCAGAAGCAACCAAAGACGTCTCTTAAAACTACTTCAGTAAAATGTTCAGTTTTAAAAAAATTAACCTGAATATATTTTAGACTAGATGTTAGATTGACAATTTATTGAAAATCACAGTCTGTTTTCATGAGATGGCCAGTAACTTGATGGTATACGAAGGTTCCGGGCTCTGTTTCTCCCACTGCTGACATACTTCACCTTAAGAACACAAGCTTATTGCTTACTGTGAGATAAATTGGGGGTATATTTTAGGACTACAATGAATCCTGCTTCATGTTCAAATAAAAAGAGTAATAGTTTGATATTTCTAGGATTTGAAATAAGAAGAGGTTCGGATTTTAGCCTGGAGGTCCTTGACAACAAAGATGATAACATATTATTTAAAATATTCTTAATTTGAAATATTCGTTTAAATATTACCTAGATGGCATACTAAATTGTTATTTTCAGTAATAAATTCAGAAGGAATTCCTCTCTAAGGAATCGTTATATTTTTACGATTACATTCATTGTCTCTACAGAGAAATGTAAATCTTAGTTTATTCTTAGTGTAATAATTTTACATTCGCATAATATGTTTTATGTTGCATTGCTTTTAGGACAGAATAAAAGTATTGTTTAAATCATAATCTAGGTTTTTTACTTGCCATTTACATTTACTTTTCAACATGTAAAATACTGAGAATCATTGTTTACTAAAAGTATCATTTTTTGACATTCTCTCAGTGAAGCTTTAAGGCATGAAGAATTTATTTTTCTACTTAAGTACTCCGTAGAGTTTTTCTATATTAGGTACAAATTAGACTTATAAAATTTTCATTCTAGCCATCCATTCTGAATGAAGTAAGATGGAAGAAATCACTATATAGTGATAATCTCGCCACTGTATATCATTACATTTTTTCTTATATAAACTGATTTGTTAATTTTGTTATGTAAATGATGATGTGCAAGAAGAATAAAATAAATGAAAAAATGTTATATCCCTTTAAGTATCACGGAGAGGACAACTTTATCACAAGAATCAGTGAGCTTACAAGGTATCCCACTAATGGGAGACTTGATAATAATAATAATATGTGTGGTTGGGTGTCGAAACTGAACAAATTTATTTGTAGTAAAATGTTAAAAAGCCTTAAAACTAATTATATTTTGACCGACTTCCATACTAATGTATATGACTTCCGCAATTTAATTATGGAAAATGGAAATTACAGTATTATGGAACTCAACGCAACTGTTTTTTCTGCATACTTAGTCAAAAAAATATTTATCTTGTTTTTTTTTCAAAATCTTTTATATTTTGTACAGACTACATTATAATGTGTGTTTGTTATAAAGCAACATCTTATAAAGACTTTATTTTAAATCCCTTGTATAAGATAAGTAGTATTCCGAGATTGTTCTCCTAATGTTTTCCGGAAGTCAGGAACAGGAAGATAACGAGTTTATGCTCTGTTCTTATTGTCTTTAATGTTTTCCTCTGTTTTTCCTGTTTTCTTACCTTTAACGTGCAACGAATAATATAACAATGTTACCAGACTGCTTCACAGTATTATTATATCGATATGATATTAGGTATAGAGAATAATATTGTAGGTAAATAGAAATAATGCCTATCTTTCTAATATGAAATTTAGCACAGTATAAGTTGTTCAAAAAACCTTGATGACATTGATATATTAGGAACAAACTGATCTTTTGTTGATCTACTTATTCATTAGGTTTATTCTTTTTGCACATCATCATTACATAACAGTGTTTACAAAACAATACAAAATTTAAAAAACTTAGACGATATGCAATGGCGAGATTATCATTCTGAAAGGATTTCTTGTTTAACCACGTAGTTAAATTGAAGAAGAAAGTCTTCAATTTACTATAAATGGAAGAAGAAGTATTTGAATGGCTTGGGATCAAAAATAATCCGTTTGTAGTAAATTATCAGTAGAACTCATAGACTTATTGAATTTCGAAGAAAATGATTTGTCATCTTTTACACAACTAAACTATCACCTGCAAGATCGTGGAAAGCTTGTTCTGAATACAAAGACGTTCTTGAACAGTTCCTAAAAAATGTAGTTAGAGAAGTACATAAGTAGGAGCTTGTTTTTGTCCACTGCTCAAATGAATAAAAAAAATAGTAGGTGATTAATGTTAATAATCTACATAACTACAAAACATATATATATAGTAAAACTCCATTTTTAAATTAAAAAATTAATAAGTAAAAAATACTTAAGAGTTTTAAATTTCTTTATTTATCAGTTACACGTGTTTCGGGTTGCAAGCCCATATTCATACTGATTTATTGTTAGTTGGTATTACAATGATTAAGTGTACAGGTATAAGATGTATGTATGTTTCTAGGAAGTGATCTATTGTTTTGGTTGGTGTTATAGGGTGACTATGAGTTATGGAAGTGTAGGGTGTCCATGTGTTAGCCGAAGACATACAGAACACATATCACACTGGCGCAATAATCATCCACAAAAATTACAATTCGCAAAACATCTCATCGAACACAATCACACCGTCACACCACAAGACAAACCAATAGTACTACACTGCCACAAGAAAGGTCAAAAACTCAACATACTAGAACAAATAGAAATTAACAAAAGAGCACACACATTAATAAACGAACAAATACACCTAATTCACTCTCCCATCCTAGACATCTTTAAATACCAGAATAACACAAACACTACAACACATGGACACCCTACACTTCCATAACTCATAGTCACCCTATAACACCAACCAAAACAATAGATCACTTCCTAGAAACATACATACATCTTATACCTGTACACTTAATGATTGTAATACCAACTAACAATAAATCAGTATGAATATGGGCTTGCAACCCGAAACACGTGTAACTGATAAATAAAGAAATTTAAAACTCTTAAGTATTTTTTACTTATTAATTTTTTAATTTAAAAATGGAGTTTTACTCATTTAGTGAAAACAAAATTAGTGATATATATAGTACTTTTGTCATTGAAACTTTTTGTGAAGTATAACTGTATTAAAAGTTGTTTGAAATTTTCTAATATACCAATTCAGAAACTATGAAGTTGTTGGATAATTACTGACTAACATCCGTAAAACAGTGAAATATCTCAAGAGGGTTGACAATTGTAATTTGAAGGACCTAGGTATGTACTTGAAGTTAAGGACTCGATAAATTGTGAAATAAAACAAGAGAGAATAGTATGAAAAGGAAAGATGTTTTATCTCAAAAGCTGAAAGCTCTTGACAAATCTGAATTATATTTTAATAAACGAAATCACGTTATTTGCACGTGTTTGATATGATATGGAGCGATTATTATCTTGTCTGTTTTTTTTTTATTTTTCTTGATTAATTTTGTTACTTATGTAGGTAAAGATTAAAAAATCAAAATTAATAAAGCAAGGAACATATGTAAATTAATTATTTCTAAGTGATTTATGTAAAGAAACACAAATGGTTTGAGTTAAACTATGTTTCATGATAAAGTGATCTTGTTTTGACGAAGTTATTTAATAGAAGATATTGTCAAATAATTTTTACTATATAATATATATTATCATATCATCATCACATCTATCTTCACTTGAATACTATTATGTCTTAGTCTGAACAATGTGTTTTTTTTTTAAAATATGATTTTATAAAATGTACTTTTATTATGAGAAAGGTTGAGAAATAAAAATGAACAGATAGCCGGGGTGTTATGTATGAATTAGACAATCTAATATAACACAAATTTGGTCTACTGGCTATTCTACTTGTGGTAAATGTCTTGATGGTATAGATGGTATTGATGGTATCCCAACCGGTGGTTCGCGAACCCCTGGGGGTTCGCTATGTCTACAAAGGGGGTTCGCGAAAATAATAGCGTAATGGCGGGATTTTAAATGGCCATAGAAAAATAAAAAGAAAAAAAAACAAAAACACATTTTTTTTTTAAAAAAGCAGACCAAATGCAATGCAGATTGCACGCTGTTGTTTCGAACGTATGCATACTGCCCATATCTTATGCAGCATATAAAGCAAGTTTTATTATTTTTTTGCCTATCATTAACGATTACATAGGGGGTTCGCCAAATTCTGTTGGATATTAATTTTGGTTCGCGAGAAGAAGAAGGTTGGGAAACACTGGTATAGACAAAAAGATTTGTTCACAGAAATGTAACAGCAACACAATATTGGCTAATGAATGAAATTAATATTTGAGGAAATAGATATTTTTAATTTCTACAATAATTATCTAATATTATCTAGAAGATTTGAAATAAATACAATAAACTATGGATCAGTTTGTTTTTTTTTTAAGATTTTTTAGAATTCATATATTTATTCATTGAAATACCTTATAATATATATTTTAAATACGTGCTTGAATATAATTACACAACGTTTTACAATTAACTTTTTATACCCTCAAAATCGACGGGTGCTCATGCTCTAAGGGATTATAGGGGTAATTTATTTTATTTAATTAAATCGATTTACCATTGCTTTACTAAATCTCATAAATATGGAATAATTTAATTTTAAATAACCATACAATTAACCATCTACGACGTAGTTTCTATAAAACTTAATAAGATAATTGTGTATGTAGTTTCTATAAAATTTATATTCATCTATAAGTAAGAATAGTGATTATAGTTATCTTTATAAAACTTAATAAGATAATTGTGTAGTTTCTATAAAATTTATATTCATCTATAAGTAAAAATAGTGATTATAGTTATCTTTATAAAACTTAATAAGATAATTGTGTAGTTTCTATAAAATTTATATTCATCTATAAGTAAGAATAGTGATTATAGTTATCTCTATAAAACTTAATAAGATAATTGTGTAGTTTCTATAAAATTTATATTCATCTATAAGTAAGAATAGTGATTATAGTTATCTTTATAAAACTTAATAAGATAATTGTGTAGTTTCTATAAAATTTATATTCATCTATAAGTAAGAATAGTGATTATAGTTATCTTTATAAAACTTAATAAGATAATTGTGTAATTTCTATAAAATTTATATTCATCTATAAGTAAGAATAGTGATTATAGTTATCTTTATGAAACATAATAACGATAACGACTGAAACTAAATCTTTTAATTACCATACATCGTTAAATTAGCAATAATGTAGCCACGAAATAAGGCTTTTGTGTTTTAACCGTTTTTCTTTAATATCTAAAATATAAGAACCAAGTACTTAACATAAAAAAAACTATAATTTTACACAGAAAACCTTATGGCCACCAAACTACGCCTAGTATGAAAGCAGTATTGAACATAATTGTAATAATAGTTATATTTGCATACTCTAAACTGTTCCCTTGGCACAAATTTTATTAAAATTACTAACTACTACTAAGGCGCTGTACACACTATGAGATATGAATCAAAGAAAATTTTCAGACTATATTGATTCAAAAATAAGAACGTTCCTTTATTTTATAATCAAGTTCACCTGAACTGACGGAACTAACATTCGTATTGTATATGATACAAGTTGTTCCTATATAATTCTAATTAGGAACAATTTTAGAGTTTAAAGATTACCTAAACTAACTAGACTTACTAAAATTGGAACGTTACTATTTTAGTTAGCGCACACTAAAAATAAAATAGAGTCGGAAGTAATGTGGCGAAGCAACATTCGACTTTAAAACCATGCTCTGAAAAACTCAATAAAAATAGATATATAGTCATCTGGAGTTTAGAATATCTCTGGCTTGTCATGTCCTTCGTACAAATGGAAGTGCAAACAAATGTATTGGTTTAGAATCGAAAAAGGAAGGCACCTGCTCACGAGTATCTCAGAAACAAATGCTAGAAGGACTGGAGACTTATGTTTTACGGAAATCTTCTTGAAATAGTATAGAGTATGTCTGAGAGGTCAAGCTGCAGGTGTTTGGATTTGCCGTTAGTACCTTGTATAGGGTTGCACAAGGCAGATCTAAGTTAAAGGATTCGAAATTTGCATTAAACTAATCCACATGAAATTTTGTGAAGAGATTTTATTATAAATCTCCGATCAGTATCATTTCGTGTGTAATGCGCCTTACAGTTTTCATTTTTGAGACTCGTAAAAACAAATGATCAATATTATACACGAAATTACATATTACTATGTAACATAACTTTAATAGTTAGGGTCGCTTTAAGATACGGCTGTTCCTTTAACTATATTACCGATTATAACATATAATACGACTACTGGGTTATTTTTCAATTATGTTAAATTGTAGCTTTTACAATATTTAAACATTTGTTTTAACCATGCTGTAAACTTTATTGGTTTAAAAGCCTATCAACAACAAGACAGGGCTGAAACGTGAAAATAATTTTGTTTAAATTATTACTTAAATTAAACGTTTAAGTTAAGATCTAACTCATTTTTGGCTCGTACAACTTGCAAGTTTATGACACGTATTTGGTCCACTGGCTGCTCTACCTGTGGGATGTGTCGTTATTGTATGGATTTATATACAAAAAGAATTAGGCACTGATTTTTTATTAGTGACGTAGTTATTTTTGACAGTCACATCTATGTAAATAGATTTAAAATTAAATTAATTAAACAAATTTAATTTTTTTATTTTATTTCTAGAAACTATATATTTCATTAAATTTCTATAATATTTACACAATTTTTTTTAAATGTAATTCTAATATGAAGATAGAATAAAATGCGGGAGGATTGAAGAAGACAGAAAATTAATAGGTATACCAAAGCAAAGCCCACAAGAAAACATCAACCGATATTTCGAGGAGCAAAATGCTTAAAAAATGTATCAATGATATGCTTGGACATCCAATATTTCGAAGGCTAAAGTTCGAAAATAGTTTATTATTTATTACTACTAATAAACCATTACGGCACATCCCACAAGTGAGATAGCCAGAAGACCAGTTGCACATAAGAAACATGCAAGCTGTCCTCTCAGTGCCAATATGAAATCAAGACTGAATTTAAGATGTAACATGTCAATTTTTTCGAACACCTGCCTTTTAAATGACACTCGAAAACTAACGGAGAAGAGTGGGAGACCAATTCTTTACCGGGTGCTCCACATAATCAATTATTTATTTTCTTATAAATGGGATACCAAAACAACCATTTGGCTGTAATATCTTATTTTTAACAATAAATATATATTTTTTCTCGATTGTTGTAATTGAAATAAACTGAGAATTACCTTTGCAAAAAATAGGTCAGTAATAAAAATAAAAATGAATCGTATGCCCTAGACTAAAGTAGTTGTTTCACCTTTCTACACTAACAAGGTCAGATCTTTGATAATACTTTTAGTTTCAGCTCATAAAACAGTCGTTCATGCCTTTTGTTATTTTCTTATCAAAGTATAAGTTTTCAACATAGAATTAAACAGCAATTTAATGGAATTTTGATGACAAATTTATAAACATAATCTTACGAATCATTTTGTTTATTGAATATTAATTTTTATTACAAACTAGATATTTCATTATAATGAACACTTCGTCCTATGTTAAAATTGTATTTTTTTTTTAAATAATTTATCATACTTTCAAGATCTAAAAATAAAATGATAAAGCACTGCAGTTAGGGTAAGTAATTTCTCGAGCATTTTGGTAACTCGAATCTCGAGAATTCTTGAGATGCTTTTCCCAGGAAGTCGAGATATTTGTTTCTCTTTTAGTTATGCATAACCTGCTAAGTTGTGATAATTTTGAATTTTTGTATTATAATATTGCATTCCAGAGTCGTTGGTATTTGGTTCATAACGGTTTTTTGTTCTTATGGAATGCTTTGAATTAATTATAAAGAGTGACCTCTCTATATTATAAGTAAAAAAAAAAATTTTTTTGAAAAACGTGTTTCATAAGTAAAATTTTGATTACAAAGGTAGAATTTTCATACCTAAAAGTAAATTCTAGGAAAACTTCTAATTACGAACTCCAATTATAGTTGGCCAAAAAGAGCACTGTTCTTCCGTTCGCAGGAGTTCCATCAACCCGGGTGTCCTTCTTTCACAATACACCGTTCCTATCACAACAAAATCAGAGCACAGGGATTGTCACGTGAAGAGATGACGCGATTGGCACAGAGACGCTCTTAATGGAGGAGGCTTGTTTCTGCCCCGTGCTCCTGAGAGGAGCGTTGAGGGCAATGATGATGATGATGATGATGAATTACGAACTCAAGCTTATTATTCAATGTGTAATTTTGTAAGGGGATTTGACAATCAATAGTTTTGAATGAATCACGTTTTTATGTTCTGTACCTGCATTATATATTTACATAATGTACTTCGTGTAGTTAAAGGCCAAGGATAAGCTTCCCACTATTTCATGTAAGCTTTCGAGAGTCTCCTATCAGTGATACCTCAATTGTATTATATGCCGTGATGGTGTGGGTGGATATTTCAAATCATTATCTACTCGTTAATTGTATTATAGTATTTTGGATGTCAAATGGTATGAACATGTTACAAATGATGCTGTGCGCCGGCGCACTCAGCAGAGATCTGTAATCTCCGTAATACAGGAGAGACGATGGTCCTGGCTGGGACATGTTTTGAGAATGCCTAATGATAGTTGGCCAAAAAGAGCACTGTTCTTCAGTCCGCAGGGGTTCCGTCGGCCCGGGCGTCTCTCTTTCACAATACACCGTTCCTATGACAACGATATCAGAGCGCAAGGAATGTCGTGGAAAGAGGTGACGCAATTGGCACAGAGACCCTCTGAATGGAGGAGGCTGGTTTCTGCCTTGTGATCCCGAGAGGAGCGTTGAAAGCGATGATGATGATGATGAATTGTACTATATAAAAGCTCACATTAATGAAGATTTTGAAATTCTACTTATGTAATTTATTATTTTCAGGACACTCCAAATATTTTTTTTATGTTCTAACTACCTTTATTCGCATAAAAAAATAGTAAAAATACTGTTTTTATTTCGACAAAACAAAAGTATTATATTATATAGGTATATGTTGAAATTAGCCTTATTTATACTGATCCACATACTTAGTAATCATTCCATCATTATGTACATAGTAGGTCCGTATAAACTTTGTAATGTCTGCAAACTCACGTGAACACTCAACATATAATATAAACTTGAGTTTAATAATTATTTTACGAGGGTGCTAAAGAACGTACTTAGGGTGCCTGGGCAGTAATTTGATAAGGACCCCGGACATATTAACATCATTACTACTATTTGTGTATAATTTGAACCAGGGACAGCAAAGGGAAAGATAGGTTCTATTATTTCTCATATTAGGAAGTATGCAAAATTACACGGAGCTGTACTCAAAAGTGTGCTTGAAATTTAAATTCTACATTCAAAATAAAACAAATAACGATAGTTATATTGTTGTTAGACACGGTGTTGTACACTGTAATTTGTTTTTTCTGGGTAAGCTGGAAGAAATTTCTGATATGTGTGGTTTGGTAACAGAACTGGGACAAATAATTTTTGTAGAAAAATGTCAGAAGAAATCAAAAAACTAATTAACTTTTGATCGTTTTCTATACTTTAATAATTGATATTGGCGGGAGTAAAAAAGCGCAATAGAAAGCGTCCAAGAAACATGTGGCTTGATCACGTAGATCAAATTCTCAAGGACGATCGTGCATTGAATAATAGAAATCGACATGCGTGTTTGAGAAATTTAATGAATGCGTTTTTTACAGGACATTCGAAAAAATGTAGAATTAAGTTACAGCATGTTATGAACATGCAGATCGTCCTTTATGTGCCAATATTTAAATATCACAGTGAAGATGAGTGGCATGCCTCATTGCTGAATTTAAAATGTTACATGTTTTATATTTCATGAATGCCTGCGTTTTACAGGGAATTCGAAAAATAACCGAAAAGAGTGATTAACCTTGATTATATAAGAGGAACCACACTAAAATAATCATATACCCGTACGATAGCTATACAAATATTTTGATTGTGTAATGACTTTGATTTTAAATGGAGGAAATTTCTAGTTACGAAATCACAGAACATAATTAATATCATGATGATATTGTCCAGATGATGGGGAAACAGTGGTATCGTGTTGCTCGAGATAGGAAAATGTGGAAAAGTTTTGAAGAGGCCTATATCCAGCAGTGGAGAGAAGAAGGCTAGCAGTAAGTAAGTAAGTAAGTAATTAATATCAACAAATTAAAGATAGCATAGAAATAAGCTAGCTATAAAAAATGTGCAATTTTCTCTATTTCTTATGAATAAATATAATCCTCTGAGTAGAGAAATTATCGGAATTTTCTAAAGAGATTACAACCTACAAAATACTATGTACCGCAAATAATATCTTCATGAGTATTTTCAAAACGTCTCGGTAATAATCCGTTCCTTAGAAACGAACAAGACAAACTTTTGCTAATGCTACTATACTAAACGCAAGTTTTACAAAGTGCATTTTATATAGTCGAGCTTTCTCAAGATTCTACTGGTAAGTATAATAAAAGAAGATATATTTCATAGGATGCTGAAAACATTAGCGACAATCTTGGAAGCTTTCAAAATCCAATTTCAGGCATTATAAGGATTTTATCAGTTGTAACATGATGCGGTAATGTCTTTTTGAAAGTTGAAAATGTAAAAATCTTATCAAGGATTTAAAGAGACACAAAAAAATTCTTACTTGTGCTTCTATCCTTGAATTTAAATTAAACGTCAGGAATGAAAAATACAAGAGAATTCCATCAATCATAGAAGGATTTTCAAAGGGAAATGGTAAAAAATTATCTTATTATCCAACACTTCCCGTACTCGTTACAACGAAAATACTAATAAAACTTTATTATAACGGAAATCTTATGTCTCGGTAATTTTTTTTTCTCCAATACATTTATATATTTCATTAAACTATGTACAGAATCATGTTATTTCCTACAAGCAGAGTAGCCAATGAAATCATTACATATCATGAATAAAATTCTTTTCCTATGTGACAAAGTTGTTAAATATCTCATGCTTTTAATCATCACTTCTTTGACAGGAGATTCGAATATTTATTGGAAACAGTGAGACAGTCTATGATTTATGTTTATAATATGCATAATTTTGTTATATAATCTTCAATTTTTGCCCATTATGCTAGAATATTAAATCTTCTTCTTCTTCTTCTTAGTCAGCCATCTCTCCACTGCTGGATAAAGGCCTCTTCCAAACTCTTCCAATCGTTGCGGTCCTGTGCCCTCTGTATCCATTTCCTTCCCGCGATTGGAGTAATGTCGTCAGTCCATCTCTTTTGTGGTCTGCCGATGCTTCTTTTGCTACTCCATGGTCGCCATTTGAGGATTCTAGGAGTCCATGTACCGTCGTTTCGTCTCACAACATGACCCGCCCATTGCCACTTAAGCTTTGCAACACGATCCATAATATCTGTGACTTTTGTTAGGTGTCTGATGTCTTCGTTTCTAATTTTATCTCTCAGACTCACCCCTAAAATTCGTCTTTCCATAGATCTTTGTGAGCATTTTAGCTTATTTTAGAATATTAAATATTTATACTGAATTAATGTATTATCATGACGACCAAAAAATGAAAAACACGTATGCTGCAGTACAAATCCATTTAATTGACAAAATGAAACCATAGAACTTTCTTTCTGATACAAACCATAGACAATATAAATTTACATAAAAAAATAAAATATTTCCAACCTCTTGGCAGAACTTCTTGTTATGGACCAAATCAGAGGTTTGTTTGAGAGTCTCTCAAAGTGCAACAGGTACTATGTAATATATCTGTAGAGATCTGATTTGTGATGGTTGTTTCACGTGTTTCGCATTGCAGAAACCAGACTACCACTAACATTTTTGGAGGCTGTGAGAGAAGGCAGAAGAAGCTGGTGAGAACATTTTTGAAAGATTTGGTTTGAAGTGGGCAGAGTTCTTGGAAGCAGCAAAAGATGAAAATCTCTGGAGGGAGTACTTGAGCGTTATAAACCCCCGACTCAACTGAGACAAAGGGATGAAATTGTATGTACATATGTAGAAATGTAATACTGTTAAAATTTTCAGTAAGTACATACATAATAATTATTATCTAAAATTATTATAAAATATATTGTTTGTAAGCATTTTAGCAAAAAACACCTGTGCGATGTTATTAGGCACTATAAAAGTGAATAAACACAACGGATGAATACGTACTGTGATGAAATGAATATATACAAGACGGTATATATTATTTTTATATACCTAGATCGAATATTTGTAGTAGGTAATTAATTTGGGAATGAGGCAATCTCAAGTGGTTGTTGAACACAACTATCTATGCAGGGGACAGATACAGGTATATTTGGTGTGTGTGTCAGATAGAGATGGAAGTTGTTTTTTTGTGTGTTGCTAGGGCATTTTTCAGGATCTGAAGGGAGATGAGAGATTACTCTTGGCAGTTTAGTTTTGAGCCTAGGAGAGGTGGGACTCATATTAATCTCTGTGTTTGAATTCGACATATTTTAATATTTTTATTTACCCACCTTCGTAGTAATTAATACATTATATTTTAATGATATTCCCTCATTAGGGAATATATGAAGATCATCATAAATTACTTTAAATAAACCTTAAGATCAGTGATGCTGCCCGCTGTCCCAGATAAGATTTTTAATATTATTAATTTATTTATATCTAGGTGCTAGGATACGCTCAGGATGTCTGTTGTCTACAAGGCAATATTTGTACTCAAGGATTTATTATTTTACAGATTTTGAAAACAAAGGAATTATGTGTTATGTATGCCTATTTTCAGTATTATTATATGTATGTATGTACCTATGACTGAATTTATATAGCGCCGTCCCACAAACCTAATACTAGACCAATGGCAGTGGCGTACCGACTTACCTAATATTATACTCTTATTTAATTTATTTTACCATAACGAAAGATTATGCAGTTTGGAGAGAAGTTGTACGTTGATCAGGATATTATTTGATTATTAATTTAATTACATATTTTATCGTCGAATGTCATTTGTATTCTACGAACTTACTGGATTTTTCTACTTATTCAACATGCTGTAATTGCTGCGATATCATGGAAGGAACAAATTTGATATTTTGCATGACACTAATCATAAGTAATATTTATGTATTTATTGGTCTTAATATATTTTTATTTGACTTACATGATACCTAAATTCACCTCACCATAAATATGTAGTCTTTTATAGCTAAATCTTGTCGAGATTACCTTATGGATATGGATCCCTTCTGCCTATCGACACTAGACTAGCTACCTTGTGTCTATAGTGTGGGTTTGATCTATTCGTAACCACATATTTATCATTATTATTATACAATTATGCACGAGACGTATTATGTACTTTGTAGAAACATATACTATATACTAACAATTCCAGTCCTAATCCTGCTTCGAAATGTAGGTGTACCGTTAGCAAGCCCTGCTCCCCTCTCTTCGATTCAGATTTCGAGACAAGGGTCAATACTGGTCTTGCCCCGTTTCCCGCCAGGGTCCAAGACAAAGCTTCTTAATATATATTTATAGTTATTCTTATTATATATAGCTGCATGTTCAAATGAGTATACATATTATATATTATTTTATATATTCGGTGTAGATTAGTGCACCCGGGCTCAAAGTACGGCATGGCGAGTTTGAGACGTGAGGGAGCGAAGGTGGCGCTCCTTTAGCATGGACACAGCATCCTTTCCATGCACTAACATGGTAGTTAGTCTCTGAAAATGATGTCATAGCAATCGTGTTGAAATTTAATTAATATTCAAAAGTAATAAAGTTGTGTTTTTGGGTGCGCCACTGTCCTTTCGACTCAACGAATTAGTAGGTATGTTATGTTGTAGAACATACATACATTGGTTATAGGTACTATGAAATGGTTATCTTATGTAGGGTCATGGGTCGGCAACTAGTTACCATACAACATTCTCGTGATGACATGGAATAATATTATTTGAATTTTATCTTATAATGATTTGTTAAGTTATATTTTATGTTTTATTGTGCACTATTTTTATTATGTTATTTTACAGTATCTCAAGGTAAGTGATCTGACGTCAAAGTTGATCTCAGAGTTAATATGTATCAAAATTCATGTTTAAATTGTTTTATTGATTTTGTGATTTTGTTGTTCTTTTTGATTATTGAAATGTATATTTCAGGTGACTTATTTTGCGTTCTAAAAATACACAACGTAGGTAAAATTATCGTCAAAACACAACGTACTGGGTCCAAATCTATGAAAATAGTTAATAGATAAATCTAGACGATCACGAAAGGCCAAAATTCGTTAATTAATTCAATTAGGAATGCGATATTTCGTACGTATATTTGCAACAATGCGAAAATTCATACAATTCTTAGCTAGCTGAATAGGGTTGTCACTTCTAGTTTGGGAATCAATTATTACAGTAGGTATAGTTTAGAAGCTAGGATGTTGCAAATTCGGAGCTTAGAATGGTTTAAAATAGGTAGGATCATCACAGTACACAATATTGTGTGGATATATTATGATATAATATTGTGTGGATATGTATATTATGATATAATAATGGCTTTACTGCGGAGAAAACTAATAAATTCCGCAATATGATTGGCACGTACAGCTTTTGTGGTTACAGCTGAATTTCTGTTATATTCTATCACTCGTAATCCCACACAATAAATTGCTACTATTCCAACTGTAAGTCTCGACTAGGTGATAGCTTACTCACGAATAGAGATTAATAGAACTAAATGCTTGACTTAAAAAAGTAAATGTAAAATTATAAACCAAATAAAATTTGAAAATTAAATTTTCGTTACAACTTTGAGTAAATGCGCCATAAAATACAAGTATATGTTTTGTGGAGATGATTTTGATTCAACCAGGATATTTTTTTTTGTGAGTTAGGTTTTCTCATTAAGTTGTGGTTTTCTTGTTAGCCATGCATAAATTTATCCAACAAATTGAGTGTATTGTTATCATTTAATATCGGTTATATACGTTGTTAAAAAAACTTAAGAAAATTTAAAAAAATAACAGGTATTTTTTAAATTTAGGTAAATTTTGAATCCGTTTCTATTTCTGGAATCTGTATAATATAAAGTATTTAGTTTTCTATAATAGCTCCACACAGGAATTGTCCTCATGAGGTACAAAACCTATTTGTTAATGATAATGTATGTATTAATTGACTGCTGGTATTGTATACCTGTATAAAACTGTTTTGTTATAACTGTATAAACTAAATAAAATAGATACATAAATAATTTAATGCCGCTATTTTTTTTTGTAACGCAGAGCGGATTTGTTGAGGTTTTCCTGTTAAGTAGTCTTTTTCGATTTGTCCCCTTTTTTTCCACACAAAACTATATCATTATTGTTTTATGGTACAAAGAGAAGATTAACCAATGGCAGCTTACACAAAAGAGCGGGAGACCTGTTCTTTAGAGTGGATTTCACGGCATACAGAAATTGATAATACCTTTATATTACACGCACAAAGTATTACTACCTACTATCGCTTCAGGTAATAACTTTAAATATTTAAAACAATAAACGAATACGTGCAACGATTTAGCACACATGATACGTTAATACAGAAGATGTTATTATTACGAATATACACCGCAATTCTTATTTATTTATATTTTTATGAAGCAATTCGTTTTTATTATAGTTTACATTCATTTTATCAAAAGTTGTTAAACATTATAAGTTGCTATATTACTAATCTACACGAAACCTATATAATGTATCCACGGCGCTAGACTTTGGAACCAGCTTCCTCCTGCAATTCGTACCAGCTTATCGTTTTCTTCTTTCAAGAAAAGATTGGTCTCTAGATGATATTTTAAATGACATGTTATTTATTGACACCTAAAAATGAGCTTTTTATCCATTCACTCCTCCTGCCCCTCTGTTCTTGACCCACCAGGAGTGCACAGATATTTATTTATTTTATTTTATTATCATTTCTTTTTATATGCAAGTATGAACTATTATTTTTACACAAGTATCACTTGCTTAATTTGTTTTTATTAATAATATCTTATATATGTATGTGTATATTATTTTATTACTTATTTGGATTATTAGGTAGCCAAAAACTTATTATATTTTTTTAAGTTAAAATATCAGGTTGACTGGAAGACGTTGCTCAGCAACAAGTCCGCCTTTTGGACTAATTTTGACAATTGTCACGTTTATAATGTTGAGTTTTATTGTATGATATGCATTTGTGTAAAATTATGCCCAATAAAGATTTATTTATATATAATGACTCCTATCAAATGTTTAGCCTAGTTAATCAGACGTTTATTTCAAAAATTTATTTATTTATCGTTATAGCATTGTAAGATCTAATGAGAATGTTATGTTTTCTGTAATGTGTTAGCAGTGATGACTGTTATAGGACGAAAATAGAAAGAGCTGTAGTGATTAGATAAACAATGGACTAGTGTGGTTTCGTTCTTTATTTATCTAATTATTTTTCAAGTACTGTTCATGTTTTCGGTTGTTTTTTATTTCCATTATTTTCCAAGACCAACTAAGGAGGAGAGATTGTAACAATACCAAAAGTATTTATGCTGTTGGTGATGTTCTTACGTAGATACTTAAGATATTGCAAGAGTGTGCCTGTGGAGAGACACAGCGGAGAACATACAAGGGACAATATTTAACAGCCCAGTGGAAGCCCTGCCTCCAGGCCATGACCTACCATGGCCATTGTGGAAAACCCTCAACAGCATCAGAACAGGAGTGGGAGGCACTAGAAAGAACCTTCAGAGATGGGGTTTGGCTGAGAGCACGGCGTGTGACTGTGGAGAGGAGTAAAACACTGCACACCTCCTGAAATGCCCAATGGCTCCCAGACAGTGTCACTGGGATGAATTCGTGGGGCGACCTCATTCAGGGGGAGCTGTAAGAGAGGACGTTGCTTTCTGGGAGGGAATGGGAGTGTAGATGTGGATTAGGTGTTTATGTTATTTATCGTTTGCTGACTGACACGAAAAGAAGAAGAAGACTTAAGAGTGTTGAGGTGTTCAAGGTAAGGTTAACTACCCTATTTTTTAGGAGGTGTTATGATTCTTAAATGAGCCCTTGCGGTGGTTTTTCCACAAAACGGCATATTTTATGAAAAAATAGCTAGTTATTCTTGTTATTACTGTCTTTGTATTTAATTAAGGAAGTGAAGTACTTACTATTACTTTTATTTATAATAATATAAGATACGGCAGTTTGTACCTACATGAAAATATGGTAAATAGAGTAAATTGCATTTTGTTAAAAAGCGAAAAAGATTTGCTCACAGATGATGTTTCGATATTTGAAGAAAAGTTTCCGGAATACATAAATAGAAGATAATCCATTTAAAAGCTTTCATAGAACTTTGTATATTGAGATAACTAGTAAAATATTAATAACTGTAATATAAATGAAGATATACTACTTACTCATTTCAAACTAAGCTTCATGGTATGATAAAATTAATTGATAAAATTTTAAACACACTTTGAACCCTTCGACCTCACAAGTACGTGCTGTGAAATATGTTATGATTACGAGTATCCCATGAAAATTTTATAATCTCACATAAAATATTGGTTCACTAGTTTGTAACCTCTTTTTATTCAGATGGTTGTTATTTTTATTCAATCAATATGCTTACTTCCAAAAGAAACATTGAAGCGTATGTAGTTTTAAAGATTCCAACGATTGACGGTTTTGGTCGGCCGGCCCTTTAGACCAGGGCTTCTTAAACTTTTTTATATAGCGACGCCCTTCAAGCTTAGGAAATTTTAAACGACCCCCTCCTCCATATAATGAAATATATATTAACCGTAGATGTAGGGATATCGGTCGTAATAAAACACAATAAACAGACTCCCAGGGGGGTCTCGCGACCCCCCTGGGGGTCGCGACCCACAGTTTAAGAAGCCCTGCTTTAGACATGCCCAATGGCGAACTTTCACAAAAAAAATGAACTTAAAAAATAATACAGAAAATTAGAAAAATTATGGTGCTATTTATATTTTTAAATGTGCAATTTAATGGATTTTATCACCATTTAAAAAAGCAATTTTCGCACTTCGCCGCAAAAGTCCGACAATATAGTGCATATCGACAACACAACGGGCTAATTCAAAAACATGGCGTTTCAAATTTTGACAGAAAATATGGATTTTTAAAATGAAAATAAATAATGAAAAGTTTTATTTTATCGTTTTTTAATAGGATATTCGTGATCAACGTATATTTATTAATATAAATTGATAACAAGACTTTTGGTTAGAATGTGAGAGTATATAGGAGTCTATGACTCACGAAATATCCGGTGGTCTAATAGCCTATTTTCAGGGAATTATAAAACCAAACTATAAAATCAAATTATAAAACCAAACCAAATAGTTTGTCTTATGTACTTAAATAAATAAAATAAATTCAAAAACCATCTGTCTATGTATAACATCACGGCATCGTTTACATAATTATGGCTACCCCGGGGTAACCATATTTTGAGATGTTTTGTACCCTAGTTCCTTTTTTTAAATTCCGGATTTTTTTTATTCTTAGCTGACACTTTTCAATTTGGCATTCATCATCCCACTAAAATATCTACGCGCTCTTATTCTATCTGGGCTTTTAACCACCTCTTTGGCAGGACACCTAGTATAGATGGTACTGCCATACAAATTAATATCGCATATATAATACATATTAACAAACGAACATAAATATTTATATGTGGTACGAAAAGGTCAAAAGAGAGTTATATTCTCAACCAAAGACTCGTTCAAGTAATTTCAAGTTTCATTCACATTAGAAAATTTATTGAATAATACTATTTCGTTCCTCCAAGCAACACAAGCATAAACGAAATATATTGGTTCACTTTTGCCTTTTTTACATATTTTTCGTAGGATCGGCATTCGTTATTTCATCTCCTCACTCAATTTTTTGGCTTTTGTCCCCGAAAGTCACTGCACCGCCTTATTTCGGGATTTTAATACTAATGCAAAACTCAACACAAATGTTTGAGTAGTTTTAAGAAACAGAAGAATGAGAAATAAAGTTGTTTGAAAGTCTTCACGCTGAAGTGGTGATGGGTTTGTCACAAAGTTGAAAGAGAAGATGGGCGACGCCGAAGATCCTAAAATGGAGAATAAAGGAAGATAGGAGACGGTCGTAAAAAGATTTCAGTAGTGGTAACAAAGTGTGTTTGTGTTACATGAAAAAGAAGAAAATTCAAAAAAGCTTCAGCTGTAGAGAGTTGGTAGTACAGTTTCCATATTTAAGTCTCATTGATCTTCATCTTTCTTTTATTTAAAGGCAGATAAAAAAATATTTTAAGTTTAATCCCTGACATAATTATGCTTAAGTAGATAGTAAAATACCTTCTTGATACACATAAATAATCCTAATTTGAATAAATAAAATATAAAAATATATATTATTGAGCACTGTTTAATCTCCACTATGTTAGGTTAAATACCGAACGTTTTCGCCTATACTTGTAGGCATCTTCAGGGAAACTAGTATAGGCGAAGATGCCTACAAGTATAGGCGAAAACGTTCGGTATTTAACCTAACATAGTGGAGATTAAACAGTGCTCAATAATATATATTTTTATATTTTATTTATTAAAATTAAAAATGGATTTCCACAGCGTAAACACAAAAACTCTTGAATTATTAAATAATCCTACATTATTCATTTAAAATGCATCATATTTGATGGTAAAATGTGTCATAAAATATACATCATAGTTTAAATAAATCCACAAACAATAAGTCTCTCAAAATGCTCCCCGGATTTTAATCCTCGAGTCACAATGCTTTTGCATGTGAAAAAAGAAAATAAAGGTAACTGAAAAATATGGGCGTACATTCATAAGAGCAGTAAGATGGATTGTGTGGAAATTATTCAGTTTTCATTGTTCAGAACATGAAATCTCTTATTTTGCAGAAAATATTATAATCCCAACCCTGCCGTGAAATATGACTTATTTCTTATTGATTTGGTATATTATTTATTTCAAAACACCAGCAAGTTCTATCGGTTTTGGATTTGTTTTTTTTTATTCTTTTCCGTAAATTTTTGATTGACTTTAAAGGCGTTTAGGTTTATTTTTTCAAACGCCTGCTTAAAGCAGGCGTTTGAAAAAATAATGCCATTTTACATCTACATAAATATATGAAAGAGTTCTATTTTTATTGACTTGTATTCAGTTTCTAATGTAAACTAATTTATGTTTGATAAAACAATATTGTTATATCAAACACATGGAATAAATGAGTTCGTCGGTAGCTTGGAAGTAGAGTCTCGGCCTCCAGAACAAGGGGTCCGTGGTTCGATCCCAGGTGCCGGCAAACTTCCCTTTCACGGCACAAGCTTTTAGCTTAGTGTGAAAGGTGTATAAGGTTGTATTTGGGTTTATAACAAAACCCAGATAGGTATAGGTTTATTTAAAAAATAAAAAAAACAGTGCTGTTTTTTTAAATCTTTTTTATGAATATTAAAATGAACTTTCACAATGTTCGGAAGTAACATATTCTTTATTCTTTTTTATCATTTGTAAGCCATTGATCTGGTAATTTGAATCGTCAGGCAATTGTATATATTTTTTTTACAAACAATCATAAATCACTACGTTAACAAATAAATAAATAAAGAAACTTCATTGAATTAAAGTTTTTCGTGTGTAAAAAACACAAAATAACAACTCGTCAGTGTATGTAAAAATCATCATCATCATCGCCCTCGACGCTTCTCTCGGGAGCACAATGCAGAAACCAGGCTCCTCCATTCAGAGCGTCTCTGTGCCAATCGTGTCACCTCTTAGGAGAATTTTGGATGTAAAATGGTATGAACATGGAAAAATCAAATACAAATAAACAAATAAATTGATCAATGCCAATAATAGGATGAATGGTCCTATGTAGCATTACGTCGATATTATATTAAAAGCATCATTTCTACATTGTGTTCCCGAAAGTAATATTGAAGAAGCAATGAATATTCATGAACACTTTGTGTATGTAAAATATTCTACCGAATTTATTTATGAAGATTCTTACAAAATGTTTGATGGGTACTTACAACCGGAATTACTTTTAATGGCTTTTCCGGTAGACTTACGTATAATGTATGCAAAGCTTTAGCAATGGCGATACTAATGTCACATCATATTAGGTTTATGTGAGGTGGGTAAATACTCCTAAGTGAAATAAATTCTTACATTGTTATATGAAAATGTGAAGGTGTGTTCAGTACTACGAATTCAATCTTGTATCCTTGAATAATTAAAAATGAAATGCATTTATATTTTTTTAGAAATATACGCGAAAAAAGCCTTTTCAGTGTAACAGCCAAAATAAGTTTTTCTTAAAATTTTAGATATTTAATTTTAATTTTATTTTATTTATTGGTAAAAGCACATAAAAGATAACTATTAATATGGTTTACAAAAATAGAAAAAGGTCGTTCATAACTCAGCTCTCATCCACAAACATGTACCACAGTTGGGTCAATTATTTAAGTATCACACATTCCGCTCATTCATCTGTTCTCACTAGAATATCACACAAGCAGCCATCGCTAACACACAAAAATATAATTTAAAACATACAAAATAGAAAAGATGAAAAAAATGTTGTAATAACAATATTTCTCGGGTATTTCAGGAGTCAAAGGGCTCCTATTTATCCGTGTAGGTAGCAATTTATTTATCTTTTAGCTCTCTATAGTCTGTTAGTACTACTATGCCAGTGTTGGCATTTCCGACCCCACCACGTTAGTGGGCGTAGGACAGGGCTAACGAAGTAAAGCCCATCTTGAGACCTTTGCATCCACGAATGCCTTGAAGTATGAAGCGTTTGTGTTGTGGCGACATCTACCTGAAGTATCGAGAAACACATGTAGAAGAGAATAAATTACTAAACACCTCGGTAGCTAGCTAGGTATTAGTTTACAACTATTATAGGTAGATGGCGATGAATATTTCCTGATGTGAGTTCTAGATTTTTCCTTAACCACTATTTCCTTAATAACTATGGCTTGTGGAAAGAATGAATAGTTAGATAGCTTCAGATCTCTTTTGAACGTTCAGCCGACAACATATTTTAGTCTAACACATTACTAACATTTTTATTGTTAAATTATTATTGGTGAATAAACTTAGTGGAAAGCATATTTTCATGTAAGTAAAAATATTACTGTTTCATTTCGTTCCTTTTTAATCGCAGTATGTAATTTAATATAATCATTTAGAATCAAATCAATTTTTCTTATTTATCAAGCCTTCTGCAAATTGTATATGGAAGAAAGGGAAAATATGTACACAGTGAATCTGTGAGGATATTTAACATTAATAATCTATACCAACAAAGCCCTTTCCTCCATAGTGTCATTAAAAAAAAAACTTCCCAAACCAAATCAAATAAAATATGTTTAATAAATATAAAAGATACAATAATTTTTCATCTTTATTTATTAAAAATTACCCACAACACGAAAGAAAAATGGCCGCCGAAAAATTCCGATAGTAAGAAAATAGTTGTTTGAAAGTCTCAACATATCAGGCAATTAACAGGCAAAGTATAAAAAAAAATTATAACATATTAGAGCAAAGATTTTTCTATTTTCTGGTTGTTTTTAAATAAATTCAGCAGTAAATGATTCCCCAGTCTTCTGCTCTATCTGGATAATTGTCTCCTTCAATATGGATTTTTTTTTTGAATTTCAAAGTGTCCATTCACTGTTAGTCGACTATTACAACTTTTCAATTAATCGTGATTGAAAGTTTAACATCAAAAGATTTATTTTTGTGTCAAATAAAAAATATGAATCGCTCTCATTCGTAAATAAAACAAACTTTTAGCCTTTGTTATCGCATCATTCTGAATCCCAGTAAAACATTTTACACCTGTCACATTTAATGTTTGTTTTTGTTTGTATGCATATCTGTACAGGCATTCAATAGCAAAGTAAATCTATATATTATTTTGTTGTACACAAACGCCGTATATTTATTGTCAAACGTTTTTATTTTTCAGTGAAGTAGTATTTCAATAAAATAAAATAAAAAAAAACTTTGTCATAATGATAAAACTTTTACAGGCCTACGGCGCACGGCACCTGCTTTCCAAATTAGACATACCTATAATTTATCCAGACATAAGTAAAAACAAAATCAACTACTACTATACCATCACGGCACATGGAACTGGTTGTGAATAGCCTTAATGAGCCCAATAGAGCCGGTAAGTCTTAGTTCTATAAAGGGGCTTTTGGTGTTGTTGGGCCGGTTACGTGGAATCGCCTACCGGTGCCATTGAGAGACAATCAGACTCTCAACAGCTTCAGAAGCAAATTGAAAACTGAACTCAAATGTATTTATTTTTCGAACACTTTGTTTTTTAGAGGACACTTTAGGAAATTAGTGGGAGACAATTTTTTTACGAGTGCTCCACGGAAAAAAAACAATATTCATAAAACAATTTGTATTTCCCGTAAAATATTTTTTATTTCTTGATGATTATGATGTAAGGTGATTTGCTTCCTTTGACACCGTTTTACGATTCTTGGTGCATTTCAAGGGTGCCGATGAAAAGGGCGAAATTTTTTCATTAATTCCATCACAGTATTTCCTGCAGTACCCAACAGATCAAACACATGCAAAAGTCGTGCAAGTTGCCTTTTCCGTAAAAATAAAATTCATGAAAAGAGCATATAAGTTACTACAAGATTATGTTTATAAGTTTTCATTCATTCAGAGGTAGTTAGCGGACCATTTACATTTAATAAACATGAAAGTCGTCCTCTCCGTGCTGGTAAAAGTGAAGACATTCAGGATGGGTGTCAAATCAAATCACTGAACTTATTAATAAGTGCTATTGTGTGATGTAAATTGTATGAAATATGTTTAAACCCTCAAAGCACGGGCACTGCTCAATTTTGAGGGTCAAATATGTAATAAATGTGTGTCTTTTTTAGTAATAATTGTGTATATAATATTATTAAGTTGTAAATTTTACTTAGATAAAAAATATTTGAATTTCAATTTGATGTTAAATGCCTTAAACGTAATGTTTTACAGGACATAAAAACATGCCTTTTACAGGGCATTCGAAAAAAGGCAGAACAGAATTAGAGAGCTATTTTTTACCGGAGCCTACAAGGACTTTTTTTTCAATATTAGGTAAACTTACGGTTCAATAATATTGATACTTAGTCATATTTAAATAGGAATAATAATTCCTGTTTGTGAGCTTAGATTTCATGTAAATAGTTATGACGTTGGAATAGTAAATTATTTATACTATAGTTGGAATAGTAATTTGGAATAGTAAATTATTTAAACGTTATTTCTTGTTTCCGAGTATGAGTATTGGTATATTAAATCATATATATTTATCATTTGTAGAGTTTAACAAAGAGAAATGTCATTTTGTTTATGAAGCTGATATTGTCAAAAATGTTAAAGTAGAAGTTGAACAAATAAAATAGGTACTCGAAGTTTGCAAATTTATTTTGTGCAAATTGAAAATTTCAATGAATACCTACTCGTTTTTGTATTATCAACGACCACTTTGACAATGATGGAGTTCTGGGAAATTTAAAAATGTATCGAAAAGTTTTGATTTTATTTAAAGTAGCGACTTTTTCTGATCATACGACTTTTTTAATTACTATCCCTCATATTAAAATATGAAAACAAATACCTCTTTCGTTATAAATGTATCGGTAATAGAATGTGCGCTGTTTTTTTTTTTATACAATTCAACTTTGAAATTTGAATTTTTGTAACATACTTTTAAAAATATTTTTTAAATTTTTCATCTGATATTCTAGAAAAGGTGTGATAGGTAGATAATGTAGCAATTTTATAACAATTTTCGAAAAAATACTTTAAATTTTATTAAAAAAAGGGATCACCCATATCAAGAAATATATTGAATATCAGAAATGAATACTAAAACATTTACCCGAGTTTAAGATAATTTGTGAAAGTGTCACGTTAAAAAATGTGATCTGAATTTTAAGTCGAGACTAAATGATAATTCTATGTTATTGATAATTTTCAGCATATTTAAAAATAATTTTTAAACTTTTTTATTACATACCTATTTGATCTTTTTCTCCCTTTAGCCTACCTACTCATTCCTTATTCTGATTTATTTGCCTGAATACTATTCCAATTCATAATAATGAGCTTTACATGATTAAATGAGCTTTACAAAAAAATACGAACTTTACAAAATGAACGCCGATTAATTAATTAATACTTTTATTAACTCTTTTTAATTAAGTTTAATCATATTTTTTTTAAGTGAACATTAATTTTTATTACAGATGACAGATGGGGGAAAAATTGAAAGACCTCTGCTCAGACGGTCGGGTGACGTAAGGTAGATTGTTAGAAGAAGCAAGTTCAGGACAGAAGGCAGTGGAAAGGCATAGGTGAGACTTATGTTGAAATATGGAATATATCCCAAAATGGATGAAAAAGAATTTGACATTCTATATTTTATGTGGATGATTTGTTCACATAGACATAATATCTTAGATTCATTGTTCACAAGTTTTTTTAGGAAATGGATCAAGGCACACAAATCTTTACATATATATTACAATACATATTAATAAATGGTTGTATTCAGCGAGCAGAGTAAGTCATGATAAAAGATGATTATTAGGTAAGACTGAATAATTTTTATTCCCTTAATTAAATACACAATTTATTCAAACACTTTAAGTGGGAATATACGGCAATGGACCGGAATAACACGGATGGGAGAGCTGGTCCGCACAGCGCGAGACAGGGAGGCATTCTCCAGAGTGATCGCCAACGTCGGGGGGACCTGATATGGCACTAATAGAAGAAGAAGACTTAAAGTGGATAAAACAGTGTTTAATATTGAATTTTCACAAAGATACACTTGAAAACGTTAAATCTTCATTCTCTTGATATTCCTACTTTATCGAATACCTACTCTGGATCGAAATTTCGTTATAACCGACTTACTACCGCTGAACTCTTGTTAAAATTATCAGTTGATTAATATTACTTTTATTTAAATTCGTGACATTTATTCTCTGACATTCATGAAATTACGTGATTTTTTTATTTATTTACCATTATTATTATTTCAAACTGACAGTTTAATGAAGTGACATTTTAACGTTAATTATGTTAAAAGCGAGTTTCCCTTTATGAAATATTTGTAATTAATAGTAATGAACCAGATGTCCCGCAAGTATCCGGAATACAATCGGATACCGGATAAATCTTTGTATTTACGTTATGCTTTACTTACAGGCAATAATATATAGTAGTGTCCATAAGTAGTATGGGAACGCTTAGAATTTTGTTTAAATTCCTAGAAAAGTTAAGTTTTTAATGCATTTTTATTCATAAAAAATATTTTGTTCTTATGGTTGAAATGTGTCACTAGCATTATTCTTTTTAAATTCTATTATTTTTGGATCAGTCATCGCTTTTTTAACCTTTAATGGTGGTTTTATTTCAACCACGAACATTAATGAATCTTAATAGCCCATTATGAGATGCCCCTTATCAATTGAAATTCTCTTTTTTTTATTTTGTAAATATTGAAGTAATCATTTTTATATTTTAATTTAAATTTAACATAATTTTTTTTAAATACTTTGTGTAGGTAACGATAATTTTTATAAAATGGAGCTCACTTCTTGATTGATAAAAGAAACAGTAATATAAGTTAATACTTTATAAAATCTTAGATAGAAAATTATTAAAAGTGTTATTTATTATTGAAATCTGTCGTTATAATGATTTTTTCATATTTATCTACAACTGCTGATCACTTTGATTGATTTATAGAAAAAACAAACACTTGTTAAGTATAACTCCATCTGGAGAGCCGAATATTCATCTATCTGTTTCGTTTCTAATAATTAATGCCTAGTTAAATTTTTTACAATTGTGACATTACTTACACGCCTAGGTCGTCAGTTAAAAAAAACCCCTTTACATTTCAAAGGTTGGTATGTTTATGTGAAAACGGTGACTGAATTATTTAAAGATAAAAGTGTCCTGATGTGAAAGGTTTGTTTCTACTTAACGTTTTAAATTGGAATATTAGAGAGAATCAAAAAAATATATTAGTTTGGAAAAACAAAGATTTTTTGCTGTGATTTTCGAGTGTTCTGTAAAAAACAGGATTTCATTGAAGGTCATGAACAGGACATTTTATAATTTCAGTGATCTATCCTGCATGTATCATTTTTTTGTATGACAAAGAGCAAAACTTGTATATTCATTAATATGCATTCTACTGACTACTCCAATCATGTTATACAAGAGAAAGAGAGAAGTAGGATTCAGAAAAGTAAGTACCTATTCAAAATTTTCCAAAATAAGTATTCCAAATAAAATTGAATAGTATTCCAAAAATAATTATCCAAATTTCCCAACTTATCAAAATTAAAACTAAAAAATAGGTATCTTAAATTTTCCAACTAACCAAAATGAAGATTAATAAAAATAATTATACCTACTACTATACCATCACGGCATATCCCACAAGTGGGGTAGCCAGCAGATCAGCTGCATGTAAGAAACATGCAAACTGTCCTCTTCTTGCCAATATAAAATCAAGACATTCAGGATGGGTGGCAAACCTCATCGCTGAATTTAAGATGTAAAATGTCTTATTTTTTTCGAACACCTGCCTTTTACAGGGCACTCGAAAACTTACGCAGAAGAGTGGGAGACCAATTCTTTACCGGGTGCTCCACGGGATAAAGCTCTGCTCGTTAAGTATACCTAATTTTCACAATTCAAAATACAAATTATCAGCCGAGATTCTCTACTATAAAATAACATAAATACTTTAGGAAACCATATGAGCCGCATTTCTCTTTGGTTTTGGTTACAAGTATCTACCTAATTCTATTTCATAATAATTTTCATATTTAATATTATTTTGTTCTCTTTGTTGAATTCGGGTGGAAATGAAACAAAATATTTCACGAATGTTGATTATTAAAGGAAAATATTATGATAAATAACTTTTTAGTTTTTAATATTTAAAATTTATCTCATGATTCTAAATATTAAAAATTGTTAGTGCCAATAAAATCAAACAAATTATTCTTCTTCAAAAACTACTTTGAAAAAATGTTTAGATTCGTCCAGGAGAAAATTTTTCAAATAGTGACGCCGGCAGTGAAAGCTTAAGATCAAGCGATATACTTACCTTATTATTATTCAACTAAATCACTCGTAAACGAGTGGATGGCCTTGAGAAGAATAGAATAGAAAATTATTATTCAACATTATTATCAACACGTATTATCGCCATGTCACATTAAAAAACAACTTACATTTAACAATCTTACAAGAATTGAACGTATCATATGATTATAGTTGGAATAAATATTATCATAATGGAATTCATGTTTTAGAAGATGTAACAATATAATGCGTTGTGATATTGTATAATTTATGATATTGCGAACGTACCCAATATTGTATATATCCATGTATTAAAATCATTATTCATGTTTGCTGTATAACGTTATAGAACGAAACTTTCAGAAATTTACAATCATAACAGAAAGCTTTACATTACTTACATAACAATATAATACAAAAAATATTAATGTCCGTTCGTTCGGTTTTGTTATGATTAAGTCAATAAAAAATATGCATAGTACACAATATTAGACAATGACAAGAGCAACAAGAAGTATAAAATATTTAGTGGTTAATTTTATACTCACAGAAAGCTCCAGGTGCTGATATTATTGGTTAATTGGTTCTGTACCCGTATATATTATTGTTTTTAATACACTTTAAAGGTTTGATTTTCTTCTAATTTTGATAATTTTTGTACGAAAGCTATTTTACATATCAGTAAAAAATCACCCAAACTTCAAAGCATATTTGATTTATATTTCACTTTATGAAGTAAAAAGAACTGTTTTCAAATGAGAAAAGCTAAATAGAGATAAACACTTCTTACGTCTTTGCTAGATTAAAATAATGAAAGACTTATAAGCATACGAGAACAGACATTTTAAGTATTCAAATTGTTATATTAACTACACATTCACTTCCTACATAGAGATTACCAACAAGAATATATCAACCTTAAACAGATTTTACGTAAGTAAGAAAGCTTAACGTCTAAACAAAGTTTCTTGTCTTTTCTCTTGCATACGGAATTTCATCCAGTCATTCAGATTACCTTCACACAGTTCATGTTAAATCTTGTTATCTGTGACTTAACTACAATAATTATTTAGATTAATATGGTCTTACTTGTTTGGAGAAATTTTATTTTGAAATAATTTTCTATTTTAAAGTGTTGCATGTAGAGTGTAGACGATTTTACAAACCGAAAACTAATTCACGTAACGTATATTAGAAGAAGGCAGTTGTGGCGGCGTAATATACGGCAATGGACCAGAATAACACAGATACAAGAGCTGATCGCCAATGTCGAGGAGACCTTATACGGTACTGATAGAAGAGAAAAAGGTAGATTTTGTAGAACTAAAATTCAATTCGTTAGTTTTCATTTAGAATACCACAGATATATCCGAATTAATATAATTTCGAAAAGTGTACAAATTAATACACAAAAGGTCAAAATTAATATTTCACTATATAAAGAGAAATATATCAGAGAAAATATTAGAAAAAAACATATCGAAAAAATTCAGTGATCAAAGATGAAAAGAGATACATACTTAATCTTATTGGAACTAACAATGAATATTTAGTTTTAGTTACTACGTACTACAACACATACATTTTTATAAAACACTACCGGTTTCAACGCTAAGATGCGTCATTGACGAGTGTCAAACTAAAACTAAACAAGTACTAGAACTATTTATAAATAATGAATGACTAATAAGTTAGGGAAGGGTGGGGGCGTTTGTAAAATAATATGTTGTTTGTTTAGATTTAATTTTTTATCAAATAGGCTATGTATTGTTATATGGGTATTAATTGTTATGTTAAATAAAATAAATTTATTAATAAATAAAAATAATTCGATAAAAATAAAAAGAATAAATAAACTTCTAATAAAAGAACAAATCTTCTATTTTTTCTCTCTTAGTATAATATGTGATTTTTTATCAAAATAAAATATTGATAAAAGAAATTTAGGTTTCAATTTTATTTTTCTCTAGGAAAAAGATCAATCATTATCAAAATGCATTAATCGGTCTGTAATGTTATCATATTCGATCATTTTAAACTGTTTAAATATTTTCCTAATAACTATGTAGCATCAACCTGTCAGTTAAATTAACCGGTTAGTTAAATGCCAAGGCGGTTAGTTAAATGCCGGCATTTGGTTCAATGGCTGGTCATCACAATTACGCGTCAAACCTTCATCAATCTGCTTGATCGAAATAAGCCCGGTTGTTGAAATTTAGTTTTTTTTATTTGAATGTCGGCATTTAACAGCCCGCCTAAACATTCTGTTAACTTACAAATGCAACTTTCTGGCGACAATCCATATATAATAATAATAATCCTAAATTCCTAAAGAGTCAAGTTGTTGAGCTTTGTACGTTAAGTGACAAGTTGAAGATATTATTTAGTGAGAGCAAGTTTACTTTCCTATTATTATCCTTTTATTGTTAGGAAACTATTCAGGGAATGTGTTGAGGATTTTGTACTTCAGTTGAATGAGTAATTTGTATGAAACATCGTCTAATAAGCAATTTGTAACGGTGTTTCAAGATAGATTGATCTTATCCTGCTTTGAAAATATTGAACATCGTTCATTTGTAGTATTAAATGGAAATTTTGATGATTCAGGCATTATCTTCTCATCATCATCATCATCATCGCCCTCAACGCTCCTCTCGGGAGCACAGGGCAGAAACCAGCCTCCTCCATTCAGAGCGTCTCTGCGCCAATTGCGTCACCTCTTTCCACGACATTCCCTGCGCTCTGATATCGTTGTCAAAGGAACTGTGTATTGTGAGAGAGGGACGCCCGGGCCGACGGAACCCTTGTGGACGGAAGAACAGTGCTCTTTTTGGCCAACTATCATTGGGCATTCTCAAAACATGTCCAAGCCAGGACCATCGTCTCTCCTGTATTACGGAGATTACAGGTCTCTGCTGGGTGCGCCGGCGCACAGCATCATTTGTAACATGTTCATACCATCTGACATCCAAAATCCTTCTAAGACACTTGTTTTCAAAGCTTAGTATCTTCCGCTCTTGAGCCTTGGTTAAGTGCCAAGACTCACAGCCATATAGAAGGATTGGGATGATGCACGCATTGAACAAGCGACATTTTGTCCTGAAATTATCTTTTAAAAATTGTCCATTATGAATTGTGTGATTGTAGCTGTCGCGGGCGAACTCATTTCTTCGTCTTTTGTGTTGTCCTGTCTCCCTTGGTGGAGAGTCTTTGGTCTGGGTGGGATGTCCCTTTGGGGAGGGAAGCGTTTTTATCGATGGCCCCGGCATCGGCGGCCCTCGGTTTGCCGTCTTAAATACCCAATTAATGTTACTGGACACCTCAGCTCGGCGCTCTGTACCAATGTGTATATATGTATATGAATGTGTATATTTTATATTGTTTTTTTATGCTTATGTATTCAGCTGGAAATTCTTTTATTGTTGATATATTTTACGTATGTATATGCTTCTCTCAGCTAGAGGGACATCGAAGGAGTGTAGTCAAAAGATTCCGCACGTGGGGGTTTTGGCCGGCCAGTCCTTCAGACTGCCCATCATGGCACCTCTTGTGTGGACAAATTTGTTAGTGTAGAAATTTTATCGGATAAATGGAAGTCCCCAGACTTCTGAGCTATCCGGGTGGATGGTGGGTCTCCTTCAATGTCCATTATCTTTTAAAAGATAAATAAGTATCTATCATGTGACTCATAAAAATTGGTCCAGAAAGCATTATTTTATGATCTCAGGATTTCTGATAACCCAAAAGATCCTCTCCAGATTATTGGAAATGCTGTGGAAGAAAGCGACAAGATGGATAGGCCGAGGAACAGGAGAGTACTTGCTGACCTCACTAAGCTTTTCAAAATTGTCAGCGGAAAGTAAACAAAATATAGCTAAGTTTATTGACTTTTCATCCGACTGTCTCCCGCCTACCTAACCTTAGATAGACTTAGTAATAATGTCAGTCGGAACAATTCTTTTGGCAGAATGTGTAGATTTTATGTTTTGTGCTCGCATCGTGTGTAAGGAGTGGATGTCTTTGACGGCTCACTGACGGAATTCAGGGGATGTGGTGCTTTGAACTTTGGAGTAGGTACTTTTGGTGGTCGAGTATTTGTGTTAATTATATATTTCATTCTTTTACATGTTTAATAAACTATTCATAGAATTGTTATTCAAAGAACAAAGACTTAAAAAAAATCAGTTGAATATTGCTAATTCAACTGATTTGATTAACTTGTCTGAAGAATACTCAATTTACATACTCTACGTATCAACTTAATGTACCTTTTGAACGATAGCATCATAAAGACACTCAATCAAATTTGATTTGATTGTTACAGAAATTGTGAAGCCGTCTGTATAAGTGGAAGGATAAAGTTTGGAGGGATTAGTTATTCTTAGTCGTCACATACAATGTACATGGAATAATACTTATTGTCTTGGTGCCGCCGTTGAGAACTAGATTATATTAAACTTTGTCAAAATAACAATGCCGCACTCAACTTTGATATGATGTAAATACGTAAGAAGATAATAATAATATCATGTCCTATGTCAAAATCCAAAGTTCGTTGCTTTGGAAACTTGTTTGGTTTAGGCAGCTCTCTATGACAAGGCGATGAGAAGTTGGTACGATTATAGTAAACCGCACGCCTTTGATTAACGGGATGTTATTACTTTATACGTTATTAATACGTGGAAGCTCTTATACCTACACAAGAACTTGGTTATTGGAGAATTATCTTTTAAAAAAAATCTTACAACTATTTCTCAATAAAATATGGTACTTGTCTATTTGTTATTATTAATTTCTCTCAATAAATCAAAACAACACATACATAAATCGTATAATTATTAATGTTGCCCAAATAAGCCAAGCTTCCAAATTATTTGTGAAAAAGATGTTGTCTGCTGATAATATTTTTTTTTATTACAAAACACATTTTTTCTTTAATTATAATTAATCCTATAATTAAAGTGAAAAATGAACTGTGTTTTGTAATAAAAAAAAATATCATCAGTATGAATTTCACTCTGCGAACAAACAGACTTTTAAATTATTCTATTGTCTGCTGTTCAAAAAAAACGAATCCTTTATAAGCAGGTGTTTGATAAATATATTTATAACAAAGTATATTATGTAATATTTCTTTCCTACGCAGTATTTTTCAATCATAAGTTCAAATTTTTTATTTTTTTGTACATAAAATACTTAAATATGTGTAGGAGACAGTTTTCAATTTTTTTAATCTTTATATTTGAAAAAGAATTCTCTGAATTTTTTTTATCAATTTCAGAGTTATCAAGGAGTTTGTATAAAGCTACATGTTTTTAATCATGTTCAATGAATTTTATAAAAAATATTGCTCAAAAAAAACTTTTTACTCGTCCTTGTAAATATTCTAAAATTGTTAAGAAAGAGATTGATTTGTAGGACAAAAGTTTTGATTAAATAAAACTCAAATTTTAAATATAAAAAAAAAAATGTCAGTAATGAAAGGTGGTGTTTACATCAGTAGGCCTAGTCAAAACACATTTAAGCGTTACGTTTTCGTTTCGTTTTCGTTCAAACAAGACGAGGTTGCGAGAACGCGTCAATTTTCGGAGCTACTTGTGTATTTTAGCTCCGAAAATTGACGCGTTCTCGCAACGTCGTCCGCGTTTGAACGAAAACGTAACGCTTAAATGTGTTTTGACTAGGCCCACTGGGTTATTATGATTAAACGCTGTTATTTTGGGGATGAAGAAATTATTAGAAGTTAAAGAGCCAAAGAGGATATACTTGTACTTGAAAAAGAAACAGGATATTGAAATATGAAGTGTCAAACTTCAAATGAAAGGAAAACTATACAAAAGTGAAGAGAACGAGATATTAATATAAAAATTCATACACTCGTGTGCTGTCTATCAAGAGAAGCGGTAGGATAGGATGTACCTATGTAAATATGCTTTTTTAAAAGTTATTTCTTATCCGCCACATACCTCGTGCCACACTCACACACATGCACAAATAGGATTTAATGTCATATTGAAGCGAAAAATGCTGTACTATAGGTTTAGCAGCTATTTGGGAATGTATTGGAATTGTTATGGGGATTTCTTCCATTTTATACCTATTGAAAAAGAACAAGATTAACGACGTTACAGTAGAAGATACGAATATTACCTATCAAAACAAACCATAATGTAAGACTGTATGATGAAGGTATTGACCCCTAATACCAGCTTAAATGCTGACCGGAACAATACTCACTGAATAGATATACAAATAAGAATAAAATATGCTAAAAGTTATGTCAATAAGATTTTTGTAGTAGTTAGTAGATTTTGTTGGAAATAAAATTTATTATTATTATACACCAAAAGGTGCACAATCGGAAAGGAAGAAATGGGAATATTTCTTCTTCTCTTTGCAGTACATTAGACTATTAATGAAGGAACAGAAGTTCTTGAAGGCGAAAAGTTTTAAAATATATATTGTATTACATATGCATTCGGCGTTATTAAAAAGTGTATGATGTGATTTGAACAGCATTTCCGAAACAACAATTCAACCTGCGGCCGTATGTTTTTTCTGCCCACAAATAAAATCATTCCAAATCAATCTAATTTTAAAACAAGCTTAAAAAGAGTGAGGTTGTATTATTATGAGGTTGTATATTATACAAGTATTACAAGTACAGTGTAAAAATCTGAAATATTTATTCAGTTAGGTAGAATTTTGAAAATATAACAGAATAATTAAATAAACTTGGTATTCAGCAACTCTTTAATTTTATTTTTGATAAAATTAGCAATTTTTGCGTGGTGTTGGTTAAGCTGCATTATCATAATCATTTTATTTTGCATGTGTGGATCATAAAGTTGTGCTTTCAGCAGATATAAAAAGCACTTGGCTAAAACAAAGGTGGTATGATGTTATTGTTGTTATCTTGTGTACATAAGTGATGATTTTTGAGAAATTTTAGTATTCCCTTGACAGTTCACTTTAAGCCGCGAAGTCTTAGCGCGTGTTTGTCTGTTCATGATTACACGTTTCTTAAGAACATGTCTAAAATATCACACAAAAGGGATTATTAAAATATATAAGTAACTTTCGTATGTTAATGTTACATATTTTGTAAATAAATTACAAAGAAACGATTACTAATAATGCCATAATCAAGAAATCAAGTTTATTCTTAGGTATAATTTACATTTGTATTCATTCATACCATATCCCACCAGGTGAACTTACTAACGTGAATGTTTACTTTTTATGTAATTGTTTGTAATCAAAGCACAATAAAGAATGAATAAATAAATAAATAAAACTCGAGACTTTTAGGATGAGTAGGGTCCTCTTTCTCTTACCTACCCAGGATATCGAAATAAATAAAACAAGCGTTTTATTTTATTTTCGTCTTATAAGGACATTGTCAATCTCATTGTCGATTGACAATGAGATTGACAATGTCCTTATAAGACGAAAGAGGTCTCTCTCATTGAATAAATCATTAGTAGAATAAAACGCTTGTTTTATTTATTTCGATATGGAATTCTACTACCTAAACACCGACACAGTGAATACCCAGGATATCTTAATTGGATATTCGAGACTCTTACAATGTGCTACCAGCCACCCTGATGAAGGTATGCAATTATGTTTGAGAACATGCTTGAGAGAGAAAAAAGTTAATGCCCAAAAAATTATGACATTCGGATCTTGAAGATATTTAAAAAAAATGTTGCAATATAGTTTCAAACGTGACTCAAGGACATAGTTTTTAACATATTTTGAATCACTCTAGATTAATCGTTCCAGTTGATTACACTCACCGATAGTCTACCTATTTGAATTAGTATTAACTAGGTTGGTATGTTGTATATGGTACTCATACGTATGTGAACTTCCTTTGGGAGTACATGACACAGAGTTTCGACACTTATGAATCGACTCAAGACTTGGTTAAGAGTACCTACTCTTGAAACATCCAATCCAATTGTGTCAAAAATTCATAATAATATATTTTTGTACTTGTTATTTTAATACTTGTAATAATACTTACAGACAGAACAGACTTAAGGTTTTAAAATATTTCAAAACAAAAGTGTTTAAGTATAGAACTGCATAATATGTATAATGTTAAGACACCACATTAGTCTTGTTCTTCTTTTCCAACTTATATTTTAACGTAGGGAGTTACGTGTTAGTGGCGTGTCTGGCTTGGGTTCAGTATAAAGCACAGTACAAGAATGATAAACTACTCGTGACTGAAAATAGAGGGAGATTAAATAAGTTTACATTGTGAAGGACACAATCTTATGCAATTACCTACTTACTTAAGTATCAGCTATATATTATTAAATAACAAAATTTCACATTAAATTTATTCAACTGTACTCACAAATATGGAATAGCTCTTATTCCAATTGTAAGACGTAACTTATTCTAAGGTGACCAATTATTTTACAACAGAGGAAAGAAGGATTTTTTCTGGATTTGGTAAAGGAATTTGAAATATGGTTTGAGCAAATTTCCTTTTTTGTAAATGAATATTTTGTAACATTAGTTTTGAATAAGGTTTTGATTCAATCAGGGATAAATTTTTTTGAATAATGTTTTAAATTAAATCGGGGTCAATTTTAGACAAGACATACTTCAAACAGTTCTGAATTTTCTTTGTTAGTTCGGCTGTCGATGTGTTTATATGATGCAATAAACTATACCTATTTAATACTTGGATCTACAAACGGTGAGTGAATATTAAATATTATGATAATAAAATCGGTTTATTTCTTGTTTTATTTTATGTTCTTAACATTTCATGAGGCGCATGCGAAAAAATCTCGTCACTTCATAAACGGTTTCTTCTTATATGATATATGTAAGCACTTTTGTTTAGAAATGAAGACATTGTTTTTCTTTTCCAAGATATGCCATAACAGGATATCAAATAAGTGGACTAGTCGGTAAACTAACTGCATGTAAAAGCGATTTTTGTTTTTCCAAATTTTTGTATCTCGCCACTGCATATCATTATTTTTTTTTAATGTAAATTGCTTTGCTAATTTTGTTATCTAAATGATGATAAAAATTAATAAAAAGATGCAGGTGAACATCTCTGTACCAATTAATATTTAAAAAAGACCGTTTATTTAATAAATATTTAATAAATATATTCCAAAAGTAGACAAGCTAAAAACCAGCTGCACGTAATAAATATGCAAACTGGTCTCTCCGTGCCAAACAAATCAGATAAATGACAAATCTCATCGCTGAATATAATAAAATAATAAAAAAAACGATGTGCACATTTCACACCATATGTTAGGTAATTCGAAATTTGTAAATATTCTGTCAGTCTGGAAGTATTTTCTAAAATCATGAAATGAAATAAAATTCAAGTATTTATTTATTTATTATTTTTAGACATAATATCATGAAGTGTTAAAATATAAGAATAACTTAAGTGAAGAGCCGTATGTGTTTATTTATAAAATCAAATCCATTTGTTAAACAAAGCGAAATAAATAGTAAAAGGATTATTATTAATGTTTTAACAAAAAAAAACTGTTTATTTTTCATAAAAAAAGGTGGCTAATATGTTTCATGTCATGAAGTTTTCTTAACATGCTTATATTTAAATAGAAACCATCAAATTTAAGACAAGTTCGAATGATATTGTAAACAATCATCATTGTTTCAATCATCAATATTATGTTTAACAACGAAAAGATGTTTTTGAAATGATTTGATATATGTATAATCAAAAGTATATTGCGTACGAGTATTAAACACAGCTTTTCATAGATAATATAATAAAAATTCTCATCTACATTATATAGATCGCAAATACTAATAAAAAAGATATTTCTTTACACTACTATCCCATCAAGACATTCCTCACAAATCTGGTAGCCAGCAGATCAGATATACCTACGTGTATTTATTATAGTTTTTTTTTGGTGGAATTGGAGGAGTGGCGTTGATCATGACGTGTATTACAATCATGGGTGGCCAACTTTTTCAGCAACCGGGCCAAATTTCAGAGTGAGATTTCCTACCGGGCTGCACAACAATATATCGACGGTATAAAGCACAAAAGACACATGTCCACATTTGACAGTTAAGAGAAAACAGGTTTTTAAAGTTTGAGATTCTCAATTAATTCACTAGCTTCAAATTAATGCAGAAGGTGTTGAAAATCATTACGTTTGTTCTTTTGTAATGTCATTTATTACTTATTTTTTATTATATTTTTAACCAGAATGTCAAGAATTACCATTTTTAGATGATGGTCATGGACATGTGTTTGGAAGTGTGATAGAAACGTCACTCACGGCGACTATTGGGATGCGTTTATGCGGGCACAGATGACACATGTCCGTCCTAGATGGACATTTGTTTTTTAGAATCTTCATATCTTATGTGACATGTCACATCTGTGCACAAGTGCATTTGTGGACATGTGACATTTGGTTTTTATTAAATATTTCAATAATGATATTAAGATTGTTGGTAATATTTAGTCAGGACATAGATGGCGTTGCAAACGATCTTGTACATGTATAAACTCATTTTACCTAAAAAGTGGACATGTGTCTTTTGTGCTTTATACCATCGATATGGAACGTTTGATAATTTTACTTCACCTGAAAATTTCTACCCCCCCCCCCGTCGCCAAATTTTCAAGATTGGTGTCGGAATTTGAAATGTTTAAAAACTTCTCGGTTTTCTATAAGAATATTTTCTCAAAATACCTCTTTCAAAAAAGTAACAGGTACTTGTACCAACTATTATTAAAAAAAAGTTTGTATATGCTTTCCGACCCACACGTGAACACCCAAGGGGCCGCGGGTTGGCCACCCTTGAATTTAACAAAAGTTGTAGAAATTTTCGACTTATGTAATGTAATGACAGTCGATTTAATGTTTTGGTGATGATAAAAATATACATATTATTGGTTTTTTTTTAAATTGAACTTAAATGTAAAGTGATGATAGGTTTGATTTATTTATGAATCGAATAAAATATAATAAATTACAATACAATCGATAAAAATCATAACGTTATTTACACTATGCATTATTTTTAAATTTGAATAATACGCTTCTAATGTGAAATGTATGCCCTCTGTCGGTGCGCTTTGGGATCTAACCTAACAGTTTCAATTATATACAAATTTGTGTGGGAGTGTTTTGATCGTTTAGTAAATAGAGCTATTTTTACTACAGTAAAGTTTAAAATGATGTTCACTGTATAGTACTTTAAATAATTTATTTTGTGAAAGTTCATTTTTATAGAATTAAGATTTTTTTTTAATTAAATACTGTATTATTTTCACTATGAATAAAAATTGACTCAGAGGCCTTTCGGGTAGATGATGGGTGTCTACCCAATAGGGTTCTGAGTTAAATGTTATTCATAGTGAAAGAAATACAGTGTTTTTATTTTAAATTTATTTGAATGATTATGTTATTTTTTCATTATTTATATCATCATCAATCAATCTCATTACTAATTTTTTTCAGTTTGTTTCAACTACGAGTATTATTAAGAAGCGAGAATTAATGATATTGGAATCGATTCATAATAAACCACATATTTTTAACCTTTTTGTGCAAATGTAATTTTTTTATCGTTGGAAATTAATTCATAGTTGATCATAAAATTTAAACCAGTTTTCAATCTAAAAAGGGTCAAAACCGCTACAACCCTAAACATGTTATTGATATATCTACTCGTAACTATCGGATTACTTATAGGTGGTACTAAGGGGTAAAAACGAAAAGTTATTGTCATCATTATTTAAGCTACATATAAACCATAAGTTGCTACCCTTTTTGAAGTTGAACTTTATATTTCGGGGATTATCCAAAGTAAAATATAATATGGGATCGAGTTAGACTCCATGTATCTAACTAGGTATATATACAAGACTTGTGGTTGCGATGAGCTATCCTTTTAAATCACTGTCCGCACCTGACCATAACAAGTTATAGTTGGTGTTTGAAATCGATATTTTTAAAAGACTTGCACATATCTCAATTCATAATCTATTTCTTATGGTTCCCTTGTTACATTTTTTCACACGTAAACCAGTAAGCAAATGGGCATAAAAATACGTTAAACAGACAATTCAAAACAACAATAAACACTAGTATCGTGAATGATTAAATTTCATCATATTTATCAAACCTTTATTATCATTTTTTTTGTTTTATAATACTGTATTATAATACTATGGGTTAGTTGGAAGATATCGCGCTTCTGCGATAAACTCGCCCATTGTTCTACAATGTTTATATTTTAATAATGTTTGTTTTTTCCGCAATAAAGATTTTTATTATTATCATTATTATTATTTTATCATATCTCCATGTTGTATCTCAAGTGGGGTAGGCAGAGTAGACACCCTCTCTTCAAATAAGTATATCCTCTTTGCCATGATTTTATCATCTATTAGTTCCACATGTTCAAACAATCGTATCTTATTTACATGAATATTTTCCATAACACTCTCTTTCCATCTTTTTATTCCTCTAATATCCTTATTCCTAACTACATAACACAACGTTTTACCAACTAACTATTTTACAAACATTTTATTATCATACATTGTTGAATTCTTGACTACTCCAGAATGATAGACATAAAGTTATAAAAATATCGCGTTATTATTCATCAATTTTCTAATATTCTGTGATTTAACGAGTTGATCTAAAGAGATAGGGTTAAGTTAAATCTTATTTGAAATTAAATTTGCAGGCTATAAAATACATGAGATAAGCTGAATGTAGCTTGTAATATCTTTTATAGGCAAGCATGTTTGCGAAAGCACACATAATGTTGTAGGTAGTATCCAATAGTATCGTGATTTACAGACAGTTATTCTTATGATAATAATAGTACTACCAGCCATAAATCTATGTACGTAAGGATAAAAGGAAATAAAAGCTTCAAAGACCATTATGCTATGAGATATTTATTGAAACGTTACACACATTATTGTATACTTTGTAATAAATACTACATACAACACATTCTACATATTGCCATATGAGATTCATACTTTGTATAAAGAATGAATAAAGTGACATGCGATAAGAGGATGCCAGTCAAACTCAAAGGTCTGGTGTATAAAAGCATCATCCGCCCAGTTTTGGCGTATGGATCAGAGATATGGAATACATCTTTTAGACATGTGCGTGCTGTACAGACTGCCGAAATGAAAATGTTAAGATGGATGTGCGGGTCACAAGGCATATACCCGTGGGAGTCTGGGTGTGCGGGATATCTCGGATAAAAATCAATTGCGATGGTATGGCCATGTGACCAGGAAACCACCTGATTATGTAGGTAATAAAGAGACCAAGAGGAAGGCCAAATCGCAGATGTCCTGAAGTAGTGAGACAAGACAAGCGGAGCTGTGATGTTTCCCATGAGGATGCGTTCGACCGAACCAAGTGGCGTGACCAAACAAGAAAGGCAGACCCCACTATCATGTGTGACTAATAATTGCCCAAGGAGAAGAAGACTTTGTATAAAGAATAAAGTATCACTTGTTTTTGACATTATTATAGGGATGTTCGATTAATTAATTAGTCACCCATGAGCACTCCTGCTGGGAGCACAGGACAGAAACTAGAAACCAGCCTCCTACATTCAGAACAGCTATACTTCAGTTAAGTCACCTTTTCCCACTAAATTCTTGACGCTCTGATGTCGTTATTGTTTGGGCTACGTATTATAAAAGAGAGATATCCAAGTGGACAAAAAACTTGTAGACGAAAGAAAATTGCTTTTTGGCTTGAACTATCTATCATTGAACATCATTAAAACATGACCAGTACAAGACTTGATTGAAAATTTTCAATGACTACTCGATAATGTGTTAACAAATATTTGTACTTTACAGAAAAGTCGAAAATTTACAGAAAATCGAGGAAAGTTTTGCCTATTCTAGGTACTCCAATCTACGAATCCTGTATGCTGGTTCGAAAACCCAAAACTTAATCTATACTGACCTATACCACTCTTATTGATATTTACCCATCAATCCCTTAACCATACCGAGGTAAAATTTTAATGTTAGTTTCAGTAATAATATAATGCTCCAAAGCTTCACTTTCGGTTAAATATTGTAAATGTAATAGTGTCGAAAAGCTTTCAAGCTTATTTAGATTATATCTCCGCTATTTTATGAGAATCTGATAGTGTTTATGATTTCGTTAATTTTCAATGTGAAAGCATTATATTATTGAACAACATTCTAGCTTTTAAAGCAATACCCTGGCTATAGGATTAAAATTTCATTCAATATGTAGAATTCCTAGAAGCACTCAATATTAGAGATTGTTTTTAGCCAACCGTACAAGAATTATATAATTATCTTGTTCGATGAACTGAAGAACTTCCTGAGAAACCTATTTTGGTAGAAAATACAGCAAAATGGATATTCAGATTAGGAAATTTCGGTAGGAACTATAGCAGAATGGATAGGCACTTAGAATAGGAATTTTTTTAATGTGGTGGGAAGATTATTCCAAAATACATCTAAGAAACCAGTCGTCTAGTGGAAGACCAAAGAGCATAATATGGTATTTAAACGCTTAAGTTTTCTTGATAATTAAGTTTCAAAAGCAAGTTTTGAGATAGTTTTATCAATACAACTGCCAGACTCTATGCTATGAAGCAATTTTCTTATGTAAACTATGTCAGTCATAATAGGTGAATGCTTTGTCAAAACTCTACATAATCCTCAAACGTGTATTTCTCTCCATAACTTCTCACCATGAAGCTGCCAGAAAGCATAGCCAAATTTCGTCAATTCAAGTTGAACACTTGATCTTTTATATAGGCTTTCTGAGATGGTACAACAGTTGACTGGATAGGAGCCAAGAATTTGGAGCATGTGACATACCAATGATCCTGAAAATCTATTGATGATACAGACAGTACCAATGTATCGTTATTTATTTATTTATTAAGCATCAACAGTACACTACAGACAACATATATACATAACAACAAAACAATATAGTCAAAGAAGGAATCAATACATTGCCCCATTTATAAGTGTACAAATTATAACATATATATATATATATATATATATATATATATATATATATATAGCGGTATATATATATATATATATATATATATATATATATATATACCGCTAATTAATTAATTTACGTATTTTGAGTAACGTATTTAACTATATTTCGCTTATTTCTAAATGTACATAAACTTATCTAATTTAGGAAAAATATTAGTTTGAGGCCTCCATGTTCACAATTTTATAGAATTCAGGTGCTTCGCCTTAAAAAATCTTTCTTATTTAATATTTGATCGGTTAAAATACTTCATTAAGGTAATTAAAAAATGATACCTTCAAGTGGTTGGTGGTCTAAATCTCAGATTTTCAGTTCAGAGATCCCGAGTTCAATTCCACCAGCTGCTGACCTATTAAACCGTATTGTTCGTTGTGAAGGGAATATTTGGGTATATTTCCAATCTACATAGTTTAGTTATTGTTTTTTTTTAAGAAAAAATGTGATAAAAATAGTCCACTATTTGTAATTAGCATAACATAGTAAGTGTCCTAGAAGTAATATGATGAATAAAAAATGAACATCATTATTTATCACTTGATTTTTCAGGTATCTTTTTGTTATATTGACTTTATTTTTCCTAATTAACTTGATTTTTCAAATGGTTTACTTCAAAAGATAAAGATTTGTTTCAAAAAATAAAGTTGGAACATAGTCAATATCAAAATTGAGTGAAAGAGATTGTAATATAAATTCTAAATTGATAGAAATAAACTTGTGTACACAAAAGAGTGTTGAACGAAACCGAAAGACATAAAGGAAAAAACGATGATTAAACAATGGTCTATTTTGAGATTCGTTTTTATTCCCGCTTTATTTAAAAATCAATAATCAAACAAGAATAAATTTTGTTTACCAAAAAAAAAAACACTAACAAAGTTCGTTCACTCCTGTATAAGGAGTAAAATAAATCATGGCAATTTTCTATAACACGTGTCGGAGAGATATTCCAAAAGGAGAAATAAGCAGAATACGTAATCAAGGTTTCTATATAGAATGTGTAGTTTTCATTAGAGCGTTCATTGTTATTCTCAATACAAACATGCTTTTCGTAGTAAATCTACAGAAGAAACCAACTAAGTCCTTAAACCTAGTATTGAGATGTAATCAACTTCAAAGTTTTTATGTCCTACTCGTAATATTCATGATTTTTTTTAAGAACAATGTTGAAAATACTCTTTCTTTTGATCACATATAAGTTAACATTAAATTCGAACCAATTATGATAGAAAACATTGAATAGGCACTATAAAAATGGCACAAAACAAATAAAACTTTCAAGTTTTGAAGTGTATTTAAGGTTACATTGAAGTTTTATTTAGAACAATTTTAATTAAGAAACTAAAGAACTCTGTTTCACATTCACTATTTTTATTTGATTATGATCTTACGCTTTTAAATCGAGCTAGTCCCAAATCATGGAATGAATCTTGTTTTATAAGTAGGTACTAACACGAAGAATAATGTGGGTAACGTCCATGCACGGGACAATTTCATCATTCTTTATTTTTTCCATTCCTGTATTTATAATGAACTTTGTTTTTTTCGCCTGTGAAGTAACGTTATTATATAAATAATATATTTCAAGAAGGAATTGGTGGAGGTATATAAATAAACATAATTTAATACACGTTGTTGAAATGGAAGGAAAAAATTGTTCATGTTTTTCTGCACGAAAATTTCTGAATACAATTTTATCCGGTCAAATTTTATAGATCATCTTGGGAATTCAATGGGAACCTGATCGTGTACATGAATATTTTGATAACAATAGGAATATGATTGGTAAGGAGGTATTGTCAATTTCATGGAAGACCTTTTTATGGTAGTTAAAAAAGTCATGAAAATATTACAAAAGGTACGACCTGTGTTGATTCGGTTGAACTTATTGGATCAGAATTGCTTTTGTAAATTTGAAATTTGAATATGGGTTTCGCTGATGCTGAGGATTAAAACTAACCTTATCCATTGAGAGATTTAAGCCCCGCTAATTATTTATTTTTATTTATTTATTTATAAAAACAAACACGGCTTACGCCTTTGATATATAGTGACAATAAAACAAAACATTAATAATACAACATACCTACTTATAATATCTCAAAACGAAAACCACATATCATCTGCAACATACGACAAATACAAATTTAATACTCCATACATTCATTAGCAAAATTACAATAAATGAAAATGAAATTTGATCACATCCTCCATCCTCCCACAATGTATGTATGTAGGTATAAAATAATTATTAAATCAACTGTTTAAAGTTTTACTTAGATATTCTAAGGCTCGAATAAGTTTTGCATTAATATATTTTATATGAAATTTTCGAAGAAATAAATATATTATTTCAATACATTGGCATAGATTCTCTGGAAATATTCAAGGATCCTTGGTTGAAGTAATTTGAAAATTCACAATATATCTTACGCATTCTCGGGAGTTTCTAATGATCGCATGATGTTTAGAGGCCAATAACCACATTCATGTGTACCTACATAAAGAGTTAATTAGACAGTAGAGTTTAAGTAAAAAAGTATAAATATTATTTAATATTTTTACAAATGAACCGTTGTACGGGGTTACAAATGTAAATTAAACACATGAAACTATCAGTTGTCTATGTTTTTTTATAAACAAAAAATATAAGTGTTTTATAGTAATTGAAAATTGTTCTCATCAAATCGGTAAGACGAGTGATTGTGATAATTTATATGAAAATAATTTTTCGAATGTTTCGTGATTAACACTGTGGAATTCCATATTTATTATTAATTTAAAATAAAAGAAACATTGTACTTTCCACTAGAATAACTTTAATTAGAGTTAAAACGTTTTCGGAACTACTTGTTCCATCATCAGTAACAATACTACTGTTATTATACTGTATTGTTACAGATGATGGAACAAGTAGTTCCGAAAATGTTTTAACTCTAATTAAACTTATTCTAGTGGAAAGTACAAAGTTTCTTTTATTTTAAATTGATAATGAAAATAATTATTATTGTGTGATGTAGGTAAATTTTCTATCTTCGCTACCTTACTAAATATAACGTAGGTATTATATTATCCTTATTTACCACCTAGAAAATCCTTTGAAAATTAGGGTTCATAATCCTATAGTTACCTTCGTGGTATTTTCCCATTACTTACTATTTCATGTGTTGTTTAGGTTGGTAAATTTACACTCGGGTTACTCCAAAGATATTGAGGAGCTATAAAATCCTCTTAAGATTATTGTGTAACCTTCCTTAATACATTGTGCTACTACTGTCTATAATATACCTACTTGGTTTCTACCATTTGTTTGTACCCGACCCTTTCAGTATCAGTTATACATATTATACTTGCAGGAGCCTAAAACCTTAAGTAGAGAAATTATATTATTTTCTAATCACCAAATGTCATGCCTCGTCAGGTCCCAGAATAAAGTATGTAAATCATTGAAAATCTTTTGGAAGATGTGTTGTTTTATGTATATGCATACATCTTATCTCCCATATACTAGTTGGGTCGAAGGTTTATTGCATCTTCATAGGTAATACCTCCAAGGATCCTTGTCTATTGCTGCTTCAACACTCATGTTTGACGTTTAATAATAATAATAATAATAACTTTTTTATGGAAAACCACCGCAAGGGCCTATTCAAGAATCATAACACCTCCTGAACAAAAGGGTTTTAAACCTTGCCTTGATCATCTCCATACTTTCTAGAGTCCACAAATCATAGGGAATTTTGTTCCACAGCAGCGGACCAAATTTATTTATTTGTATATGCTTGATAACTTCTTTAAGGGTGATCCACCTGACTTATTTCAAACAAATTTACTTTTTATTCATCCTTTTATTCCCATTTACTGAACAAATCCAATTGATGCGGAAATTTATATATTTTTAGCAAATTGGATTGATGTTCTGTGGAAATTCGTCCAAAAATGAGTCTTTTTAATATATCAGTTTTAAGAGTTCCGTAAATACTGCTCCATATTTCTAAAATAAAACGATTAAAGCATACCTTTTGGAATATCACCTATTCTGAGTATTTATTTTTTGTTGGAATAAAACTATTGTTTTTATTACACGCAGTTGGTCCATTAGCTTACCTTTCTTGTGTACTATTTAATTATAAGAAGTTTTATGAAACACTTCCAAGGTGATATAAATAAATTGTATGATAAGTAATCTTGACTTGGTGTATTTGGGAAATCAACTAAAAGGAAAACTTACTACACTATATACGTCCCACGTTTAAACCAATTAGAAACTAGCTATTTCATATTACTCTATCAAACTTAGTTGTTGCTAATGAAAATATTGTATTAGGAACCAAGTTATACGCGGCGTTCAACCACGAAATAGTTCGTAAATGCGAGTGAATCGCAAATAAATACATTTGAAAGTGAGTTTGTATGTCTGAACTTAATTTAATTTAAGTTTGTATGTAATAGATCAATCAATGGGCAGTATATAGCATTTGAATGACGAAGAACGAATTTATTCATGACAATTGTGCCATATAAGACAAAATCCACCATTAAGCTCCCTCGTACTAAACACAAGAAGAAGATGCCCTTTACTGTGTATAATCTAGATAAGGTCTGTCATTAGCGGTGTTGAAAGCAGTAAATATGGCGACGTGTCGGGAGGACTGGAAAACCATAACCAATATTCTAGTGAATAGAAAAAAATTGTCAACAAACACGTCTTAAGATTGGGGAGAGTGACGCAGAAGAATAATTATATTTCGATTGCTGCGCGAGGCTTAAATTCTAGTCTTTGATATTATTATCAAAACTTATTGAATTATTCACAAAAGCACCACAAAACAATTTTCTATATTTCTCATGGGATTGATCAAAACAATTACAACTCTTACATTTTATAGCTTTTGGAAGCCGACAACAAAGGGAAAATTCTTAAAAAGTAAATACATAATAAAACAGATTTTGTAAACTTTCAGAATATCTGATACAATAAACATCACTATTAGCAGAAATATATTGCTATTTCTAGTTCGAAATCAAACCTAAATAAACAAATAATTCTAGTATTTGAGCAATTAACTCATTCCTTTTTTACCAAAATTTCTCTTTGTGCACATAGCGGCTTTACAGTTCTAAAATGTGAAAATTATGATTTATTTATATTATGCTTAAATAACTCAACAAAAAGTGAAATATACTTTATAATTGTGATTGTGTTTGTCATTTTGATACATATAGTATAGAATTAATATTTGTTTGTCTTGTATCCCCTTATACCAGCAATACTATTGCTGTTTGGGGATTTCAAAATTTTTATTAGTGAATTTAATATGTATGTGTTCAATTATTCAGAATGTAGGTATATATTGACTTTTTAATAAAATTCTTTAATCTTCTCATAATTTCACTGTTAAAGATATAAGTACGTAGTCTTTTTTTCGTTCAATATTTTTGAAAATTTGAAATATTGGCATTAATTTTTATTCCGTGACTTAATACTTAATAAATAAAGTAATCGTAAATTTATTACAAATAAAAGTAATCTTATGTTTTTCTTTAGTTATAAGTTTTTCTATAGTTATTTGTTTTTCTATAGTTATTAGTTTTTGGAATTGAAATAGTGGCGTTGATTGTGTGTATTATCAGTTAAATCGAAGACTCGACTTCTTGACTTATAGAACCGGACAGATGACATAGTTTCCCTCTTCAAAGACAAACAAATCGAAAACCAATTAATACATTGTGATATTATTATTGTCATTTTTCTTACAAGAATGATAAACCGGTTATGAAAAGACGTAGTACTATTGACAGATCATCTTAAATTTGGAGATAAAGTGAAATATGACAGTGTTAAAAGAGATGAACGTAAAATGAAAGCTAATGTCAGAAACAAGATGAATGTAAGCAAGCTACGATGGTTTTGTACGATGTCACACCATATAAACCAGATGCTCCATGACGGACATAATATGTTGAATACATTGAATAGGAAAGCATGCCTGAAGATTTGTAATTTAGTGTCGGAAGTGACGAGTATATGCAGGGATAGGATAAGTGGCACTCGATACTTTATGACTACACTGAGAAAAATACTCAAAACGAATCATTGGTAGTTGGTACGGTACTATCAGATTAGCGAAACTCCCGATCAGATAACAGTAGGTAATGTGAATCTAAAAACACTGTTGTTTGCTGACGATATAGTAAGATTAACTTCATCTCAGAGTGGTATGCAAGAATGGTTGAGTAGTTTCGAGTCGGTGGCAAATAGAGCTGGCATGAGTAAAAGCACCACTAAATCGGAAGTAATGGTTATAAGCCGAGAGGAAGTGCAGTGTGTGGTACATGTGAACGGGGCCCAACTCAAACAGATCTCGACATTCAAATACCTGGGAGTAGAGTTCTCAGCAGATGGTCGACAAACAGCGTGCATAGACAAGAGGATTGTGTCGGCAGGAAATGTGCTGAAAGCGCTTAAAAACCCGATAATACATAAATCCGAGCTGACCCAACGGACGAAAATGGCCATATTTAAGACAATTTACCGCCCTATCCTCACATATGGACACCAGATTTGGATGCTCACGGAGAGCGTGAGATTAAGGTTACAGGCAGCGGAAATGCGGTTCCTCAGGGGAGTGGCTGGTGTGTCATTGAAAGACCGTATAAGGAATACGTATGTTCGTGAGGCTCTCAATGTGGAACCGGTACTCCTGCATATAAAGAGGTCGCGGTTGCGATGGCTGGGTCACGTTCTCCGCATGCCAGAGGACAGACTACCACTTAGATCTTTGGAGGCTGTGGGAGAGGGCAGAAGACCGGTGGGCCGCCCTAGAAGAAGCTGGCAAGGGCAGGTGTCAAACTTGTGTGATGAAAGACTTGGTTTGGAGTGGCCAGAGGTCCTGGAAGCAGCGGTGGACAGGGATCTCTGGAGGAGGTACCTAGGCGCAATGGGCCCCCGACTAGGACAAGGGGAAGAAGATGTATGTATGTATATGTATGTACGATCTCTGGTCCTAATCTGATAGTACGTACCAATGATTCGTTTTGAAATTTCGTTAGTATTTTTCTCAGTGTACTCCGAAAAAGAAGTGGCGTGTACGTGGTGATGACAAAGCTATTTACAATAACTTAAATGATCATAATCCATTAATCAGAAACACCTTTAAGAGTGTTTGCGAGTTCAGATAAATAGGAGTCCTCAACTTCTAAGATACCCGAGTGTGTAGAGTATTTTTCAACGTAATCCATTATTCATTTTACGAGAGGAAAACTCCTCTGGGAAAGCCGCTAATATAAACTTAATTTGTTTACAAATAAAGTTTATTACTTTGTTTTTCCAAAAGTAACAATGAATGTAATATCATAGTTTAACAAATAAAAACTTTTTTTTTCTTATTTTATGGGATAAAGTTTACAAATAAATATTTTACCGCGACAGTAGAGAACGATGGGGCTTCCTACAGGACGAATCCGGAGCATGTGACTGTGGTGCAGCACAGATTATGCCACACTTGTTGGAGTGTCGATTGTGCCCTGTCACTTGCACTATGGAGGATATTTTTGACGCATCTCTACCTGCTGTGCGTTTTGCACAGTACTGAGGATCAGTTTGATTGTTTTTTTTTCAGGGTTTCGACACGATAAATAAATAATACTGCGAGGTACATGAATTTGGACGATATGTTTATCAGTCAAATACACCACCAATCACGGCAAGCAATATTGAAAATCCGAAATTCTATCATTAAACTGCCGACCATCTTGTCTTGTCTACTTACTGTAAAAAAATATTTAATTATAAATCAGAGAAGAATAAGTTGCAAGAAATTGGTATTCTGAAAATTAATAATTCATAGTAAATAATAAAATTTCAGCACTATGCTTGTTAGGAATTTTAAGTTACCGTAAAGTAAATTTTAATTCTGAGATGTATAACCTTTAATTTCTCCATTCATAACACTATTAGGTATGTGTGTCATAATTAACAACCTCCCATTTCATACCTAACCCTACCTCTAAAAAAGTCAGGCTCTCCAAGAAATCGGCACTGAAGATAGACTATTTTCTAAAAGTGTCTGCTATTTAACAAAATTATTAACTGAAAGTTAACAGATTATTTTTTGTTACACTTGCTTTTATTAATTGGTAAAAATATGTCTAAATAGCATTAACATTGTGAAATCAAATCAATATTTAATTAGGTACCTATTTGTTTTATATATTTATTTATTTATTTATTTTACTACACTAATAAATTACAAATCTTATACATATTTTCATTGATGCTGCCCAACTAGGCATAACCTGTACTAGGGCAAACATCTCACAAACATATCAATCATATAGAAACATATACACAGTCACAAAAAGCATTCATCTCCTATATTTACACAATCACATTCATAACAAGAAAAACACTGCTGTAAACCATCCATACATGAAACAACACACAAACAAACCATTTCTCCATATATGTAAAACCAGAAAAAAACAACATATCCCTCAACCACACACATCCCAAATCCCACAACACATACTAACACACGTACATATATCACCCCGCATAGAACACAAAATAAATCATGGAACAAATCCTAAGATATCTTGCAATCTTTCCATTGGCAGATCAGACACCCACCCATAATATGCTCTTTTAAATTCAACAAAAACTGTGATTTCTCTAATCTTTAGAGGCATGATGTTAAACAGTCTAGGTTCCATTCACATAAACTGTCGCTGTCCGAACACTGTAGACCTGAATGGAATGGATATATACGACTAGTTATTATTAAAATGTTATTCAAAACAGATAAAATTTGTTTTTTTTTTAATTGTACATACTATATATTACTACTATACCATCACGGCATATCTCAAAAGTGGGGTAGCCAGCAGACTAGCTGCATGTAGTAAAAATGCAAGTTGTCCTCTTTGTGCCAACAATTGAAATATTTAGGATAGGTGGCAATCTCATCGCTTTTTTAAATCACTGATGTGACAATACCACCATGTGCTATTCTACGTTCTAGAGAAAATTCTACAAATGATTGGCATCGGAAGTAGCCCCCTTATTAAAATTTTACGAGCTCAGATAAAAGCCTCACTTTAATGATAATATATTTTCATGTAATCATTATTTAATTACTTACGTTTTATCATTTTATCTTAAATTACATGTAATCATAAATTACATGTAATCATTATTTAATTACTTACGTTTTATCATTACATATTATCAACGTACTACATACAATAAACTTATATGAAACAGAGGACGTGTAGTCAATCTTAATGCTCATTTAAAAAATATAACGGCTCCGAGTAAGAAGAATCATCTGAAATAATAATTATTATCCTCTTTTATTTTGTGCCATTTAGATAGATTTATTTCTTGAAGGCATTATTGATAATTAATTAATTACGATTAACTAATGCTTTCTTGATGGCAGATGTTTATCTAATTTTCTTTTGTTTTTTCTTTACATTTTTTTTCAGAATTCGTACACTTCTAAATGACTGAAATCACTTGGTTTTCTTATTTTAAGAGATATATAAAAGAGGTAATACGAGCAAATGATTTACTTTATAATAATAATAATAATAATCTGGACAATTTATTGAGCGCCGTTTTGTGGTACAAACCACCGCAAGGGCACATTTTCAGTTTTTTTTTAAATTTATTTATTGTTATTTATCAAATTTTAATATATTTTATGAATTTAATTTAAGTATTAAAAATAATTAATGTATTTCTATTGTAATACTCCTTAATAAAGGAATATTTTGAAATTTAAGAAAAACTAAACAAAATGTATTTAATTAATTTGACAAATTCGGAGAACAAACGTAATTCTGTAATAAAAAAAACATAAACGTCTTAATTAAATCAATATGCTGGTGCACAATACCATCCTGGTACCATCACTTACGTATGCAAGCGAGACATGGACGTAGTTGAAAAAGGACAAAAGTGGAATTAATGTAGTTGAAATGGGATCGTTGATATGAATGTTTGGTAAAACGCTGCGTGATAGGGTGAAGAATGAGGATATTAGAAGAATGACCTGATGCAAGAAGATTGCTGTGGATAGGGGGCGCGTGAATAAACTACGGTGACATGTCGAATTAATGAACGAGGTAAGAATGACAAAGAGGATATATTATTCTGAAAGAAAGGGTGTGTGGAAGCGCGGGCGTCCGAGAACCACGTAAGTTCTCGTAAGAGGAACCGACGTGTGTGCATGAGAAACTGTATGAATGTGGAGGAAGCGAAGTAAATGTGTAAAGACACCCCACTTTGTGACACGGCGTGAGGGTATAATACGAGTAATAGTAGTAGGTATAGTATAGTTAATAAATCAATGTAGTGTGAGAAATGTATAAACGGACCGCAAGACGTAAGTGGAAGCAGTGTTATCAAGATAGGAATGTGAAAATATTTGTCCAATAATAGATCCTTAATAAGGTCGCATACCAACGAAATGTCATGATTAAAATAATATGAGTGAGACTACACGATGCACAGTGTAAGAGGAGGGGAAAAAGCAAATATTGTTTGCATTGAAGAATGTGAGGCTTTGTTTTAATATATGTACAAAAATAAAAACATACCTATAAAACATTACTCTTAATTCTAGGGTCGGCGGACTAAAACACATAAGTCCGAAATGGCAACTTACCAGGAGAATCAAAAGATTCAATAAAATTCTAGTTAAATAAAAAAAGTATTTTTTATTCACAAAACTTTATTAAAAATGTTAATTTGTAGACATATCTGACTTGTGTTCTTTAGTACAGTTGTGTATTGATCACAAACAGGCAAGTTAAAGCAATTAAAAAAATGGAATCTTTGATTTATGTGCTTTAGTCCGCCGACCCTAGAATCTTGGAAGAATTTTTACAGCTGGGTGTTTATGAAAGAATTTTACGTTATGCAATAAAATTATATGAAATAAAAAAAAAAAACACTGTTTACTTTCCGTTGATTGATATATTAGGACATATTAGTACAAGAAACTTTCGGAGATATGTCGATCTTCAGTAATAATTTCTTGCAACATAATAAACCCTTGCATAAAGCCATAGTTATGAGAAATTATTCCTGAGGATGAAAAACTTCTAATACTAATACATCAATCAAGTAAAAGTAAACAGTGTCTTTTTTATTTAAAATCTTTTATAATTAAAATTAAAATGAACTTTCATAGTGTTTCCTCTTTGGAAATCGAAAAGTTAATAAAATGTCATTTTACCATTGAATTAAGTAGGTACCTAGAGGTAAAGTCTCTAAATTAATGTGGTTGAGATATTCAATTACCCTTTCTAAAACCTTACAGATCTACCAGATAAAGACATTTATTACTCGCACTTCTTTGCGGCAGAGCTTTCCCGTCTCAATTATGTCAATCCAAAAATATCTTCAACCAAATTAATTACAAAGTTGACTTTATTATCACCACGGATCTTGAATACATTTATATTATACTATAACACAATTATTTTTGGTTTAATTTAAACACAAATTGGTAAAATTAATGCGCTTTATAATACTCTCGGCAAAAAATAGTTTTCCCATTCCATTTTGTAAGTTTTTTAAAATCTCGTAAAATAAGATCAACTCCACTTACAAATAACTGTAGCAAAAACATGGTGGACTCCAAATATTCAATATTAAATTATGAATAGAATAATACACCTTTTTCAATAAAAGAAACAAATAATTTGAACTGTAAAACTACTGATATAATGTAACAAAAATAACGTTTGTCTCTAACAGTGCGATTATTATAAATTGTTTTTCACTGCCTGTTATGTTTTAAAGATTTAAAGCATTATGTAAATATACCAAAATTACAAAAAATGACAATTTCTCGTATATATGATATTCTTTATTTTTGGGTTATGGAATTGATCAGGCTACATATATTATATCTACTGTAATCTATTTTACTAGTCATTTATAATTTTCCAGAAATAATACGCCCTCCAGAATAATTGTTTCAATTACAGAGTTCATTGGCTTGATCAAATTGACTAAACAGTTAAACAGTTCTTAATCCGCACAAACAATATTAAAGATTACGTTATAACTATTCCATAAACTATATATAGCTAAGTACTTAGTACCAGACTAAAATGATTCAAAAATGCCAATTTCCTTTGCCAAAACAGAGTTTTTGATATACCGGTAATTGTTTCGGTGTAATATTGGCTAGGTGCACCGATGATTAAATTGTCTGAGAGAAATAATTTGGTTTAACCACAGATAATTCTACTCTCGGACTAACTTCTGTAAGAAAACCTTCCATATTAAAATATATATTTTAAAAAACGGATGTACGTGGTTATCTAATAATTGCTTTATGGTGGTATGTAGCAAAGAGTAATAATGACAATATTTGTACACACAATATTAATTTTCATTCACAATACTATATAAATTGGGTGTCATTAATTCATACTAATTCCCAAATGAAGCTTATAATTCATATAATATTCTACTATACATAGGTATTACCTAATCCTATGAAGATTATAATGTCATTACATTATTTAATAGGGGCTATAGTGCGTACATAACAAGTTTGCGTATGGATTTCTTAACTGTTTTTTCAATAAAAATATTTGTAATTGATCCAATGATAATGAAATAAATATTGAGGCTTTTTATCACTTTGCTTCGACTATTAAAAAGCAATAATAACGTGTCGATATATTGAAATAATTAAATATTATTCGGCCTTTGAAGGGACTCTTTAATCTTTCTGTCAGTGTCAAAGAATATGATATGATTTTTAATTTCATATATTTTCTTTTCGATTTTAGTCAATTTTATCATTTGTTGTGTTTTAATTTCGTTTGTTAAGCTGTCTGTTTGTATATTCTTAACACGTAAAAGACACACGCCGTATGTAAATTAAATAAAATGCGAGTTATTCTGGTAATTTTTGTCTGAAATTTTACCTGTTATTTGTACCGTGTTTTTTTGTTCCGTGGAGCAACCGGCAAAGAATTGGTCTCCTACTCTTTTTTGCAAGTTTTCGAGAATATTGCTGAGGTTTGCTATTCATCTTCAATTTCTGAATTTTTTGTTGAAGCGGTGAGATCAGCTTGTGGGATGTGCCGTGATGGTATACTAAAATAGTAGTATTACATGTACTCAAAATGTCTGAAATTCGAAATAAGGGGCAACCGTGTTCCGTGTGTGCAAATCTATATCGGATCTACTATAATGTTTCATCTCGTCATTATTTTCCATCGAAATTTCCAAGATCACAACACTAATTTCCTTCTCAATGGGAGGCAACGTTTCTGATAAATTGATAAAAATTACTTCATTAGATACAAATTCACCAGTTAATTTGACATTATTGAGGAAATTTGTAAATCTCCAACATCTTTCTTCATTTTATTTGGAGATAAAATATTAGCTCGCATTTTGGTAGGAAATAGGATAGGTGTTTCGACAATTACAAATTTGTTCGCAGGCTTAGTCCATAAATTATCTGACACAATCGTGGAATGGAGAGGGGATCTTGAGTTACGTTCGTTAATGTGTATTTCGATGTATTATTTTGGGCTACGATAGCGGGGATCAAAAGAAGTACTCCTTCTTTAGGCGATTTGAATGAATGACAAATTTGGTATTTACTATAGTCGTAATTTAAAAACGCTTTTTTATTGTGTTCCGTGTAGACCCCGACGAAGAATAAGTCTCCCACTAATTTCCATAAGTTTAGGTATATCATTTAGAAGGCAGATGTAAGTAAACTATTACACTAAGACATATTGTAACATCGTCAATTCAGCAATGAAGCATGATATCTATCCGGAATATTTAAATTTAATTTGGTATGTAGAAATTAACTTCAATATTTGGTATAATATGTAGTGAGTTTTCTGGTTATCACGCATGTGGGCGATGCCGTGATGGTATAGAAAGATTCATATAGGTATATATTACATAACATTTACTGTCTGCAGAAGTTAAATAACGAGTTATGTGATTTTTATAATAATAAAGTTTATTGGATTTTGTTCAAATCCAATTAAAAATTATTGTTTTAAGATGATATAAAATTCTTGTGCAGGTTTCATAAAACTCGCAGAACTTGAAATTTCTTCGGCAACAGTTTCAAAGGCACTTCAAATATTCAGTTTCAGTTGCCTTATTCTTTTCAAAGTTTTAAATGTTATAAAATTACATTATAATTTCATTCCATAAATGTTATATGAGTATATGGGTTAGTTGGAAGATATCGCGCTTCTGCGATAAACTCGCCCATTGCACAAATTTATTTGCCTGTGTTAAATTTAATAATTTACCATAGACGTGGGTGCTGTACGCACTGGTTTCTCAGTCGGGCAACACTCGCGTCTAAAAAGGTATAAAAGGGGCGGCCATATTAGCTTTCTTTCTCTTTGGTCATATCCGCTTAAGATGTTGTAAACTCTACTGTGTGCTTGTTCCTTCCAAATAATAAATTTTGTGATAATCCAATCGTGGCTTTGATTTAATGGACCAAATACCCGTTGATTATTAAATCAACAGCCTGGTCTAAGTTCTACAATGTTTATATTTTAATAATGTTTGTTTTTTGTGCAATTAAGATTATTATTATTATTAAATTGCAAAACATTTTTGTATAACATTAGTGTATTTCAATACACTAGTGTTTTAGAGTCTACATTTTTACTAATTGGTTCGACGAATTTTATGACAATTCCTCCATTATCGTCTATTATTATAGAGAAAGTTTGAAAATTTGTAATGAAAAATCTTTAGTTGATACATTTACTTGATATAAAAACTATTTTATAAATACCTTCTAAAGATACGACTTAAAAAAATGGCGATGAAAATCAATTGATAAACTTTCATACAAAAACTTATTTTTCCATATGTTTATGTTTCCATATGTTTATGTTTTCTGATGTTTATGTTTATATATATAATGAGTTACAATCCATTGGATTGGTCTGCAACGAGTTTTGACTTATTTCTCCACTCCTCCCTATTCTCAGCCAGTCTCTTCAACTCCATATATGAGCCACAGCTCATGTCCCTCTTCAGTTGGTCCATATAGGCGTCTCTCGGTCGACCTCTGCCATTTGTGCCTTCGGTCCTGCCCTCTGCGATTGCGATGAGCAGTCCTGGGTGCCTGATGTTGTGGCCAATCCAATTAGCTCGTTGTTGGCAGATTCTTTTGAGGAGTTGCCTTTTTTCGCCAACCCTGGTTAACACTTCTTCGTTTTCGACGTGTTCCGACCAATGAATCTTCAGCATGCGTCTATAACACCACATTTCAAATGCCGCTAACCGTCCGCTTTCCCTCTTACTGATGGTCCACGTCTCGCATCCATATAACAGAATGCTCCACACAAAGGCTTTAGTGAGATTCTTCCTCACGCTTAGATCAATATTAGGGGATTCTAATATTTTGGATTTTTTGTTAAAGGCAATTCGTGCCTGGTTTATTCTGCTCACAATTTCTGATTTGGAGCGTCCGTCCTGGTTTATTCTGCTGCCCAAGTACACGAATTCTCTTACTTGTTTGATGCTCACTCCATTTATGGCAATGTTCGCAGTCGCTTCCTCCCTTCCAACGACCATACATTTTGTTTTATCTTTATTTATTTTCATGTTGTACTTTGACAACAGTATACTTTCCATTTTTCCTAAGGCTTCGTTCAGCTCCATCTCGGAGTCTGCGAGCAGTGCTATGTCGTCAGCATATCTAATCATGTCAACCTTTTTCCCATTTATTTTTACTCCTGTCCAATTCTTCATTTCTTCTCTGAGTTCATCAATAGCTTGCTGTATATAGCAGTTAAAGAGTGCTGGCGACATTGAGCATCCCTGTCTTACACCTTGTTCTACTCTCGCTTCTGCGCAGCTCTCTCCGCTTTTAATTACAGCCATTTCATTCTTGTATAGGCTCCAGATTGCTCTTCTGTCCTTATAGCTCATTCCTATCTGGTTTAGAGTCTTAAAAAGTTGTTCCCATTCTACTTTATCGAATGCTTTTTCTAGGTCGATGAATGCTACATACGTGTTTCTATTCACTGTTATTCTCTTTTCAAGAACAAGTCTTAGACTCAGTTTATGTTTAAAATCGTAAAATAAAATTTATTTATAAATATCGTACAATAAAATTGATTTCATTCAAATTTTCATTAAAATTAAGAGGTGTAAAAAATAAAAATAATTTATCGTGTAAGCCTTTAAATTTCCTCATTGGTTCATTTTAATATTAACTAGATGTTCCTACCCAGCATCGCCAGGGTGAATTTCATAAAAAAATTCGATATGGCAACACATGACAGCGGAACTGTCATACAAACTTCACTTTCATACAAAAATACAATCCAAATTTCCAAATTTTCCGTTATATTGTCCAAAAATTTTCTTTCATAAAAACTGTCTCCTGATAATTACAAAGTCAACAAAAAAAGAATCAGCAAATTCGATTAAGCCGTTCTCAAGTAATGGGGAACATACATGGTCAACTCATTTTTATTTATATAGATTCTACTATTATCAGCACTTGTAATTTTATTTTATTTTAACACGAACGAAAAAACTTGGAACGATTTCATTTAAATGTTTATAATTATAAAAAAATATCGATTTTCTGGTTTTTACTGTTATTACAGCCTCGTACAATCAACAAACTTACTTCATTACCTATCGTTCATTAAATATATAAAAGCTGTTTTACAGATTACAAAAAAAAAAACATTAGGTATAGTACAATATCATTATCGTGTTGCGTGAAAAGCTCTTTGAAAAAACTTAACAGGTTAATTATTGAATAATACACTTTTGATCAAATTTTTTTTAGCTTTTAATGATTCGTTATTAAAAGATGGCGTAGATTATAATAAAAAACGGGCTTGTAAAACAACAAGTAGCCCTGTGTACCAAGAGAATAATTTTATAAATGATTTAATCAAAACCTAATGAAAAATATAAATTTGTTCTATAATGCAGACACTCAATATTCTACTAAGTTAATACTTATTAATAGTAATTTATCGTTGTCATAGGAACGGTGTATTGTGAAAGAGGGACGCCCGGGCCGACGGAACCCCTGCGGACGGAAGAAACGTGCTCTTTTTGGCCAACTATCATTGGGCATTCTCAAAACATGTCCCAGCCAGGACCATTCAAGACGATATCAGAGCGCAGGGAATGTCGTGGAAAGAGGTGACGCAATTGGCTCAGAGACGCTCTGAATGGAGGAGGCTGGTTTCTGCCCTGTGCTCCCAAGAGGAGCGTTGAGGGCGATGATGAATAGTAATTTATACATTCATCGATATAATTTTGTATTTTTCCAAATGATTTCCTATTATCCAATTGAGTAAAATACATAAAATATATAAAAGAAAACACAATTGGTTTTAGTTTTACTGTATATTTAATTATATAATTAAATCAAGTTTTCTTCCATATAGAAACATAGGGTTCCATGGGCCCGGGTGTCCCTCTTTCACAATACACCGTTCCTATGACAACGACATCAGAGCGCAGGTAATGTCGTCGGAATAGGTGACGCAATTGGCACAGAGACGCTCTGAATGGTGGAGGCTGGTTTTTGCCCTGTGCTCCCGAGAGGAGCGTTGAGGGCGATGATGATGATGATGATAACCATAGAGTTTTACAAAATAAAAGTCACCTCAATCAATACAATAAAATAATAGACCCGATTTAGTATTACATGATAAACGTAAAAAAATAACGTAGGTACCTAATAGACATCGCTGTCCCAAATACACATAATATGTGATTTGTTGTGTTATTATGTATGCCTACACTTGCTCACACCAATTTTACTGTTTTTATTTGATAAGGTTTTTTTTTTTTATTTTTATATACTCTTTAACTTAGCATCTGTTAATGTTTATATCTATACTAATTTGTATAATACTGAAATGTTTGTTGTTGTTATAGTTTAAATTGTGCCAACCTTACTATTAAAGGGCCAGTGGGCCGTTGATGTATCAATAAATAAATAAATAAATAAATAATATACAAACAACCGTCGCAGAAAAAATACGTAAATATATAGAACTAGCAGGAGAAATAAAAAATATTTGGCATTCTAGATCCGTTTATATAATACCTTTAGTCATGTCAGCTACAGGGGTAACTCCGAAATCTTTAATAAATAATTTACAAAAATTAGATTTACCGGTTAATTTGTATATTAAAATTCAAAAATCTATTATAATAAACACTTGTAATATTGTAAAAAAGTTTTTGAACACAGATATTTCAGGCACAATGCTGGTATTTTGATCCCGCGTTTTGAGCCTAATCCTTTGATATCCTGTATATCTGGATAGGTGATTGTAATTCTGTAATTCTGCCGCCGCGTAAAAAAAAAAAAAGTCTGGATTAAGCCAGACATAAAGTAGGAACAAAGTTAATCTCACTTTGTGAGTAACAAAGTAACATGCTTCAATTCACGATCATACATAAAACATTATTTTTTTTATTTTTTATCCTTTGTGCACGTGTTTGTATGTTTTGCAAAATTGATATTATTAAGTACACAACGAAAAAAAATGTTCGTTAGCAATAGTATGCTTAATTATTTATTTTTCTTTTGTGATGTTTAAAATTAATGCTTTGCTTATAGTCGATTCGTTTTACGTATTTGGTGCTTTTGTTAAAATTTATCATCGCTCTATTATAAGAAAAGTGAACCGTTCTCTCATCTATAAGGTTGTTGATGGTCTGAATGAAGTTTTTTTAAATAATAATTTTCTATGTCAAATATTATGTAGGTACTTAAAAGCATTAGGAATGTTGTGGAAAAAGGTGATTCAATTTATGCAAAATCACTCTGAATTGTTAATTTAACGAAAAGACAACGTCTCCTTATTTGGCAGTTCTGCCGACGGGACATTTTACATAAGTTCGGCGATGATATTTGCCATCCATCATGATTTTTTTTTTTTTTTTTTTTTTTTTTTTTTTTTTTTTTTTTTTTTAATATCATATAATACACATTAAATACAATTATAAAGTCGCGCCAAATCCATTACAGGATTTGTCGGCGCGTTCATTTTCATAATAACAATATATACATAAATAATTTAAACCTAACCAAAAGCAGCAAAACATATACTTAATAACTATAGTACAATTTCAATTATATACAAATCCACACTTCAGCAGCCATTCCTTGACAAGTCTTTTTGTTGAAATCTTGCTACCACATTTGTCGGCAAAGGACAGCTGGTCAACTGGCTATCACACTTGTGAGATACATATGTCGAGATGGTATTCAAGTAGAAGTAGGTACTAATAGATTTATCGTAAAACAAGGATCGCATGTAGGTACTTTATTAACATAATTAAAAACAATATTCCACATAAAATTACATTTTAGTATCTAAATCAAAATATTGATTTCTTACATTGCGTAGAACACATGCTCATAGAGAATTGTTTACAATAATAAAGCTCCGTAAAACTTCTTATATTGATTACATAATGAGAAGAGAAAACATATTATTCTACAATTGGTCATAAAAGGGAATATTGAGGGTCGTAGAGGGTTTGGAAGAAAGCGGCTTTCTTGGCTTCAGAACATTCGAGAGTGGACCGGTTAGAGAGGTGTGGAGGAGCTGTTTCGTGCTGCCAAGAACAGAATAGATTTCTTTCAGATGATCGTCAACGTTGGGGGACACGACAAGACACGTAAAGAAGAAGAAGAAATATGTTTATTTTTCGAAAACCTGCCTTAGAAGGCGAGTATCTTACTTAAAAGTTTACAAGTGAAACTTTTTCGTAAGTTTTCGAGAATACTGTAAGAGTATTCTCGAAAATCTATCTCACTTAGCCAACAAGCATAACAATCGGAATAACAATAATTCCTTGAGTTTCAGTAATCGGAGGATGTAAGTATTTACTAACAAATGATTATTAACTTTGTATTTCAGACATCTTTGTTGAGGTAACAGGTGAGGTTGGCTTAATATATTTTTATTCCAACCTTTATAAAAATAGAAGAAACGGTTTATTTTGAACAGAATTTTGTTTTATCCAACAGGTGCATTTATATAAATACAGTACTCGTAAAGATATTTGGAGTTATCTCAGGTAGAATTTGTACTTAAAAAATAAGTTACATAATATATTTGTGTATATATAGACATTTTAATAAAAAATATTATTAGATATTAAAATGTATCTCTATCTATCTATACCACCATGACATTTCTTAGTAACCAGGGTGGCTAGTGAACTAATTAATATTTTAAAACGTAGAAGTCTTCCTGTCTGTGTCAATAAGATATTCAGAATGGGTGGTAAAGTTTTTTTTTAATTTAATTAAAAATGTTTAATGTTTTGTTCATGGCCATTTACGAAAACCTGTCTTACAGAACACTATACTCTCCGGGAGCGGGAGACAAGTTCTTTGACTGAGGCTCTACGGGACAAGCTCTGAAATTCAGATGGTTTTGGTAATTAACGTTGTTTATTTATCGTTAAATGATCCGTGGAGTCCCCGGTGAACAAAAAATCTCCCACTTTAACAATAAGTTTTTTCGAGAGTCCTGTGAGGGGTAAGTATTCGTAAAACATCACCTATCAAGAAATTTTTCATTTTCACTTCAGCGATTGTAAATGCCTCCAATCGTGAATTTTTTGGCATCTATTTGTGCGAAGAAATTGAATCACGTTTTTATTACATGTAGTTGGTCCGCTGGCTACCCAACTTGTGGGAAAATACGTGAAGATATGAGTAAATGAATGAATCATTAAATAAAGTTCATAATTATTCAGAATAAAATAAAAAGCTATGATTTCAATCATTCATACCATTTGCATGAGAAAAGAATTTAAGGCATTTGATACAAAAGCACATAGATTCTAGAACATTTAAGGCATTTGATACAAAAACACATAGATTCTAGATTCTAGAACACAGAAAACAGAAAATTTTATTTTTTTACCAACAATTTTCTTAATTGTATTCTCAAAATGTTTTTTCTGTATTCATATTTATTAAAATCATTATAAAAATCCACAATTTAATTAAAAAACTGAGTGGGTTAAAAAAAAATATAAATTTTGAATAGAATTCTTGCATCTCAACAGTGCGGATCGAAGTGAGTTTGCATGACAGTTGGGCATGAGATTGTTTACTTATTGTGCAATCTGCCTTACGATAAAATTTGAAATAAAGAACATTAATTTGTTCAAATGGACTGAAGTGCCTTTGATTTTAATCAGTTCTTTAAAACCAACTTTCCCGAGGATAGAGGCAAACATTGATGGTATTGATTAAACTTCATTGAAACTAGCATAAAATAAACATTTCTGCATCCTTAAGTTAAATAGGTTCCTTTGCATCTAAAACTTTAAATAGCTAACGTGAACTTATTAATACTTTCAAAGGTTTCGGCATGATTGGTTAACTCATTAGTTCTACAAATAACAAGACAATAATTGCAAAGATAATATCAGTCATAACATCTTACATTTCCCTTTCAAAGACCTTTTGTTCTTAACTGAATCTCTTCCGATATATATCTGCTATAGTACATACTTGCATTTCTTCGCTTACAATGCAAATTGCCTCATCTGCTGAATGAAATATTTAATACTTACATCGGAATCACAAACAAAGAACGTCTGCTATTTCAAAAAAATTTAAGCCTGACTATAGCTTACAAACAGGAATTAAAGTTGTTCCAGCTTTATGCTTGAATAAAAAAAAATCGTTATGAATGTTAAATTATTTTCCTTATAACTTTGGAAACCTGAATTTCTGGTTTTTAAGGGTCGTTCACATTTGTTAACTTTCAGTGATCACTCCGGATGATCCTCCAAGATGAATAGGTGTGAACGGGCGTTTCATCAATAGTGATCACTAGCGATGACGGAGGAAAGAGATTACCACTCGTCATAATTTTGATGAAAGGTCCTTTCACTGAAACGACCATAAACAAGTTTTATCTTATTATTTGTTTTATTCTCTATGAATTTGTATTGAATGTTAGAATAATGTACAAAATTATTATGCAGTCGAGAGCTATATTAATTTATTTTATGTGTTATTTTTCATTTTTGAATTTGTTTAATTATTTTTGTACGAAAATATGTTAAACTACATAAACATGACTGAGAGTGTTGACATGGCAGTGAAAGCATAGGATGAACAAGTGTGAACAGACGTGTTCACTTCCGATGAAAAGGTTTGACCCTGACACTCTGGATGATCATCCAAAGTGAAGCAATGTGAATGCTACTTTAGATGCATTATAGAAAATATTATGTTGATGTTTAAGTTTTGATCTTATCTTGGTATGGCTCCGGAATATATCTCGGAACTCTGTAATCGCTAACCATTAATGGCCGGTTTCAATAACCTATCTATCCGTGACTGTCGATTGAAATCTATTATTTAAAATATAGAACACAATAGATTTCAATCGACAGTAGCGGATAGATAGATTATTGAAACCGGCCATATATCAGAGACAAACATTTCTAAGGTCTCAATCTCACATCTCAACAAGGTTAGAAGTAATCAAAACGAGTCCAACGCTAGCGTACCTGGATTGCGCCTTCATATCTGCGGGTTCTAGTGTCTGGAATAGGCTTCCTACAAACATCAGGGAAGCACAGACCTTGACCCAGTTTAAGACCCATTTGAAAACGTATCTTTTCAATAAATCACATGAAATAAACTGAATATATAATATATGTAACATTACAGCTAATATTTTGAGACGCTAACGAATACTTTTAAACATCGTATGCGCCTTTGAGGTGGATCTGTCCACAAAACAGCGCTATAAAAATCATCCGGTTGTTATTATTATTATGTTACATAAAATATATAACGAGTTGTTTTTTAATTAGTCTGGATTAACTTTAAATATGTTTAGTTAGTCAATTCTAAATATGCATTTTATTTGTGTGCACTGCTAAAAGATTCCATCGTTACTCAAAGGAAACTGCATAGTTTTAGCATAAAAGGTTTCATAAGTTACATGTTCTTACATAATTATATATTATACATTAGGTATCATGAAACTTATTACGCCATATGCAGGGGGATGATATGATGCATACTAGGAACATCATCGTGAAACTAATAGCGTTGTGCTGAGTTTAATGAAATAATCAGAATGTGAATATCTAATGGAAACTCTTGATATTCTCATTATCTATGTTAAGAAACACAAATGGTTTAAGTAATACTATTCATGATAGTAATATAGTGACTTGGTTTCGACTTACAAAGCCATTGTCAAAATAATTATACAATATGCTGTGTTGTTACTTACATACCATGTCATAGTTTATGTATAGACTAGACTTCTGAGCTATGATAAGAAAACTTACAATATCCATACAACAACACGACTTCAATATACCTACATTAAATTTTCCTGACAAACTCCGCATATTTTACGCTAAAGATATCAATGTATCTAGCCAAACAATTAAAAATTTGAACAGCTCTTCCTGGGGACTTTACCAATATGTTTGTTCTGCTTTGAGGCTGGTAAAACAATTCGCGATGCCGATATAAATTTAAATTAAATAAGTGATAACAAACTAAGTACACTACATAGCGTATACCTTTACTCCTTATGAATGAAATGTATTAATTTTGTTTATAATCGATTCAAGCGAACTTAATTAAAATATGAAAAGCATCAAGATCAAAGAGTGTCAGAAAATTAACCTGTTTAGAAATGTACGATTTTATTCTGAAATTATTTTAGTTCCGTCCTATTGAAACCCTTCTCGAAAACTTTGATTAAATTCAAAACAATCTCTTTTGATCAGTTAGTCAGTGCTTTGTATTATACCTACGTTAGGGCCAATTCTGAATCTTGATGAACTAACTAAACTAACTAATAATAGTTGACTAATATTAGTCATTATAGTACAAATTCGTATTCAGTATTAGTTACGAACTATAAACAACTATAAACTCGATAATCATCAAGGGCAAACGGTAAAATCTATGGGACAAACAAATATTAGTCGGTGATGCCGCAATAAAAAATGTTTTTCACGTTCCGATTTACATTTTTTACTTTTAATTGGAAAAACAACTTTAAACTTCCAAAATATAGCAATATTCTGCGGCAAAATGACAGCAACTAATAATATTCGCACATTGAAAGTCGCGAATAAAATTCTGCCAAATACAACTAATTGTAGTTGTCAGATAAATTGTCAACTAAAATTTCGTTCTGAATACGAAATCCATAGATTCTCTAAATTTATAGTTGTACTAAGGTGTCAAAATGAACTAGCTAACTAAACTAGTTTTAGTACGGAAAACTGTGAATACGAATTTGAACTAAATATTATGATTCAACTATGTCCTAACACTTAGTTAGTGCAACTAAACTATTTTATGATTCAGAATTGGCCATATTGTCTTTTAATAATATAATACTAGCTAGTGATAGGCTGAATATTCGCATTTTCATCAAAATCAAGCGTTCATATGAATATTGCAAATCTTGATCAGTCTCAAGTTGGAAGTTTAGCTTAGTTGTAAAAATTGCGTCTTCCTTTAAAATTTATGCTACAAAACTTGTGTGTTATAAAAATTTAATATATCGACCGACAGTTCTTAGAGGGGGTTCATATTAATAATTTATTAACAAAACAATATCTTTATATGTAGGTATTTCTCTGTTGACTCTGTGGAATAACTTCATAATTTGTTTTTATAATAATATTGTTGTGTGTTTTTTGAAGGTTTGATACAAAAATGATGAAATCATGAAAAATCTCTACGAGGTAAACTAAATCTTGGGGGCGAAAGGAGATTAACAATTAAAAAAAAGGTTATTTGTTAGAACCGCGAAAACCTGAGAATAATAAAATGATATTCACATTCGAAATCGCGAATGTCAAAAATTTGACATTTTGAATATAACTAATACTTAGGTACTTACGCTTGATATTGTCATAAGTTGTTTGTATTGATAATGTAGAAAATCTTTATCATATTATATAATAAAGTTTAAAATTACTTTTGAAAACAATGTAGCATTTAACACAATAACTCTCAAGATTCTATTAACGATTGTTTTGTATGTTATTGGAGAGATTCAAGTGATAAGAGAAGTATTTAATGGTATTGGAACAGAGACCACATCATTGTAAGTAGCGGGAACAATGTATGGTAAGATCTTGATATTCATTATATTTGTAAAGTATATGTACATACTCTTATTTATAACTCTATTTCCATTATAAATACGAGAACTCATTAAATTCTAAGAGTTCAACGAATAATATTATTAAATAATAAATTCAGGGAACTTACATGAATAGGAAGCCAGCAAATTGCAAAAGCAGCTACGACCACCAACACCATCCTGGTCACTCTTCGCTTCCCCCTTCTTCCTTCAGCTGACAGTCTACCACCAGGTGCAGCCCTCCACAGTCTTGCCAATAGTCTGATATACAGACCACAAATTAACGCTAACGGAACTGCATACGATGAAAATAGAAAGGACATTTGAAATGCTGGTTTCATACATATATCAGTCTCCAAGAAAATACACGATGACTGTTGTTTACCTTGATGAAAGTATATTTCTTCGCCATGGCAGTAAGCGACTGGCGCTGCTGTGCTCAAAATAAGCGCCCATGCTAAAACAATAGCTTTAATTGCATTCCTCTCAGTGCGCACGGCCATTGATGCTACGGGATGAACAACTGCTAGGAAACGGTCTAAAGACATTAGAACAAGGGTATATATTGAAGCATGTGCCGTTACTACGATGAGATATTGAACCAATTTGCACCAAGCATCTCCAAATGGCCATCTTGTTAACACATAATCCGTTGCGGTAAAAGGCACACAGAACACAACAAACAGAAGATCAGCAACGGCCAGATTAATAATGAGAAGATTAGTTGTAGATCTCATTCCAGGATTAGCGGCGACAACGAGAACGACTAAAGCATTTCCAAGTAATCCAGCAAGACCGATGATTCCAAAACAGACAGGTACAACCCTTGATACGACATATTCCAATGTAAGAGTATCTTCGACTTCATAACCGTTGTATTCATCCATCCATGTTCTATTTAAGCTACACATTTCAGCCACGGCAGCTTTGCCAGATTCATTCAGATAATTAAATTTATTACGACACCATGCGGCGTCTGGTATAACAGTCGTCATTTTGATTTTTTTTTAATATCAACCAGACTCAACTTAAAAAGAACGAAATAATTATTTTTCTTAAATAAAATTCAGAGTGTAGAAAAATCCACTTCTTCATTTGCTGACGAAAGATCTTTTAAATGTACTTCATTTCCTTTCATGCTCACGCGAGCGGTGAACTGAATTTTTCACATTCCAATTTGTTTCATCATTCTGAAGTGAGAACTTGTATTATTCTTTTTATTTTGGTTTTTAATTTCGTTCTCTCTTGTGTATGCAAATTATCCTGGCCTTTCTACTGATTCATCTGAAACAAAAATAAACAAAACTATGTATCAAATGTAAAATTATTTACTTATTTTAACATCATCATTAAACCACAGTAAAAATAAATTAATTCGAAATTTAAAATACTAGGACGATACCTATTCAGCGAGATTAACACTATAAAGTGATTTTCCATCTAACCACGACACATTGACATATATTTTATAAAAACAAATGTATCTCTACATGATAATATCAATTTTACAAACCATAGAAAAAACGAAATTTAAAATAATATTTAAAACACATCCAACACGTTGTAGACATTTTGGATTAGAACGTGGGAGGGGGAAGCTAGGGAATGGTTTATGTTTTGCATAAGATAATATTTTTTAATGTTTAGTTATTTTCGTGAATATATAAATCAGGGGCCCAAAATGTATTATTTTAATAAGCAAAAATTTGATTCCCTTCCTTAATTTAACAATTTATGAGTGGATTAATTAAAAAGAAGAGCTTAAAGTCAAATTTCTATTAATTTCTTGTTTACAAAATTAAGATTTTTTACGTTTTGTTCATAATGAAAAACTTGGAACGTGGTAAATTTTCTCATTAAATTTCTTACTAGATATTATGCCTACATTTATTTCTGTTTAATAATTTTAACTTCCAAGGTTATTATAATAATATTATTATTATTATTTCCAACTAGGATTTTTGTGAAGGATTTCGTTTCATATTAACAGAAGGGAGCTTGTAGGTTATCAAGAAGGTATTGAGCGCCTTTATATTTTAAAATGCTGACAGAAAATAATAAAAAAGCAGTGTCATATTATTTACGCCACCGAGGGGTTTCCAACAAAAAATAGAACTCCCTTTCTTTTCTTTGTATTTTCGAGGATCCTATTGTTAAAGCAGGTAATTGTTAAACTTTACGTACCTATATGACATTAAACGTCTTCAATTCAACAGTGATTAGATAAACCACCCATTCTGAAAGTTGCATCTTTTATTGTATTGAAAAAGATGACTGAAATGTATACTACATACGGTTAGTCTTCTGCCTTACTCACTTACGAGTAATAATGCTGTAACGGTATGGCTAGATAAAAAAAAATGAGTATTTGTTGGTAATCGAGGTATCAATAACGGATATTTTGATGAAGTGTTACAAAAGTTTTGAGGTGTCGGTTGTTTGTTGGTTCACTTTGAAAACATCATATTATTAATTCACAATGTCAACACTGAAACATTAAAATCAACATTACATTTATTTAGTATCTGTTTCCTTATCACTTATTCTACCTATTTTTCCCCACTGTATCTCCTCTTGTCCTTCCTTAAAGGAAAGTTTCATGAGAATGGATTAGTTGGAAGAAATCGTGCCACCGCGATAAACTCGCCCTCTGTACATTGATTGTATGATTGTATTTAATTCAAACGTATTTTTATGTAAAATTACTTCTACAGTGAAGAATAAATTGATCTAAAGTCACGTAGTTTGTTCTCTAGATCTGCAATTTTGCAGGGGTTCACAAGTAGTGTTACGTGCTTGCTTGTAATGAGAGTAGAAAAATGAAGTAAGTGGTTAAAGAACAGTCCGCAAGTAATTTTTAGAAATAGTTTATAATCCATGATAAAAACTTTTATTAAATTTTTCGTAAAGTAATTATTTAGTTTATAGTAAAAAAACACCCCAACAGTTTTACTGCATGTTTATAATAAACTTACAACTTGATCTCTCTATGTCAATGAAAAGATTAATTAATTATGATATATTGTACACTATTTATATTTAACGAAATAAATAACACAAAGGTTATATTCTACTATTTGTTTTGTTTATTTCGATGTGGAATACTACTACCTAAACACCGACACAGTGAATATTTTTATTTATTTATTTATTTATTAACTCTTTCAAAGATTAAATAGTCATTATAGTTAATATAACAAGAATCAATGTTGCTTACAATATAGACCACAAGAGTCCCCCCATATTACCACAGCATATAATTTCTAAGCAACTACAAACAAGGATATACATAATGACAATAACAGCAGGCAAAACAGGATAAAATAATCAACCACAATATTATACAATAAAATAAAAAATAATATAATTAATAAATAACAAGTCATAATTTAATGATAAATGATAATTGATATCCGATATCTGTCAATTACCATTAATCATATATCAACATATCATTTATCATATCATTAATTATCATAAACAACAACAACTATATCAAAATTTGTACATTGTTATTGTTAAATTAGGATTTTTTTTATTATTATACAATAAAATAAAAAATAATATAATTAATAAATAACAAGTAATAATTTAATGATAAATGATAATTGATATCCGATATCTGTCAATTACCACTAATCATATCATTAATTATCATAAACAACAACAACTATATCAAAATTTGTACATTGTTACTGTTAAATTAGGATTTTTTTTTATGATTAAAGTCAGTAACTGAAAATGTACCTACTCCTTTTGTATGAACATAGTACCCACACGTATTATTTTACACACGAAAGGGATGCATGTAATTGAACTTCAAACATAGTATGTTTGCTGTGGCACAGAAAATCACATGATACAAAACTTAATATTTTAGTCCGTCCGTATACATATTTTTCCTTTATGCAAGTTTTCAAAAGAGCAGCGCCCGCCACACAACATATTATGTACCTCGTGCCGTACCTGGAGGTATGTATCTCCATAACGACACACACATGCACAAACAGTGCTTAATGTCGCACTGAAGCGAGAAATGCTGCCCCGAGGGAGCACTCTAGATTTAGCAGCCACATACCAAAAATTTTGATGTAAAAAGAGAAGGTAAGAAATGGAAATATGGCTTTCTGTAAGTTTTCAAATGTCGCGTAAAAGACAGGTATTCATAAAATATGACTTCAAGGCATTCATTCAATATACAATTCAGTGATGTGGTAGATATTCCACCCATCTTGAATGAATGCCTTAATTTTACTGGCGCGCAGAGGAAAATTTGCACATTTATTACATGCAGTTAACCTACTGGTGTATTACCTAGAATTAAAAAAAAATATTATTTATAAAAAATATTCATTTGCCTTAAACGTAGTCTTAGACGTAAACGTAGACGTAGACTTTTAATTATTGCTTATGACGACATTATTCATCTTGAATTCAGGAATGATGTATGCCACTCTTTCTGAATATCTTATTTTATTGTTAGTACAAAAAGAATGGCTTACACGTTTGTCGCTTCCGGCTGATATGCTGGTTGCCCCACTTGTGGGACATGCTGCGATGGTAGTAGTAGATAAATTATTGCTAAAAGTGATGTGAACCACTCTTAAAACATCCTTACCAAATTCTTAGTGTTTCTTATCATTATAAAGAACACGTTACAGCAGTTGTGCCCTCCCCGGTAAATAAGGGGATCTATATAACAATTTCATGTTAATTACATACCCCATTCGCAAGGGACGCCATGATAGTATAGAAATCAGGTGAAATTACACTAGTTTTAATCTATTTTCTTGTTTAAATTAATGTATTTCTCTTTTCCAATTTTCCAATGTGTCGTTATTTATCTATTGTCACTGTCTCTGGTATAAATAAACAAACACACGATTGAAAGTAGGTATACTATACACACGATTGAAAGTAGGTATAAACGATTGAAAGTAGGTATATTGAATAAAACTTATGAATATTATAGCAAAGCATTAGGTACATAATATAACCTTACCTATTCGTTTCTGAAAATTACGAGTGTCGTGTAAAAGAAAGATGATGCGCTTGAAAATGACCCCGTTGAAAGCTGGTTCGATGAAATTAAATAAATCAATAGTGATTTTTCTATAGATGGTTCTGTGTGTTAACTTTCCAGTGCTGTTAAACATTTCTAATTCAGTAGTTACGTACGTACGTTAACCATTCTGAATTTCATATTTTAAATCACGGTGATTATGATTTGCCTGTTTATGATATGCAGCTATTTCACTGGCTACCCGACTTGTGGAATGTTTAATGATTATCTACCTTACGATAAGCTCGATATTAAAAAAGCTTGGTGACAGCAATCACACTTCCACGTACACACGTACGAAGTTTCGCATAAAATGCAGGTACATAAAATCATATGGGGTAGAAATATGGAGACAAGGGATGTGTGGAAATTATTCCCAGTGGTACAAAAGAAGAAAAACACGTTTACTTTTATGGTTATTGATATTTTTCTAATAATTTCCTTTATGATTCTTAACACCCCTACAATAACACTAAAAACATTACGAATTTGTAAAGAAACCATTGTCCCTCTTATATTGATGATGGTTTTGGGAAAATGTGAAGTTTGACGTCGATGTTACATGTGTCTTGGCTATTTATTTAACTGACTATTTTCTTGCTACCTTTTTAATGTTTTTATATTTTTAGCTACATTTTGATACGAATATTAGTCAGCAAGTGGATGAACTGCGTTTAAAAATATCTAATAAAAGATAATATCAAAGTATTTTGGGTAAGTTGGAAGATATCGCGTCCCTGCGATAAACTCGCCCATTGTGCAAAATTATTCGTTTATACCATGTAACTTTATCATTTGTATCCATATATTTTGTGCAATAAAGTTTATTATTATTTAAAAAAAAACAAGGCGCGAAAATATTCGAAATAGAAGACGCAAAAGGGGCGTTAAAAGGTTAAAGAGGAAATGGATAAGAACATATTATATTAACTTACATCTACTATCGCACACAACACATTTTAGTTTTTTTTTCTTTAGTCATGTTGTAGGAGTTAACGACTCTTGAGAAATCCGGGTGTGAGGTGGGTTTCTCCTCAATAAAGTCATGTTGCGCCCATCTTTGGAGGTAAGGCTCATGGCGCGTGATTTTTCATCCTCTCCTGTTCTATTCACTGTTTCGGTGTCTAGGTAGTAGAATAGAAATCACTTTATAGTGATAATCTCGCCACTGCACATCGTCCTAGTTTTTAAAATTTCATATTATTTTGTTAACACTGTTATGTAATGATGATGAGCAAGAAGAATAAATAAAGAAATAAATAAGAATTTCATAATGAAATAAATACCTAAAACAAATGTTTTATTCAACAATGCGATTTATTCTTGAGAGAGAAGTCTTTCGTCTCGAGATTGACAATGTCCTAACAAGACAAAAGACGTCTCTATCATAAATAAATCGAAAAGTAGAATAAAACATTAATTTGTTTTATTTATTTCATTCTCCTGAGCCCGTAGACAAACCGTACTTAGCGATCGACTACTGGCGAACTTTTCGACAATCTACTTACATGTACCGTATAATTATGCGTTATTGTTGCGGTTATAGTCGAAAATTCGTTTGTAGTCGATCGCTAAGTACGGTTTGTCTACGGGCTCAGTTCTGTTTTCATTCGATTCAAGAGTTTTAAAAATAGATAATACAAATATATGAATTTAAATTTATGTTCCCGACTTTAGTATCCAGCTTCTTAATGTTTGACTTGCACAATATCAATAAAATATTTATAAAGAAGGAAGAGAGAAGTGAATAAAGTTTAGTAGGGTAAGTTGTCACTTCCTTTCACCGATCTTCTTCGCATCATTCAACCAAATAGTCTGAGACTGCAAAACTTCTCCTTCTTGTTATCGGTTGCTAATCCAGAAAACTATTTGCTCATCTTTAGAACTTTGTAATTTTATGAATATTTCATTCATTTTGTTGAAAAAATACCTTCACATTTTTTCGAATAAGTAGGTACAATAGGAAACATAATACTTCCGAAAAATCATTGTGACAAATTCTCCCGTCCAGTTTCTAACCTTTTATTTAGACTTTTGGTTACATTATTCAAACACCTTTTCCGAACTTGTATGAATAAGTATAATAACTCATGTTGTCAACTGAAAACAAAAGGATATAAAAAGGTTATGCCGACAATATTGATATTCAACACCAACCCACTATCATCTATCACGTTATATAAATGATGAATCAAAAAATAATATTTGAGTTTCCTCGCAAATATGTACGTGAATATTTGTTTGTCAGAGTAATAGTTCGTCAGAGTTTTCTGTCAGAGTTCGTCGGTAGCCTGGAGGTAGAGTCTCGGCCTTGTGAACAAGGGGTCCGGGGTTCGATCCCAGGTGCCGGCAAACTCCCCTTAAAAAAATCATAATTTAAAGTTTTGGGAAAAGTGACTAACGCACATCCCGTTCTCAGTCCTCAGTAAGAATTGAATAGGTCTCCCACTTTTTCTATGTCCTGTAAAAGGCAGGTTTTCGAAAAAAATAAGAAATTTTAAATCTTAAATTTCTGCGATGAGGTTTGCCACCTATCCTAAATGTTTTGTTTTTTGGTATAAAAAAGACTGCTTATTTATTTAATTTGTTTATAATTGGATAACTTAAAGTGTCGTTTACGTGCCAAAGCATCTCAATTAGGTACACTGTAAAATTCTAAGACATTATATCCATTATGCTTGCATATTTATAACAAACAGCTGGTCTGCTTGCTACTCCATTCAGAAGTATATTTTCTGAAAAGATTGGGAGGGGAAAGTTCCAGAGAAAATTCTTAAGAAACTGGAACCATCGCCAATATTGATTTATTAAAAAGTCATACAGAAGCGCTTTTTAGCTCCTAAATTCGTAAATTATCAAAGCTAAATCCACCAAAAAAGTTTGAGTCGCGCCTTGAATTTATAACAACAACGAATACCTGTAACTTTCGTCACATCAAAAAGAGAGGCAGCCAAATTCTTTGCCGGATTAAAAAAATGTGTTGGACGGAAATTGACGCAAGTGCTAAACAATTTTGATGTTAACTTAAAAGTTTAATGATGATAACATTTTAATCGGAAATTCATTAATTCTTTAAATCATTAAAGCTCTGAGAGGACATACATCAACTCCGATAATAAAAGTATAATTTAGCTAACTTGGATCTAAAACTAGTACATAATGTTTTTACACTAGGAAAGTATAAAAAATCATACATTTTAAGACAAGGGTGGAGATAAGTTACTGTTTACAAAAACATTGAACACCTCAATCTCTTCTAGGGTAATTTTCCATCAAGTTATTTATTCTACGATACTGTCACATTTTTTTTATTTATTTAAATTATATTATATATATATGTTCTTAAAGATAAACGCAATCGATTGAAATATGAAACATTTATTATTTTTATTCTATAACCCGTGGAGCACCCGGTAAAGAATTGGTCTCCCACTCTTCTCCATATGTTTTCGAGTGTCCTGTAAAAGGCAGGTGTTCGAAAAAATAAGACATTTTACATCTTAAATTCAGCGATGAGGTTTGCCACCCATCCTGAAAGTCTTGATTTTATATTGGCACGGAGAAGACAGCTTGCATGTTTTGTATGCAGCTGGTCTGCTGGCTACCCCACTTGTGGGATATTCCGTGATGGTATAGATAGATAGAGATATTATTTTTTCATAGAATTCACTTACTTTGGACACTTCGCTCAACAACTTATATTGTAGGTATACATAAACTACAAATTCAAAGGAAAAATTGGTAATGCGACCAAACACATTAAAGTTGAAAAGCTTGAAAGACGTTGACTTTTTTATTGAGGAGTCCTTTTATGGCTTTTTTAGGGATAAAGGATGTGCAATATTTAAGAATAAGTAGAAAAGATTCCATTTTTATCTTAATTTTATAGACAGCACCATTTTATTATTTTTATCATATACCTAAATAAATAAGACATTTTACATCTTAAATTCAGCGATGAGGCTTGCCACCCATCCTGAATGTCTTGATTTTATATTGGCACGAAGAGGACAGTTTGCATGAATCTTACGTGCAGCTGATCTGCTGGCTGCCCCACTTGTGGGATGTGCCGTGATGGTATAGTATAGTATAATATAGTATAATATAGTATCATATACCTATTTTGGAATAGATTTTCTGACCAAATAAGTGTTGCATCACTAGTATTCACCATTAAGGTCGATGACTTCACCTAATCATGGTCTTCATTCATCCATACTATTGTTCTTTTTTCATTCTTCTTGGGAGCACAGGACAGAAAAAAATAACTCTATTCTGTGTATGCCAAAAAAAGCATTGCTCATTCGTCAATGTTTTCGACGGCTTTGATGTCACTATATCACAATGCGCCATAGATACCTATTGACGACGACATTAGAACGATAGGAATATCATGGGAATTCGTTTTAAATAAATGAAGCTGGTGATCTCCATGTGCTCCCGTGAGGAGTGCTGAAAAGTGATTAGATTGGATCTAATTTACTTCCGATGGACGAACAGTTCTTAGAGAGTATTGACCTCTGAAACAATGAATTTCCTAGCCTTCTGGTGTTTGGCACTGGATTGCCAATCATCTTAAGGCCTCCAGACCTCGGTTAATGTTGTTTTATAGTTTTTTCTTGAGAGGTAGATAAAAAATAAGACATTGAGTTAAAATGCGTCTAAAAGTCGGCCGGTGTGGCGCGGAGGTAACGCTCTTGCCTTTGAGTCACGAGGTCCCGGGTTCGATTCCCGGCCAGGACAAAGTGAAGAATGACCTTTTTCAAATTGTCCTGGGTCTGGGTGATACATGTATATGTGTGTAGTGCATGGTATAATATATACCTATTAAATAATAATAAAAAAAGGTATATTGTCATTTGGAATTTTACAGTTTGTAAACTGTAAATATCTAAATACCTATACCAAAAACGTAACTAACATTAAAAAAAAATATAACGTTAATATTTTATCGCTACGTACCTACTACAATGTGCCAATTATAACTTGGACCGTAACGTGATACATATTTCAGGGATAAAATATTTTTTCAATTAGTTATGTGATAATTTGTACTACGCTGTTGTGTACACTATAAATCTGTTGGGTTTAAATCATGGACGGCGTAGCACGGTTTTATATACACACACCTACTTTTAATTTTCAGTACAGTTTCAATATTCGCGATAAAGATAAAGAAATAATTTAAAATGAAATCAAATCTATTTCAAATTAATCTGCATACCTACTTAAAAAGTTGTGCAATTTCTGTAAGTTTTCGAGAAGGTATCCTTTAAAAGCCAGGTGTTCGAAAAAAAGACATTTTACATCTTTTATTCAGCTCCATTTGCCACCCAGTCTAGGCGTAGCGGAGAATACAGGTTGCATATTTATTACATGCAGCTGGTCTGGTGGCTACCCCACTTCTTGGATATGTGATGGTATATTAGTGGTAGTTAAAAAATTTGGAGAAAAATTTGTTCTGATATACATTTTTTTTAGTTGATGGTACTTTTTAAACCGTATGAACCGTTAGACTGAGTAGAGTCAATAACACTAGACTAATAATGTATTGATGAGTTGCTATGGTAACGGAATTTCCCGGTTTCTCTTTTGTTTTAGGTCTGTCACCATTATACTATGTACGTAATTGATGTTCTTTTGTTTTGGACTGTATAGTTTCAATTAATTATCATGATTAGGTATGCATCCTTTTACTTCTTTAATTAATTATGTCCTGAAGCAGTAAGTTCTTTATTTGAAATTTATTTAATACTATTATTTTAAATTTCATGATTTTCTCGAGCAGCGCTGCTATCAGAGCTCAGCCACGCCACGACTTCCGGTGACGGTACTGGATACTATATAATTATAATAAGTATTAGAGCGTACACCTCACTATTGATCCTACTCAAAGCGTTGAGCTCTTATTGCAGTGCTGTTCGAGCCACCGGAAATATAGCTTTAGAATTGAGTGTAGTCAGTTTATTTAGTACGTTCTATTATTATCAGTGTCAATAGTATTACAAATAGAAGAGCTCCGAGAAAAACATGGCTGAAACACATCGAGTCCGACCTTCTCCACAGACGATTGAAGCCCGAGGATGCGAAGAGCATTGCGGCTGACAGGAGGAGCTGGTCGGAACTGGTTCAGGACCCGCGGGGGGCACCCACTGCCGCATATAGGCTTCGTCCACGTGAACGACCTTATGAAGCAAGGGCTCCATAAGTAAGTAAGTAGTATTATAAAGATATAGTGACAATTGTATACGTCGCAGGAAAGCAGTTATGTAAACACATCTTTTGGTGTTTATCCTGCAGAAATCTTTTATTTTACATTACCTTTTATATTACAATTTTATACGTCGCAGGAAAGCAGTTATGTAAACACATCTTTTGGTGTTTATCCTGCAGAAATCTTTTATTTTACATTACCTTTTATATTACAATTGTATATGTCGCAGAAAAGCAGTTATGTAAACACATCTTTTGGTGTTTATCCTGCAGAAATCTTTTATTTTACATTACCTTTTATATTACAATTGTATATGTCGCAGAAAAGCAGTTATGTAAACACATCTTTTGGTGTTTATCCTGCAGACATCTTTTATTTTACATTATCTTTTATATAACAATTGTATACGTCGCAAGAAAGCAGTTATGTAAACACATCTTTTGGTGTTTATCCTGCAGAAATCTTTTATTTTATTTTATCCCTGAAAATGCCTCCGAGTATAAACGAACAAGTTCGAATTTGATTCTCAATCTAGCTTGGCGGAAATATAACTGTTTACAAATTGTATTTCATTGTAAATTAATCAATAAAATTAAATATTTTAGAGGTATACATAAAATTGTGTTAACTATGCATACTTAGTATTGATTGTAAAAGAAATTTGAATATTATGTTGTGTTCTAACTTAATGACCTTTGATATGCTTAGTAAATTATAAGGGGAACTTTGTTGTGTTTTGAATCTACGCGGACTTAATTAATCACACGTTCGAACAGTCACAATCCTAGTGCATGTTGAGGTATAAAAATATATTATTGATACCTATAACTCAAAACAGGTTGTATCAAAAAGGGTCAAAATAAACCCTTAGTGTATTGTATGTTATTTAATTTAAATGTCAAAACACTCCACTTCTTAATGGAATAATATTAATAATTATTTACTGGCAGTGGGTCAAAAGGGACGAACTTCTATTATTATTACTAGTAAACCAACAAATAAATAATAAATATTTGCTACGGAAATAAAACATATTTGACTTTTATGCCTCGTGAGTACTTCGCTCAATAATGGGCGAACCCTTCTGGAACAATATCTTGTTTATGCTATGAATTAAAGGACAGAGGTCAATGTATATTCGGACACCCCCATTTAATATATTACTCGGAAATTCATTCAATTTATTATTTTGTTGTATACGAGTTACCTACTCAAAAGCAACGAAATTTATACAACCATAATTACAAAAATGCATAAGACTAAACTTGGCAAACTACACTTGCTTAAAGTTAGCCTTGACTAAATGAAAAATTATACTCAGGAAATAATTATTTAAAGAATTAACGATATTTTTTCTATGATAAACCTACCGAAAAATCAAACTTTGTCATTTATAAGGAATCATTTTAAGCAGGCAAGAATTTGGAACAATACTAATCTCTGTTAAACGAAGTTTTCGCATTTAGCTGGATTTTCACACCTGCGAGAGTGAAGATATTCAGAATAATTCTCAACAGACACCTCATCCGCACAACCAACAGACTGTGCAAACTCCCTTTTGTATGAAACAGGAAAGGTGTCCCGATGCTTACGAATGGGCTTAGACTGGTTTAAGTGCACTTTACCCATGGTACGTTCACCAATCCCACCAATTTCCGTTTCAAACTACTATGTCCGACAACTTCGTTTAACGTTTATAAATCACTGGTCAAAGCAACGCTGTAAATAGGAGAACAATGGTGTTCTCCTATTTACAGCGTTTAGTGTCACTTGGTGTTTTAGGTTGACAATCATTTAGTGTTTTGGGTTGACAATCAACGATAGATTCGAACACAATCATAAAGACGGTTGCTGTTAGTTGACATGTATGCTCAACAGATGTCGAACATAGTAGTTTGAAACAGGAATTGATGGGATTGGTGAACGAACTATGGGTAAAGTGCACATAAACCAGCCTAAGCCGATTCGTAAGTGTCGGGACACCTCTCCTGATTCATACAAAAGGGAGTTTGCACAGTCTGTTGGTTGTGCGGATGAGGTGTCTGTTGAGTCATATTCTTAATAATACTAATTTTCATTCGAATTTATGAATAATTTTCGTTTTCTTTTAATTTTCTCAATTGTATATTGTTGATTTTCGTTTGAATTTATGAATATGTAAACACAAAAAATATTAAGTCTAATTTCGACATTTCATTCAACTTGTAACATTAATGAATGTTTTTTTATTTTTTTGTAAAATCCCTGATTGTTGTGAATCCCACATGCTTGACTTTATTGTTTATTGAAAACTATTGTAATTAGCATACTGGTAATAATAGGGGACTTTGCTGGTCCACTTATGGTTTTTGTATTATTCTGTTCAACACTTTTTATGATATGACTGTTTGTATCCCTGTTGAAGATGTAAATAAATAATCTCTAAGAAGGAAAAGTATCACTAAGTGAGGTCTTACAGTTACCACAGCAACTATTCCTTATTTGAAAGTGTAAGACTGTATGAATCTTAGATAATAAAAAAATAATAAAAACACTAAAGAGACTTTATTCCAAAAGCGATTCTGCATACAAAATCCGTGATAAACTAAAATAATATTAAATCACTGACTTCGTTAAAAAAAATGCCTAATTTATTCTTATGCTTCAGCGATAAGCTTTTCCAGAAATCAATTTGTTCCCATTGTACGCGTTCAATGGATTCTGAGGGATAATTGTTTTGAATGAAATTCCAAGAATGAAACCACTGATAATATTCATTTCCAAGAAGTAACAATTCGTGCATACCTATAATAAATTTATCGTATTACATTTATATGTATATTCATTGAAAGATATAGTAGAGTATGCCACAAATTGTCAAGACTTTGGCTAATAATATTATGTGTGTGAAATTCCAAGTCCATACTTTCGACAGTTAAGGGCGCGTTTACATAAGACAATAATAATGAAATTATATAATATTCACAAAGTCCTTTTTGCGTTGAGTAAATCAATCCTCTTTTGAGAATTATGCATATCTTGAGTAATTAATAATAATTTACTTATATTCTTCTCTCCACTGCTACAAATAAGTCAAGGGGTCCGTGGTTCCATACCAGGTGCCGGCAAACTCCGCTTTCACGACACAAGCTTAAAGTAGCTTCCTGTGAAAGGTGTATAAGGTTTGTTCTTGGGTTTATAACAAACTTAAAAAAAAAGTATTTTCGAAATGTTTCGAAAATATTACGAATTCATTTTTTTCCACTTTTATCGAGAATTTCATCTACTCATCTATTCTGTGGTCTTCCTATACTTCTTCCATTCTCCCATAGTCTCCATTTCAGCATCCATCTGTTATTCGCTGTAATAATTATTTATCATTTCAGCTTGTGTTGAATTTGTTGATAATATCCACAACTTTGGTTTTATTTCGGATAGTTTCATTTCTTATTCTGTCTTCCAGGCTGATACCTAGCATCTGTCTTACAATGGCTCGCTGCGCACATCTAAGATTGGTTTTATTTTCCAGTAATGGCGTCATGATTTCTATTCTATATGTTATCACCTGGCAGGACAAAAAACGAAAGTTAAAAAATAAAGATGGATAGATAAATAATCACACCATTATTTATCTACCGCTACGGAATTAAACTATAATCAATTATCAATTATTTATCGGCTTCCGGATTGTGTTCACAAAACTAATTAAAAAACACTATTAGAGTTTAATCACAAATGTAACCTTTTTATCTTGTCCATCAGAAAAGCCAGCACTTTGATAAATTAACATGGGATTAAGTGTAAAAGGGTAGCTAAGGTATAATGACCCATTTAGAAAAACTCATCAATGATTTTACAAAAATGTATTGCTTACATAAGTAATGATACTTGTATACCGTAATAGTAGGGTAGCCAGCGGAATAACTGTAAATAATTAACGTGCAAATTGTTCTCTTCGTGATGATAAACATACGAACTCTTCAAATCAAAATGTCACGTTCTTTCAAATTCACACACAATATAAAACATGAATCTTTTAACAATATCATTTTTTTCTATTAAATACCTTTATCTCTCTGTCTTTAATAGTGATGTTACGAATATTCGTAATCGCATTCGCGAATATTCGCATATTTCAAAGTATTCGCAAAAAAATATGCTAATGTTTTGCGAATATTATTTCGGTAATAAAGTATCGGATATTCGGTAAAAGTACCTGATACTTACCAGGTACATTGTAGAAAAAGGTACTGCAAGAAAGTGTTCTTTAAGAAAACCATTTTGAAAATTCGGCGAAGGGGGGGGGGGTAGAAATTTTAATGACTGAGCAATATTGAAGAAATCTACGCAAGTCAATATTCGCTATTCGCATTCGCGAATGTCGGCAACAAATATTCGCATTCGCATTCGCGAATATCCAAAATCACACATTCGTTAGGTACATCACTAGTCTTTACCATCACGCATTTGCTTAAAGTGGGGTAACCAGATAAACTTTCTGCATATAATGAACATTTATAATATGTAGGTATACTCCATGCCAATATGAATAATAATAATAATAAACTTTATTGTTCAAAATATTTAAACAAAAAGAATGAGATAACAACATGGTATACAGTATACAAATATTTTGCACAATGGGCGAATTTATCGCAGGGACGCGATATCTTCCAACTAACATGAATCTAAATATTCAGGATAGGTAAAGCAAATGTGTAATTATTTTTAAATTTAATTCACATCAACATACGGTGTGAGCATTTAACATGTTAATCAACAGTATAATATATGTAGACAAATATAGAGTACCTAATAGTTTATTTATTTATTTAATTCTCATTGCACATCATCACACACATAACAAAGTAACAAAGCAGTTTACATAAAAAAAGAATGTGATGATATGCAGTGGCAAGATTATCACTTTATAGTGATCTCTTCCATCTAACCACGTCATATCAACACTAAACAGAAACAAAAATAATATTAATAAAACACAAATAAGAAAAATCTCTACATAAATCAAAATGAAAGAAAAAAAAATATAATCCACACACCCAACACTCCAAAGGGACCGGGAACTATAGGAAAGGGTTAAGGGACGGATGCTGAGTTAGAAGACAATAAATATTTCTTGACTTTATGATATTTAATAAAATTTAAACTTAACAGGACGCTTAATATAGAAAAGAATAAGCAGTGTATATTTTACCAGAAACTCGCGGGGCAAATGAAAATTCAGAGAAGTTAATAATAATACTTGAAGATGAAGATAATTATGGATTTTATTTAACATTTTTATAGCAGAAATGTATCTACATATTTATATGGAAGATAAAGTATGACTTAGTTCAGAGTACGAGTCGAAGTAACACACTTTGTATGGAAATACTACATCTTGATGGAATGGAGCATTTTATTGTTCAATAAAAAATACGTACTTGCAAATTTTATTAAGGTAATAATAATGTATAATAATGAGGAGAATTTTCTAAATAAATATTTTAATTTTCGTTTGTGCATGTTTGTTTATTCATAGGCAGTAAGCATTACATTATTAGTAGGAACTTTTGATTTTTTTTTAAACCCAAACGATTAGGATTAGAATATTCACAACTATTTTCATTGTTTAGCTAGTTTTGGGTACAATGTGCAGATGATAAAACCAATCAGGATATCTCGATTGGGGAACCATGTTTACACAATGTAACATTATGCAAAACTCAAATGGAAGGAGTGATAATGGCGTCTTAAACATATTATGTGTGCCTTTATACTACTGTATATTATACTGTATATTGATGCCAAAAAATGCATATTTATTTAAAATTTTACAATTTCCTGATCGCCCGCATTACTGCAGAGAAGACACCAGCTGGTTCACGTTCACGAGGAAGACCACCAAAAAGATGAAAGGATAGCTGGTCCTCGGTGTCACAAGAGGGACCAACTTCCGAAGCAAAAGATCAATGATCTATAACACGAGAAAGAAGAAGAAGAAAAGGAATTTCCTGATGTTCTTTTTTCAATTAAATTGTATGAGATAGCATAACGTTAAATTTAACACGTGAAATATATCATAAAGTTATGTTTAGAAAAGCCAACGTCACGTTATTTGGTACTTCTCCAGACAGAAACATATGATAGAAAATAGAAGCATTTGGTATGGATATCATCCGGTAGTTCAAATGGAAAATGCACACCTCGCGAAGAGGTTGAGTTGCTAGATCAAGTCCCAAGAACATTTTGAATAACATACTATCAGTCTTTTCTAAATATAAAGCATTTTAAGCATGAAGCATGTATAAACTATTTTATAGTTCCGATCCTACAAAGACCTTTCGTGATTATTTTTATTTTCAAATGGTTGGCTTGAAGATGTTGCACTGCAACAAGTCCGCCATTCGACAGAACATTGTTTTTATTTATTATGTGTGTTTGTACAATTATGTTATTATGTTCTGTCAATAAAGTTTTATTACTTTTATTATTTTTCCGACTAAAGCCGGGTACGAAAGCTTTTGTTAAGTAATCATAGTTATATAGATACACGTGATATAAAATTAATTGGTACTTAAAACTATAAGATTGCTTTAATTAGTATAGAAAAGGCTAGATGCCTCGTTATAAAAGTGTGTGTGTCGTATTTATATTATTTTTCTACAGTTGGATAAACTACCATCAACAGTTTACGGGCAACACCAAGAGATATTTGTTTCTCGGTTGAGCTTTTGGGGAATTAATTTTATAGGACAAGTCTGGTAACACCAAAAACATTGTCGAATTAATTAGACTTATTGGCTTATTTCAGAAGGCAGTAGGGTAGGTCAGCTGTGAAAAAACACGAACAATTCAGACCCCATCTTTATTACGCTGGACTTAATAACCCAAAGAAAAGAAGAAGGTATTATTGTGTTTGTTGTACAGAAAATGTTATTATAACAAGATATTATTAGGTTAAGGAAAAGTTCATGAAACCTTGTTTTCTTTATTATTTATAAAATGTTGTTCCGCGAAATCAAACATAGCTCTATGGTAATTATTTCGTTAGTGTTCAACAATCTGTTATTTCCAGGCACACCTACTAGTACTTTAAAAACAAGGAAGAAAATTGTTTTGAAAATTATCACGTGTTTTAGAAAGTTTTCAGTTTAATGTTTCCGAACTAACAATATATTCATTTAAACCCTTACAGCATCTTCCACAAGCGGGGTAGCCAGCACACCAATAGCATGTATAAAAATGTAAGTCGTCCCTTCTGCGTTAATAAAAATTTAGAAAGTATTAATATTCAAAAATGTTCACCAATTTCGCCATTCTCACTGTCAGGATGTAAGGTCCACCTTTACATGGACACAGAAAATGATCACGTAAGTCAGCCTAAAGCCAATTCGTAAGAGTTGAGACGCCTTTTTCACTTCTTCCGAATATTTTTTCCAATTTAACATTATGTAAACATGGTTCTCCTACAGAGATATCTGCTTTGTAAAATAATTATTTTATGGTTTTTCCCATAAAATAATTATTTCACAAAGCGATAATATATTTATGTACATCACTACATTATGTAGATTATTTTCTCTTACAGTGATAACCATAGATTATATTATTTTAAACAAAAGTCATATTTCAAGATAATGTCATATATTTAACCAACAATATTCTCTCTCGTAGAATATGCAAAACTCAACAATACAAATAATAATGTCTGCCACTTTTTTAGTACCGACGTCTAGGTAGTTATGTAAAATAATTGTAGTTTTCGTTTCATTAAGTACATCTAGACAAAATTAAATACATATTTAAAATAGTAATACTTTATATATAGCGAATGTCAAAAACTACGACCAAACTTTGGCTTAGTATTACACTTGAGACCTTTCTATAGTCTCTAATTTGTGTTTATATTCAACTCCTAATATGTCTACAAATACCTATACGTATTAATTAATTCACATTACAAAGTGTCTATATCTCAGTGTCTAGCTGGGAAAACCTTCTTTACTTTTCGGCTATTCAGATAATCAAGTGAATTTAAAATGTTTGAACCCAAGCAACTTTACTACTTACAAACATTAGTTTATTATACGCAGTATGTAGTATTTCAATGGCTAACCCAACTTGTGGGATATTTCATGATGGTACATAATTATTATAAAGAACTTACTTATACAATATTTTTATATTGACAAATAAAATATTGGCAACATTATCCATTTGTTTAATGAGTTTTCTGCAAAGTCTAATTACCTATTACTTATAAATATTTCAAAAATATTTTCATTCAATTGATATTCGCCACTATATTTAATTATTTTCAAAGGAAAATGTCAACTTTCGCATAAATGTGGAATAGCCTTTTCCCCGAATATGACTAAGTATTCGGTTGTATCACAAAAAAAAATTTTTGAATTCCTCTTTTGATGTTATTTTTTTAGGAGAATTAGCGAAAAAATATCTGAAAGTAAATCAATATTAATCAAATTAGCAGGAAATTGTTGTTTGTACATACTTATGCTACAAAAGCTTTTCCACAGTCAGATAAGCTTTTCGTGTGATTATGTAGAAGATTATAGAGGTTTGAGGTTGGATAACGATGGTAATATTTATGTAATTATAGGATTACATGGGACAAATGTTTAATTTATTAAAGACACTGATAAGCAAAAGTTTAAACATGATAATGATATTTTATCAGCTTTGTAAAATTACTATGCGAAATGTATTTTCTACTAAAAGCTCGTTCATGCAGAATACCAACACATGCTTAAATAATTGCATGCATGATTCCAAAATTTCTATAAAAATTTGTGCCTCTCTTCATATTATCTTATCTACACAAGATAATCTTATCTAGACTTAAAACAGTTAAAATATAAATATTGCTCAAATAATACATATTTCTCTAGACATTTTATCCTGGGCTTTTTGTAGTTAGTCACCTAAAATTTTCCTAACGTCAATTAAGGAGTTTTATACTCCACTACTTTGAGTTATTAACTCCGCTACCCTCTTTGTCAATCTCTGATCGTAAAATCCAATAAAAAAATTCACTCTTAAATACAACGTAATTAATCTTTTGCCTTCATCGAAAATTTCCGATCATCATCTATATTGTATCATTATCGGTTAGTGAGAATTTGGTGTACGCAATTTATTATTTTATTAAATTGTTGAATGTCACTCTTGTTATGTAAGATGAAATATATATTTATATCTCATTCTTTACACGTTTAAGACTAGTGCTGTATTTATTTGTCAATAAATAATATGGATCATTTGGATAGTGGATCACTATTGCCATCGTTACCTATTCAACTCGACACACAAAGGAGTAACATGACTTATGATCCCGCTCTCTACTGTATTACTTCGTCTTGTGTTACAAAAATACAATGGAGTAATGTGTCCATAGTCAGTTGGAGTGATGAATCTATCTATAAGCTTATCATTTTTACATTACATTATCACCTATGGTAAAACTCGTGTAGATATTAATAACATTGATGGTACCTATACTGATAAAATAAGAGAGTCACTCGAAGAAATCAAACATCGATTTTGAACAGATATCATACTACTACTACTACTACGAGGGTACTACTATACCATCACGGCATATCCCACAAGTGGGGTAGCCAGCAGATCAGCTGCATGTGAAAAATATGCAAGCTGTCCTATCCAATATAAAATCAATATAAGACATTCAGGATGGGTTGTAGTGGCATACTTCATCGCTGAATTTATGATGTTAATAATGTTTTTTCAAAACTTTCATTTTACAGGACACTCGAAATTCATGGAAAAGAATGGGAGACCAATTCGTTACTTCAATACTTATGGATGTTTCAAGAACATCAATTCTCATGTCATCCAGTCAATCTAGAGCAAAAGATTCCTTTTTTTTTAAAAAAAAGTGGTCTCGAGGTTATCCTTATGGAATTCCCCCTACAAAACCTACTTGAGTATTTAAATACTCCCTTGATGTACCCTTGGTGGAAAATCTCGTGCAAAGAAGACAGTTTACTTGTTACCCTACTTGTGTAATGTGGCGTGATTGTATAGTAGTTACAGTCATCATTATAAATTAATACAATTTAGTCTATTACTGCTGACCATGTAATTTATGGTGTGGAAAATGATCGAATCAATAAATGATATATCGATGTGTCAGTTATGAATAAATAATACTCATAGACATCCTTAATACATGTTTAATGATTTATGATAGATAGTTAATGTGTGTACCTTCAATATTATGTTATTATATTACAAGTATAGATAACTCGAACTCTTTCAGGATATAAACATCAAATTGGAACTGTCAGACATCTTAAATATTTTTACAAAATATCTGATGATTTATTTTTGTATAGTTTTCTATTTTTTTTTATTCTTATTATTTTTTTTGTCACAAACAGTCATTTAGGATTTTCTACAAGTAATTCAGGTAACTTTGGCTGAGAGGAATGGTGCTCGGAGACGCGGACGTCCGAGGATTAAATGGCAAGATCATTTAAATCAAATCCTACAGGACGGTCACGTGTTGAGCACATTGAACAGGAGAGCATGCATGAGGAATTGTATGACAGTGACGGAAGCGAAAGATGTATGCAAGGATAGAAGGAAGTGGCGCTCGATCCTTTCTGCCTACCCCGCGAGGGAAGCGGCGTGATGGTATGTATGTATGATGTATGTATAATTCAGGTAACACGGGCACATGTGCCAAGTGTTATCCTTTTCTGTGTCAGTGTCACCTGTTTCTGTAACAGTTCGTTAATTTTTCTGTGTCAATTCGTAACGTTTCATCCGTTTCTGTGTCAGTTCGTAATGTTTCATCCGTTTCTGTGTCAGTTTGTTAAGTTTCATCCGTTTCTGTGTCAGTTTGTTAAGTTTCATCCGTTTCTGTGTCAGTTTGTCAAGTTTCATCTAGGTATGTAAAAATTTACGTACCATTCTATAAGTATTCAGAATTGCAGCCTTCTGTAGAGTGATATGTTTATAGTATTTATTATTATTAAAGGAAATGTTCTAACACAAGCACGTTTATTCTGAATATTTTACATGAAGATAAAAAACACAATGTGTTATCTCCACATTCATATATATTAAATAAATTGAAACGAAAATGTTGTGTTTTGATCTACATGCACAACAATATATTCAATTCCTATGGAAATGTAATATCAATAATACCTCTGTCAATACAAACGATATTAATGATATATTTAGTCTAAAACCTGTCCAAAAGAATAGACTTTGTATTATTTTACCTCCTTCTTGACCTAGTACAGTGTCTATAAAGGACATAAAAACATACATACAAACGAATACTAATATTTTTAAGAATTAAACATATATTATATTGTGTTGTTGACTAGACTGATAACGGGTGTACAATACACCTCTGTGTAGAAAGAAAATATATTATGTCCAAATTTGGTTAACAGATATACGCATTAAGTATTTATTTATTTACATATTTATTCTTTTGTTACACAATGATGAAAGAAATAACAAAAAAAACTATTCCATTTTTACACAATAATAGCACAGTAAAAAAACATATTCACACAAACACATAAATTTATACACATGCATACATAATACTTTTGCATATACAAAAAAACATAACACAAACAAAAAAAAAACAAAGAAAATGAAATGAAATGTCATAGTCTTGTTTGTTGCAAAGAAGTTTGTCAAAAGTCTGTTGGAACAAAGAAAAATATATGCATATTTTTATATGCAATTGAAACGCCATGACATAAATAAAAAATTAATGAATTTTTTTTTTTGACATTGTACAGTTTCTCTTCGATATTCAGAAATAATGTCTACTTAAATATTATTTGATAAACTTGTAACATTATCCATAATGAGTAATACTAAAGGCGATACTATTGTACGTCTTTATACGTACATAATGTAAATGTTCATCAAATTTAATCAATGGATAAGTAATTTCTCTGTGGTAATTATTTTATACCTATTACATAACTTAGACAGGTAAATATTTTGTTATCATAAATATAATTATAATTGAATGCAAGACATGAATAGGGATGTTAGTTAAAAACTGTTGAATCAATCAATGTAAAAGATTTTTTTAATGTTTTGTTGTATTTTTCTTCATTCTACATAATATAATTGTCTTCATAAAACCTATAAAATTACGCTATATCTATATAAATAAATTAATTGAGTTTCAAATGTTAACAGCTTATTTTCTATTCTTTTTCAAAATAAGTAAGTTATATGGCGATACCGTAAGACATTTATTTGATTTATTTGATTTCCGTCCGATTATAATATTAGGCTGCAATAGCACCTACCTGTGAAATGAACAGAGGGAGTGTCTCTCATACTCCAGAACGTTTACAATTTACATTAGATTTTCATCTAGTAACATTTATAAATGGTTTATAAGCAAAAATAAACACATCAACATTTAAATATAGGTAGGCACGCACCTCATCACACACTCATACAATTAATATGAAGATTCTCATTCATCAACTGATAAAATAAGAAAAAAATAGCCTCACTCCTAAAGCAATGTCGTTATTAAGATAAAAGATAAGCATTAGCTTTTTTTCTATTTGATATAGAAAATGAAAGCTTTAGTTTTCAGTTAAAGACAAGCACTATAATATCTTTCCAAAATCCCTTTAATGCTTCGTATGAAAAGCCAACAGACGTCGTATAAGTAAAACCACACTGAACGCCTCTTTGCACCATTAAAATGTGAAAGGGAAAATAAGCTTTGGTTTTTAGACTTACGTAAAGCACTAAACGTGAATCTTTATATTTGGCACGTATGCTATAAATCGTACTAATAACGTATTAATATTACGGCTTTTCTAAAGTTTAAAAGGAGTTTTTTCTTCATCATACATTTCAACCTTGGGTAAAGTAGTAGTTTTTACCTTTTAATTTCAATATTAAGATTCTATCATCACTGAAAATAAAAAGAAACATCCTTTAATGTTCCACTTAAGAATAGAAGAATTAAGAGATATGTGTAAATCATCTGTCAGTATACACTCTTGACTAACGCGCCATTACTACTAACATGAACTCAAAGCCACTTTATTGTGAACCTATTTATTTATTTTATTTTATTTTTATTTGCAGATATTCACGCCCCTAAGGCTAACCTTTTACATGTTCAAAACTCTTTATACAGACCAGGGATGTTGCGAATATTCGCATCCGCATCCGCAAATGCGGAGCTTCCGCATGTATTTGGACATCTGCATCCGCATCCGCATCCGCAATAATCGATGCGGATGTTCATGCGGATGCGGATGTAAGACAATTTGCGACAAGAATGAAATGGGGCGGGGCCGGCGAATGGCGCGTGCCGTTCGCACTTGACATTTATCAATGGGAACGAAAAAATTGGTGACAAGATCCGACGCGTTTTTATTTTTGCCGGTTTTATTTTATTTTTGCAAATAACAAAAAAGAAAGAAAATATTTCATCCATAAAAATCATAATATTATTGTAGCAACAATTTCGTCACATATTTGACAGTGGGGCCAACCAACTAAGATAGTTCCTACTTTTTTTTCTATAACATCTTGAACATCCGCATCCGCGGATGTGAGCCTTCAAAAATCCGCATCCGCATTCACATCCGCGGATGTGTAAAAATCGACATCCGCAACATCCCTGATACAGACAATAGATGTACAAAGAGGGACGATTTTTTTTTAATACAATTAAACTAATACAAAATAGGAGTAGAACAAACAGTGTAACATTAATTAGCATAAAAATATAAATCAATAAATAAATGTAAAAAATTGTCAGAATGATTATTTGTCAAAATCGAAATCGAAGTGATATAAAAATAATCCCATACATAGGAATTTATTTTAAATATAATTTCAACAAATAGGTCATTTACATACATGCAGATAGTACAAATTCTCTTCAGTTTGAAACGAGAAAGGTGTCTCGATGCTTTCAAATCAACATAGATAGGTTGATGTGCATTTCAACCATGGTACGTTAACAAATCCCATCAAATCTTGCTTCGAACGTCGAATGTTTGACATCTGCTGAATAATTATATACTTCAATTGACAGCTACCGTCTTTGATATTGTGTTCAATACTGTTGACAATCAAGCATTGATTGTCAACCAGAACTTTAGAAAGCGCCTGAGAACGATACTATTCTCAAGTTTTCGAAACGTTTCAGTACCATTCTAAAACCTTCTTGTTTAATGAATTTATATAATATTTATTCATGACATAATTATTGTAAACGCCAAGAAGCTTTTACAATATAAATAAATGTTTTAAAATTATACAAATTAAACATAACCAAAAAAAAATATATTAACGATGGACACAAACCGTTCAAACTTATACTTAACATAATCTGTAATTGACTTGTCGCAAATTCAACACTTTTACTACCATATTCACATTAAGAGAAATCATTTTAAGAATATGGTTACACTCTTTAGTATTTATTTTCCAAATTCGTACACCCGTTTCCATCACCATACACCTTTCTATCCGCCACAAAGCAGAACAAATTTATTGTCGGAGTCGCCAGTTGAAAGGAGCGTACGAATTGTAAATTGTTTGGCAGCGGATTTCTTTGGTGACTTAAGCGGTAGTCCCATGGTAGTACATCGTATATTTTATAGGGAGATTGAGAGTTTATTGTAGAAACATTTTCTGTATTTTTTATCTTTCTTCAATTTTTTTCTTTCAAGCTTAGAGCTGTTATACTTTGAGCAAGATTTGTATTGTTGTCAACAATAATGGTAATATAATACTTGTTCAATATAAGTATGGATTTATGTATGTAGTACATACATCCCTAATGTGTTTATTAAACTCTCAAACCGAACAATATCACACAAAACATAATAGGAGTTGTTGTCAATCACAATATATGATGTGTAATTCAACGACATTTACAATACATAGATCAACACGTACATAATATTATATTATGTTATTATACATGTTACAACATTATCAATGCGGCTGTAAACCATTATGGTTTAATAATTCAATATAATTTATGTACATGGCAAACTCGATAGGTATACAAGTATATTACTATCATACATTGTGGTGTAATTTAGAGAATTTATCATAGTTTCCATATTTTTTTTTACACATAATTAATTCGCTGTCTATCTCACTTGTAGAAAGTGTAGCTGTTATGTTTATTTATGAAAAATGTTTATACAGTTCTAATGGAAATAGGTTTTTTGAAATTCTAATAAAATAATGATTTTTAAGTGTCCCGTAAAAAGCTGATATTCATCAAATATTACGTAAAGATATTTAACATTTACAATTCAAACATATTTTGAACTACTCCAGATTAATCATTCCAATTGATCACACTCATCCATAGTCAACCTATTTGAATAGGTATTAACTAGTAAGGTATGATTTATATGATACACATACATATGTGAACTTCCTTAAGGAGTGCACAACACAGAGTTTCGACGCTTAATTTATGAATCGACTTAGGCTTGGTTTACAATTCAGTAATGACGAATGGAACCATTCGTGAACGCCTTTATTTTTTTATTGGAATGATGAAGGAAATTTGTATGTTTACTACATGAAATTTGTATACTGGTTTCCCCACTTGTGGAACGATAATGATAATAATGGAAACTTTTTGCACTGCTTAACGATATTTTGTCAGTTTTGAGGTCGTCTATGAAAAACGCGATTTTCATATTGCATCTTAAATTAGTGATGTTTCTCTGTCGGTTAGTGTGGGACGATAACGCTCTTGCTCTTGAATCACGAGATTTCGGGTTGGATTCCCGGCCAAGGCGAAATGAAGAATGTCCTTTATCAAATTGTTTTGCGTCAGGGCGTTATGTATACCTATATTATGTTTAGTGTATCATCGTGTTAGTAAACTTAGTACCCACAGTAGGTACAAGATTCATAATATCTTAGTTTTGGGATTAACTCCATCTGTGTGATATGTCTATACACATTGTTATGTTATGTTCTTAGCCGCCGGATATCGGTATTTCTCGTAATGATAACGAAATTCTTGAATGGGCCCTTGCGGTGGTTTCTCCACAAAACGGCGCATCTTAAATAAGTTGTCAAGTTATTATTATTATTATAGACAAATAAACATATTTCATATTCATCATAGAATAATAATATTTTCTCTTTGACATTCAATTCGAATATTTTTTGAAACGAGTGCAGTCAATTGATTCGTTTAGAATTTTTGAAATAATCCGAGTGCTTTGGGACACGGGGTTACTCATAATACTTTTACGCTGAAAGCCTTTTTAAAAGTGTTGTTTTATTGAAATCGCTCATGGGTTGAAGTAACAAAATACAAAAATATAATATTTCAGAAATCGTTCATCTACATTATTTTGAAACGCTACAAGAAGCACTTCACAATATAAGTACGCAAAGAAATTTTGAAATTTAATATTTTTGACGAATCTCAAGTGTAAGCCAGTAGGTTAGTGATGTAACGAATGTCTGATTTTGGATATTCGCGAATGCGAATGCGAATGCGAATATTTGTTGCCGACATTCGCGAATGCGAATGCGAATAGCGAGTATTGACTTGCTTAAATTTCTACAATATTTCTCAAACATTAAAATTTCTACCCCCCTGTCGCGTCGCCGAAATTTCAAAATGGTATAGGAATTTGAAATATTTCAAAACTCCTCGGTTTTCTTAAAGAATATTTTCTAGCAGTAAGACCTAAAGACGGACTTTTAATAGCACATGGTAGACAGACTAGATCAGTGGCTAACAAACTGTTGCGCATTAACAAATTTTACAATGACTATGGACGTAGGACCGACGATGTGTTGCTGCCCAAGGTTTGGAACCCCATGCCTGCCTGTTTGAAGCAATGCGAATCCATCGAGGAGTTCAAAAAGAAGGTTAAAGGATACATATTACACAAAAATCCTCGATGGTTGATCTAAGGGCTGGGCACGGGTTGTTCTGGACTTTGCGGGACGGACAGAATTTATTATAGGTATAACATATTATGTACAATATTTATTTTTTGATCGTTTAATTTTATTATTGTAATGTAAGATAGTTAAAATCACAGCCCAAAATCCCCATAAGGGATTAGGCAAAATATGTAATATAGACTTTGTAAACATATTTTTTATTAATAAAAGTTAAAAAAAGTACCTTTTTTCCACAATGTACTGGGTAAGTATCCGAATTACTGATTTATTTATTTATTCATTTGTATGGCACACAACAGATGAAAGACATATAAATATAAACATGTAAGTGCAAAAACATTCCAATATAGTCTTACATCCAAACAGTGCACACTTCAGCAATAACACACAAAACACTTATCACAATATTGTACACTTACGAAAATCTTATACACAATACATTCATTCACAATACACCCACTCACCCAATTTCACACACATAATACATTCATTCGCACAAACACATTCACACTTCCCAAATGTATGCAATAACAATACAAAAAAAAACTCTAAAAATAAGAAAAATCAAAAATTAAAAAAAAACAGACTAAAAATAAATACTATCCCAAACACTTCACATTTTATCAAACATATATTTTATTTTTATTTTTTTCATCTTATTCTACTCTCTTTTCTCACAAACTTGACATTATTGGCATTTTAAAAAGGGGATTGGGAAAGTGAGGGGAGGGGGTATTCAGCTCACCTCCGAGACAGGCCCAGGACCAAAAACGTGACGACCGATAAGTCGCTTAAATCCATGGTTCGATGTACCAGCCATGTCGCACTGTGAAAAGTTCTTATTGTAAGTATCGCACATTTCATAAACAAGGTTTCTTGAGCCTGCAATAGTTTTTGGTTTTTTTAATGTAGAACGGAAAACAAGATCTTGTTAAAGTAGGCATTCTAAAATTAATCCTATCTAAAATATTAGGCACATCGTATTCGGACAAGCATATCTCAGGTTGTATGCATCCAGCAAAACTCTTCTAAATTCCAATTTAGGCAAATCTTTAATAATTACAGGATAATGCAATCTCTTCCTAACCAAACGAATGAATTAAGACTGAGTTCTCTCAACTTAATCGACATATTTCTTAAAATGTGGATTCCATACGGAGGAACAGTACTCCAGCTTGGAGCGAATCAACGATAACTACAAGTACAAATACGATTCATATAACCTAAATGACTTTGTAGATTTCAGAATAAATCCCAGTATTTTATTGCTCTCTTCGATAATTTTGCTCACGTGATCATCAAAGTGAAGCTCAGAATCAAACACCACATCTAAATCTCTAATTTTATTTACTTCTTTTAAATCATGAGTATGGATATTGTAAGTATATCGAATTTTGTTTCTATTTTTGATAAAAGAGATCAGATTACACTTCTCCAGATTATTATATCATAATTATTTGCAAATAAGTTTGTTCTAAATTCCTCGATCTTAGACTTCAAGCCCCGACAATTCTGATAGAATACTTTAATGTGGTTCACCTTGTAGTATGATATAAATATTCTCTAAATAGTATATAAAGTTATTGCAGGGGCCTATACTCATAGCAGTTGTACAATACTTAAAGCAAGCATATAAATTAAATCACCACAAATGCATACTTCTCCCAATAATAATAACATTATCAAGCAAACGAAAACACGAAACAATACAACAATTGCGGCCAACACAGAACAGACCAGATACTTTATTAGAAAAATAATATTCGCAAAACATTCGCATATTTTTTTGCGAATGCGAATACTTAAAAATATGCGAATATTCGCGAATGCGAATGCGAATGCGAATATTCGTTACATCACTAGTAGGTACAATTTGAATATTATTCATTTTTAGACATTTTCTGGCAGGTATAAAAAATAAAATAATTTGTTTGGAAACTCTGGTATAAAAGTGTAAGTCCAATCATTTGTAAATAAGTAGATATACATTATTTGTATATATTATTCGCTGTATAATTTTATAGATCTCATTGATCCATCGTTAGATCTGTTTGATCATCGAAGACAGACAGTAAATATATCCATACAAATCTATGTATATCATCTCGGTATTTTCCACAACTAACGAAACAAGCAGTAGGGTTTCTCTTGACATAATCTAAATACAATCTTCATCTTGTCTTGGTCTTAATACTACATACCAATCTTGCAGTAGTGTTTTTTTTTATTTATAACATGCAGTAGACCAGCTGCATGTAATAAGCACGCAAGCTATCCTCTCCGTGTCAACAAAAATTAAGATATTCAGAATGAGTGACAAAGCTCATTAAAGATGCAAAACGCCCTTATTTTTATTGAACAACTGCCTTTTACAGGACACTCGACTACTTACGGCAAAGAGTGTTCCATCACGGAACGCGGAAAGAATTACTAATTTTCTGTTATTTTTTTGTGTCCTGTTATACGTAGGTATGGTTTTCTTAACTTTTATTGCCACGGAAAGTATGTCTTGCATGTTTATTGCATGGAGTTAGTCCACTGGCTACTTCATTAACGGGAAACGTTGTAATGGTATGAATGAATCCATTGCTATTTTTAAATATTGTGCTGTTAAATTGTTCATAGCTTAGACGCTTTAATTGGCGATGTAAATAATCAACCGTATTATCGTATTATTCATTGTTAAAGCTGTTGTTACTATAAACATAAATAAATAAAAAAAAAAATTATGCTCTCTGCCTATTTAAACAGACCACGAATTTAAGAGGCTGATTTAATGATACGTTATGTATATAGAAGGGTTGAATTTAAGTATTTCTTTCACAATTAGTATATATACTGTAATAGGCATAATATAATATATTTATCTCCTTGTTAATGTATTAAATATAGCTTTGTATTTTGATACTCTTGTCAAAGTTTAAATAAGCACACAGACACATACCTACTTATTAAATTACTCTATGTACTGTTTGAAACTTAAAACAAGCACAGCCTACAATATACATACATAGAACACGAAACTAATTTACAAGGAAAATAATTAGGTGTGTTACCAAAACCAAATACCATCACAACTTCTGAAATTCGTTCAAATGAAATTAACTGCGAAGAGATGAATAATATGCTTGTACCTTGAAGATAATCTAGACCAGTGTTTCCCAACAGGTGGTTCGCGAACCCCTGGGGGTTCGCTATGTGTACAAAGGGGGTTCGCGAAAATAATAGCGTAATGGCGGGATTTTAAATGGCCAAAGAATCTCCTTATTTAACTTCTGGCTCAGTATAAAAAAATAATATTCTGTTCTGTCAAAAAAGCCATAGACGTTCTATTACCATTCTGCACAACATATCTGTGCGAGAAAGGATTTTCAACATATAGGTACTTATCTGAAGGATAAATATAGAAATAGGTTAAATGCAGAACCTGATCTAAGACTGAAATTGTCAGATATTGAGCCAAACTTTCAATTGCTTTGTTCCATGAAACAGCCAAAAATATCCCATTAAGAGCTTTTTCAAAGGGAACATGTGCTGAAATAAGAACCAGTTTGTTAAATTTATTTTGTATTCAATTTTTATAGCTTATTTTAGTCTTATTAATATTAATCATTTTAGTCTTATTAATGTTTGTGCAATATGTAAAAGAAATGTTCTACAAAATTTTATTGTTTTTTGCCTATCATTAACTGCTACATAGGGGGTTCGCCAAATTCTGTAGGATTTTACTTTTGGTTCGCGAGGAGAAAAAGGTTGGGAAACACTGATCTAGACATACAAGAAAATACTTTGTACTAGTTTGAATCAACTCTGTTTATATTAACTTTCCCAACGAATATTACATTTATCTACAAAGTATAGTCTGTCTTTTTATCTATACCATCACGCCATCTTTCACAAGTGGGGTACCCAGTAAATGATTGATTATCTTCAACATTCAGGTCTTTCTCTACATGCCAACATTAAGGGTTTCCCACCACTTTCTCCTGGATGTTTTAAGAGCTGAGCTCTTACATTGCCTCAACGCAATATGTACGCCTTTTGTAAAATTAATTTTTGACAATAAAGTGTTTATTATTATTATTATATCATCCAGACTCAACGAAACCAATAAGAAAAATTCAAAAGGAGGGCTCAGGATTTGCCTTAACGGCTCCCACCGACAAAATCCTCCCCTTAATTGAGGAGATACTCACTATAACACACTATTCACTACTACAATATTCTTACAATTACCTACATGTCAAGAAAGTAAATACGACATTCAAAATAGGTGGCATATCTACCTCAAACCTGAAATAAAAATGCTTTATTCGTGATGTTTTAATACGATTACAGCACACCTAAAAACTTACAGAAAGGAGGGACTTCACCGAAAACACAATACAGTACTTTTTAAAATGAAACACGATGTATAGTTATTCTACTATTGACTTTATATATTTTTGCGAACCGGCTTTCAAGAGCTTTCGATCTCATCGTCAGGCAAAAGTTTTTTTTTTGCCTGACTTTTTCTTTGCAACTTTACTTTTGCCTGATGATCAGAGCGGAAACTCCTGAAAGCCGGCTCGCAAAAATAAAGTCAATACGTAGTGGAATAATTATATATCGTGTTTCATTTTAAAAATTATTAATATGTACTTCCACCAAGAACCGTCGGTCGATAAATTAAATTTTAACAATTCAGTACATTGCTATTCAAAACAAAACTTCATCAACATGTTTTAGCAAGGAATGTGTTGAACATAATTATATAATTTCACAGAGCATTTGCATATTTTCAGCATATTACGCATTTTTCTGCCTATGAGTAAAATCCAAACTTTTGTTATGATATATTGTTCCTTTCTCTTACTTCTCTCGTCAGAACTTTATTAAAATATGAGTACGTAAGCCTAAACTTCAAGTGTTTGTCTTTGTTACATTAATAATAATGTTTAATTTAATTTGGTATGTAAAGACTAAAAAATACTACCTACTCCGAGAGATAAAGCATTCTGCAATACTTATTAACTAGTGATGACACGTATGTATTTACATAACGTACTTTCGCAAATTATTAAAATATTTCAAAAGTCCTACATAAGCATTTGTTTGCTTTTTTACATTTTTCAAGTTTTATACATTTTGCATTTTATACTTTTTTACATTTTTCGCATTTTAACAATTTTTTGCATTTTATACATTTTTATAATTTTTTACATTTATTTACATTTTTTACACTTTTACATTTTAACTTTTTACACATTCTTATATTTTCAATTTTTTTACATTTATATGTCTTTTATCATTTTAAGTCTCAAATTTATGTTTATTAGATTGGTAAAAAGGGGATCTTAATTGGTTTGTCTATTGTTGTCTTTTAATGTCTATACTAATTGTTTCAACTGTCTGATCCTTATTGAATAAGTAAAAAAAAAATTTACATTTATATGCAGATTAAAAATAAAATTTTCGTCAGGGGCAGATCTGAAAGCCAGGCCGTCTAAATCGTCATCGTGAGATTCATCTATACTACACTCTTCAATCACCCGTTGGAAATTAAGTAAATTTAATGAAATGAAATAAAAAGTTTTTTATTTCCCTCCTTACAGTATATTGACAATTGACAATTATTACAATATATACATTATCATGGACATCATATATACCTATCGTTTTTCAGTTTTTCTTAGTATTAAACATAAAGTAATGACAGTTATAAAATACTTGGGACAAAAATAACACACAAGTCATAAAAAATATTAACACAGAAAAAGTAAATGATATCCACAAATCGGTGAATAACAGAAAGCCGAGATGAGGTGCCCAGAGACGTGTACTTCGGAGCCTTGAAGTCGCTAGTGCTTGAAAATTACAAAAATATTAAAACCTCCCAAAAAGGATAAACGTTCTTAATTCCTCCTTACAAATTACATAATTTAAAGAGTTCGGTTTTCGGCAAATCCAACCTTCTTGTAAGACTCTTCCACGTCAGGAGGGGTTAAACATGTAAAATTTGAACTGTGCAAATATCTCTGTCGAAATATTTAAAAATATATCTGCCAATGCATTTATTAGCTACTACTACATCATTTGATAAGGTAACAAAAGCCAATCTTAAAAGCTGTTTCGTGAACAATCTTATTTTGTTTTCAGATAATTACTCATTCTTTGAAAATAGCAGTAGCAGGATTGCTGAAAGTAAACAAAACAGATTATGTTATTTTGTATTCCATCGAGCCCTATGCAAATATGTGGCCAATTTGAGTGACAGGTTCATGTTCGATATTTGAATAACCATTTGCGAACGTTTTTTTATTTAGAATATATTTGTAACGTCACTAATTTGTACTCAGTTAGGTACGCGAAAACATGAATGAAGTGGATGCGGAGAAAAAAAGGTCAAGAGAGGTAGTTCTTACAATCGTGAGTCCTTTGTAGATTAACTTTTACCTACTTGTAAAGTGCCTACCGTCTACCGCTTCTGCGTTCGGTGAACCACTTCATTTTGTAAGAGAACATCTCTTAAGGTAGGCTCTTGATAAGAAAAAACTTTTTACAAGACAAGGAAAATTCCTTTCAATGATCTTCTTATACATTGAGTATGGGCAAATGCTTTTGTTTGCCAAGTTAGTGGTGTTACAAAAGGCTCATTCAAACCTTTTACTAAATTAAAATGATGATTGAATCGTGTTGAAGCTTCATGAGATAATATTCTATTTTCAAATGTAAAGTATTCAAATAAAGAATAAGGTTTATTTTGTAATTTTGTTGTTTAGGTTATTTCAAAAACTAACACATGAAAGGAGCCGAGTACCAGCAAACTAAATTAATGAAGCTACACAAAAATCACTGCAGGATCTTTGCAGCCCACTCAAGGACACAGACGGTCATTAGAACGGAGCACGATGCTCACGATTTTCAGAATCGAGGAACTGATTGAGATGATGATGGACAAACTTATTTCAGGAAGAACGAAATGTTTGGTGAAAAACAAAACAACTTTTCTCTTTACAATTTTCGCAAAAAGGTAAGGTAAAATAGGATTTTCTCCAACGTGAATAAAGATCTATCTAACCGAAAAAAACTAAAATAAACAATTTTACTTACTAATATTTATCCAAATTCCACAAAAAAAATACAATACACAAATCGCGATGCTATTGAGTGAGTAGGTATATACGAATTTATTTTTATTTCTTTTATATTTGAATTAGGATTCTTTAAGCATGAGTGTGTGCTAACACACCATCCAAGCTCTAGGAAATCCTTCTTTTTGTTGTTTTTGGTACTATTCAGAATCTCACGATGGATGATAATATGTACAATCAAAGAAAAAAATATCAGTGCACTTTGAAATCGTTATTTGATAATAATATCAAATAACGATTTCAAAGTGCACTGATATTTTTTTCTTTGATTGTACATATTATCATCCATCGTGAGATTCTGAATAGTACCAAAAACAACAAAAAGAAGGATTTCCTAGAGCTTGGATGTACATAAGTACATACGTTCATATAATATGCAATTAATCAACGCAGGTTTGTCAGGAGATGACGAAGTGTTGCATCCATCATGAAAATCCGGAAAAGAAAAGTTATTTTTTTTTACCATGTCTTTGATGCTCTTCTCAAAAGCATTAAGTAAAAATACGTCTTCACCATTTCCGTTTAAAGACACCTCTTATTGTGACGTTTGTGATATCATTAATATAGGAATGTCATATTGCGAGAGAAGATTATTTAGGACGTCAGCAATCTTGTGTGCGGATAAACAGTACTTTTTAATACCCAAAATAAAAAAAAAAATCTCAAGGACGACCGTGTGTTGAAAAAGAAAAATCAGCGCCCATGTACGAGGACTTGTATTAACGTGAAACGAAAGAAGTAAGTAGAAAAAGAGTTGTGTGGCGTTCCGTCCTCTCTGCCTAACCCACTTGGGAAACGGCGTGAGGGTATAGTAAATAATCTACGAAGATTCTCGTGTAAAGAATGATTAGTTTGATTGTTCCGACGAGCACCCGGCAAAGAATTGGTATATCACATGCGGCTGGTCTGCTGGCTAAACCACTTGTGGGATATGCCATGATACTAAAGTGGTAGTAGGATGATAAGAAGTAAGTCTACTTGTGAAAGATTTTCTGCAATCAGCACACGAAAATATAAATAATTTAAATCTAAGGATGTATTACTTTTAATTTCTCCTACTGCACCTCGTGTGATATAGGTACCGGTTATATGTCGTAAAAAAGTTTCCGTTCTCAAAGAGTCTACGCGGGTGAGCTGTGAGTGAAATAACCGTAACGTGACTAGCCTACTGAATATCATAGAGATACAATATCAGGTAATTTATAATACAAAATTAGACACGTTTTCACATATAAAAAGAATTGGAATATGAATAAGTCGTACATTTTTGTGTAATTTGTAGTCAAAGGAAATATGAGTACAAAGCAGCAATCTACATATTTTTATTGGACAGTCGTAAATTTTCATTCAAATTCGAGGACATCATTACCTATTTTAAAATGCTGTGAAACCTTAGTTTTTCTCTTTATTTTAATTAAAATATTATTTTTAAAATATGCCATGTTTATTGCATTATACTAAATTATGATGTAAATAAATAAAAAAAAATTATAATACTTACGTGACTGAGAGCGTTGAATCGTCACTGTGGCGGTACTAAATATACTACTACTACTATACCATCACGGCATATCCCACAAGTGGATAGCCAGCAGACCAGCTGAATATAATAAACATGCAAGCTGTCATCTCCGTGCTTTTATAAAATCAAGACATTCAGGATAGGTGGCAAACCTAATCGCTAAATTTAAGATGTAAAATGTCTTAATTTTCTCGATTACCTGCTTTTTACGGGACACTCGAAAACTTACGGAGAACAGTGGAAGACCAATTCTTTACCGGGTGTTCAATGGGATGATTATACATTTTTTTTATTATTTATTTAATCGGACATGAACTTCCACCAAAAACCCTCGCTCGAAAATGATAACTAATATAATAGTGTCTTCTTTGGTACCTACACTTACTCTTGGGTTAGTTACCCTTTTTAGATATGATAAGTAACATTTGTAAAAGAGATTAAAACACTCGTCAGAATCAGCGGCAATAAATTATAAAAAATAAATCGAGCGAGTTCGGCGGTAGCCTGGAGGTAGAGTCTCGGCCTCTTGGTGCCGGGGGTCAACCAACAAGGGGTCCGTGGTTCGATCCCAGGTGCCGGCAAGCTCCCCTTTCACGACACAAGCTTTTAGCTTACTGTGAAAGGTGTATAAGGTTGTATTTGGGTTTATAACAAAACCTAGATATATCTTTTTTTTTTTAAAAAAATCGGTTGTATATGTAAATGGTTTTGATATTAATTTACTCGTTGATTAAATTTTATTATACAATGTTACATTTCTTTGTTTATAAAATTTCAACAGGTATATTCTTCTAGCAAAAAAATTACTGAATCTTTTCTCTAAATTTTTGAGATCTCTGTAATAGAAAGGGATTCATCAAATATAATGAATATGACTTCCAAAAATTTCAAGTCAGCAATGAAGTATAACCATCCTGAATGACTCATATTTATTGGCACGAAGAGGATGACTTGCGTGTTTATTACGTATGGTAAGTCAACTTGCTACCCCACCTGTGGAGCATGTTGTATTGAGATGCATATTTGATTGGGTAATGTCCTATAATTAGTCTTGCAGATTAGTGTGGAAAATTAATTATTTTAGCCTAATAAGAAAAAATATAATATGAAATTGGAGTGAAAAGTAATAAGAAAAAATAGACAGCATAGAATGGATTAATTAATTAATTTAAAACTCTGGCGAACTAAATAGTAGATCAGCGCCCTCTGATGGCAGATGTACGCATATTGCAAATTACAACTTCTAACAATACCAAACTAGATTTATGTGGAAAATTGAATTACCTACATATTATTGTTACGGCAACACTTTGTTGAAAGCTCGGTAATATTATTATACTGGTATCTTTCTGATTTTATATTTGATGTATAAAAAAATACTCCAATATTTTTTTGTAGCGGTTCTAAATTTAGTTTCATTCAATATTAGTCATATATAAATCTTTATTATTCTTCAAATCATGACGCCATTTCTCACAAGGGGGTAGCTAACTGGTTCACTACATGTAATAAATATGCTAGCCGTCATTTATGTTTCAATAAAAGATAAGAAATTCAACCACACTTCTTTGCTAAAGTGGGGATGAGAAATGTCTTAAATACGAAGTTTTACGAATTGCCGCCTTATACAGGGCACTCGAGAACTTGTAGAAAAAAAATGGGAGAAAAATTCTTTGCCGGGAACTCCGCAAATCATTAATATAAAATATTCATGTTTAGGTAACGCATTCGTGGCAGTAGCAGCATTACTGACATAAATAGCAAGCTAGAAGATAGGCAACTATGATGGTATGGGGACATAAGGCAGAGACTACCAGAACACATCGCTTACAAAGTCACAATGTATTAGAATCTTGCGGAGAAATGGCCTGGATGAAGATGACATAGGGAACAGAAGAATATATAACCTCAGAACGGACCACAACAGCAATAAGTTTAGACAGTGCCAGGAAGTAGAAGAAAATTCATGTTATTTTGAAATAGATATATTTCTTGATTTTTGCATAATAGCAATCATCTTATTTACCTTCTGTTTTTTTCGTATTGGTAAAATGAACCATGCTTCAGATATTATTATTCTTATAGGGTTTTATTGACTTAGCTGTTTTGTATCCTTATTGTAACTTTCGACGCGGATCTTATTTAGAAAATAAAAATATAGTATCGTGGAATCCTTTCATTTTTATCTGTAGGTATTATCAAAGCATATCCCACAAGTGGGGAAGCTATTAGAACAGCTGCATGTAAGAAACACCCAAGCTGTCTTCTCTGTGCCAAAATATAAATCTGGATAATATGTAAATACGCCCCAGAGACCTTAACTGTAAGCAATTATGCTTGGGTCGTGAATGTGAAATAAGTCGGCAGGACTGCCATCGATATACCGAATAACTCTTGTGGAATTGAAAATTTAATTTAGTTTTGTATATATTATCTTTATATGCAGTTTTACATTTGCCAAAGTGTATCCATGTACTATAAAAATGCTTATTCAAATGCCTATCTTTTTCTTCTCTTTGAGCACTTCAAGTCCCACATTGACCATTAGAAGACCTCTGCGCTCTTCGGAACTGGATGTAAATAGACTTACTGAGCCCAATAGAGCCGGTAAGCCTAATTTCTATGAGAGGGCTTTTGGTGTTGTTGGACCGGTTATGTGGAATCGCCTACTGTTGCCATTGAGAGAAAATCAGACTGTTACCAGTTTCAGAAGCAAATTGAAAACCGCACTCTTCACCGGCGCCCTTGAGACGGTCTAGGGACTATTAAACGGCGTCAAAAGAAAATCATCCAGAATCATCATCATCATCACATGGTGGTTGTCATATATTTATCAAAAATAAATAAATTATTGTAAATTAAGATTTAGTTCAAACACAGTATGGCATCGGAAGCAACCCCCTGTTGTACCTACTCAGAATCACGTACATTTACTGAGTCAATAATTTACATAGATATGGTTCATTTGATCCCATTGTACGACTCATTTCATTTTCCTAAGTAGCTTTACAAGAACTCAATGACAATACACAGTCAAACTCTATTGAAAGGAGTATTGATACGACAATTCTTAGTTATTTTTATTATAATTCAATTTATCCGCACTCTGTTTGTACCATCACGAAATCTCAAATATTAAAATTTTAAGAATTAAATCACATATCAGAAATCTATTGTGAAAATATATTATAAAATAAATTTCTATAGATTATTGAAACCGACCATTAGTAATTTATTAATTAAACACATATAGGTAGTTAATCACGATAGTAAAAAACAATTGTTTTTTATTTGTCATATACCTACCTTGTAATGAAGCTTCACTTAACTTTTTCCTGACAATGAGAGCAGAAGCTCTTGAAAGCCGGCTCGCAAAAATGAATAAAGTCAATTGTGGAATAACTATATATCGTGTAAAACAATGGTTGACGATACATGGTAATAACACATCTCTTTAATTTTAATTTTTACCTATTGTTTTCTGTTTGTCGCATACTTAACTTGTATTGAAGCTTCATTTTACTTTTGCCTGACAATGAGAGCAGAAGATCTTGAAAGCCGGCTCGCAAAATTAATAAAGTCAACAGTGGAATAACTATATACCGTGTTTCATAAATAAATTATTGATATGAACTTCCACCATGAATCGTCTGTCGATAAATAAAACTTTATCGACCATATTAAGTGTAATAAATAAAAGCCTTCACAGAAATTCGCTTAAACGAAGGTTTGACTCCAGCGCGAAAGTAAAGCATAAAATACCTGTATTTCTTATTCATGAATGAAATAAGATTTTTCAGAATGAAAGCTTCAAGGGGTAGATAAAGTTTTCATCACGCCCACATCATTTTTTTAATATTTACGATGTGTAGCAGTGTTTTATTAATCTTTTCGTAGCTACTTTTATGAATTTAATGCGTCTATTAATGTTTCTACGAATTTTTACGATCAAATTTATGTGAATGGTATTTTTTTCGAGGTTTAAAATGCAAGATATCAAAATGATACTAAGTACGAAAGTTTATAATATAATGATTGTATTCAAATGCTTATTTCAAATAAAATATTGAAAAATTATTGAGGTTTATAAATGTGTTCCCACTAACAAAGTTTTTTATTTCATTTTGAATTTTAACCCATGAAGCGTGTAAATATTTTGTTGAACTCAATATTACTTGATGTCGATGTTTTTTTTTTATAATTAATAATTAAATGAGCTTACACACATTAATTGTAAAGCAACATTAATTGGCGATGTAAATTATTAAATGTATATTATTGTATTATTCATTGTTAAAGCTGTTGTATCTATTAAAATAAATAAATAAACATAACATTTTTTGGTTATTTCCCAGACGGGACATTACGTAGGTTTTGGCGCCCGGTAACTTAAATAGTTCAAAAAAGCACACCTTGCAAAACGGATGGATTAAGAGTTCAAAAGCCTTCTGGGGATCTACCAAATAAGGATGAAATAAGGTGACCTTGCCTTTCTAAGCTCTGTATGATAGATTCATGTGTAAAATTCAGTCATCTCTCTCTCTCGCTCTCCCTCTATGTGTTTTACAATTCTTATATAGCATTTCAACATTGGATACCCAGCCGTGATAAGAGTTTTTTGTGTATTTATTCGTTTAAATTTAACATTCTATTCTTAAGAATTTTACGAAATAATATGAAAGAGATGATAAAATAAAAAAAAATCTAATCAAATTTAACCCTCTTTTAAACTTTTAATTTATAAATTGAAGATTCCTCCTAAGGCAGGAGGACGCTTATAGAAATTTCAAATATTTTTATGCACCATAAATTGGGTAAAACTTGGAAGAAAAACAGCCCATTTTATTGTTATTTTTTTCACTCGGTAGTGATACATTTCACAATCCGTTCATCCATTATGAACGCTCTTGCAAGGATATGAATCTCTTTGCTTCAACTTTTTCAAAATTAAAACATTTTGCTTATATAAGGAATAATCAAATGTCTTCAGGCTAATTATTTAGAATTTGGATTTGTTGGAAAAAAATATATGAAAAACTCTAAAATCACCGAAAGCGTTGTCATCGTTCTCGAAATTGCTTTGATTTCATAAACAAAACGGTAATAAAATTTTCTCAACAGCCACTTTACTAAAGAAACAAACTTTTTCTCTTGGCTGCCTAAAACTTTCTAGACGAGCAATTGTAAAGCATAACAGAAACAATTTATTAACTAGCAATAAAAACATATTATCTTTTGTTAGTGGCTTAGTGCTCATAGAAAAGATGAATAATTTTTATAAATCAGATTAAAATTTTAATCGTGTTTTAAAATTTTAATCGGGTTTTAATTTGTACTAGTTTCTCAAAGTTTCTAAGTAATTTCAATTTGTATTTTGACTTTAACATTTATAAACAGTCTATCCCGCTACATCATCGACGTGAATCTTTACATTGAAACAAAATAAATAAATGTCTATTACAATTAGTGTAAGAAATGTTTCCACATTCAGGCATTGCCTGGTGGGATCTCTAGGAAAAACATGCACCTGTGGCTGTCACATTTTATTGGTTTTGTTTTTTATTCCTTTTATTTATATTTGTATGTGTGAATGTATTATATACACATGTGTATATATATAAATATGTATGTGTGTACATATGCTATATGTATACATGTTTGAACTTTTGTTATATTATATAGGTAGGTACTTAGTTTTATTTGTATTGTTATGTAATATATACATACCCTATATTTTTTTTGCTATTTTTGTGTAATAATATTTTTTTGATTTTTCTATCATAACTGTATAACTTTTGTACACCAAGAGATAAATAAAAATATATAAATTTTACTTGATAAGACCTAGAAAAACGTTGATGACTAGATTTCAGTTGTACAAGAATATAACTAACCTTACAAAAGCCTTTACATGGAGTTAAAACGTTTCTCTCTCAATACCGTGTATTTTGTTAAGTATTTAATGTAATTTTACCCAAAAAGACGTATTATCGACCCTCTAAACGCAACCTTAATGAAATGGAAACTAAAACTGTGTGACATTAAGTGTTCAAGTCTTAAAATGCATGCCAAAACGTAAGTTACTTTGAGGGTTGTAGCAATAAAACGGTTGGTTTCCTTAACTTAGTTTCCTTGACGTAAAACAATTACTGTTTGGGCTTTAGCTGATTACTTACGTAACCTTTTACGTGAATTCTAAGGAGATGCTTAACGTAGGTACGTGAAATAGACAAGAAATAGATTCTCGATGTTTCGAGATAGAAATATTTCTTCATTTACTTATTCGTTCTTTACTGTACATTGGTCACAATACATACAATTTGATAGAAAAATACAATCAAATTAAATACAATCAATAAAAAGAAATCGAGTTTATTGCAAAGACGCGATGTCACTCATTGTTTGCTATGTATTAGGTATATAATATTGAATAAATAAACTAATCTTTTCCAACTAACCCAAAAACACAACAACAACAAAAAAACTTTTTATACGAAGCTTTAGAAATATCGTTTTTTTTTTTCAAATCAATGATCTTTTCTGTTGAGTTTTTGAGACTTTAGAAACAGAGTAATGAATTTTTACCAAGTTTTGAAACTTGTCAGAATTCGCATTTAACACTAACTCGATTATGAGAGCGGGAGCTCATAAAAAAACTGAATATTTTATTTTTTATTGACATGGAAAAAACAACTTGCATGTTTAAAACTTTAAGTTTGTCCGCTGGCTACCCCACTTGTAAGAAATGCCGTGATTGTATTATTATAATAGTAGTAACATAAATTCATTTAAAGTGGATACCTATTTCTCGACAATTTGAGAATTGATATCAATATCTCGAAAACTCGAGTAGATGAAAAATATTTTTAACATAAATTTTCTATCGAGTACCTACTTGCCTTATAATAGTGTAAATAGTCGTTACACGTCTAACATTATTTATGTATCCATATAGGTGGATATATGTATTATGTGATATCATTGAACTCTATACGTATTCATAACTTGGTTAGTAGGTAGTTGTTGAAGCTTCTTGGGTAAATAATTATGTTAGTATAATATGTACATTAGATGTAGTGAGAGAATACATAGTTGAGTTTCTGTTTATTGCAATAAAAGCCTAATCCGAAATCTCAAGATTTATTAGTTCTGACGTCTTTTGAACGGCATCTCATATTATTTCATTATGCAAAAAAACTTCAACTAATTTCGGTACCATATCGACTGTGCTCAGGACAAAGGCATCAAACCACATTGGTAAAATTTTATAGGAGAAGCAAAAAACTGTAGGATAAAGAAAAATTCAAATTATTGTCATTATTATTTTACCATCTTTTTGTAATGTAGTTATTTTATTATGTCATAAAAATTTAGAAGAAAATATTCACGAATTATCAAGTTATAAGCAAAAAATTTAAAAAATGTTGATTAAATTCTTTGTTCCTGGCAATCTTTAGCAAAACATGTTACAGAGATATGTATGTCGCATGTTTGGGGTTATGTGGTTTGATGCCTTTTACCTCGCCGTAAAATTATGTCTTGATGAAATTATTTGGTGTTAATAATGAAACTCATGCTGTTTGATTCCTTTATCCTATTGGATGTTTGCAATTAAGTCCTAACTAAAAAAAAATCTTTTGCTTTTTCTAAAAAAACTAGACGTTTGTGGATTGAATCCTTTTACCTGAATGTGTACAAGACACAAATGATTAACTTGAAAACATAAAACGACTTTTGCCAAAATTGTGGTTTGATGCCTTTGTCCTGAGCACAGTCGATATCAAAGTAATGAGGCAACATTATTTCGGCAACTAAAAAAGTGTAATATCAAATGATTATTAAAAAAAATCTAAACTACATCCCCCATTCATTTTTTGCTAGTTTTTGAGTATCCTATAAAAGGGAGGTAATCTTAAAAAATCTTGTTTAAGAGATTTGATATCTCCAGTTTAGCGATATGGCACGCCACCTACCCTGAATATCTTAACTTTAATTGGCACGTAGAGCATAACCCGGATGCACAAGACATGTAAGTAGTTTATCCGCTGGCTTTCCCACTTGTGGAAGAGACCGTAATTGTAAAAATATTAAGATAGGGATATTTTAATTTCCTATCACAATTTCGTATTTTATCGATGAAAATGAATGATAAAAAAAATAACCATGACTTTTAAATAAGAATAATGATGATAATATAAAGCGACTGAATAATATTGATCAATTTAAGAAATATTTGAAAAACTATATACTAAGAAGCCGAACAGAGACAATTATGTAAGAAGCAATTTTTGTGAGAAGACATTTTGTGCTTGAGTTTTAGAATAACATCCTCCCCTCATACCAGCATTTCATTGCTGTTTGGGGAATACGAAGTGTTTATTGTTAACTATAATAAAATATCAATATAAATGTATCTAAATATAAGTTGTGTATGAAATTAAATAAATAAATAAAATGATTTTTAAGTAAGAACAACGATGATTTTTTTATCTTTATATTTAAGAATAACAAACAAAGAAGTTTTATTCTCACACATAAATTAGAAAAGTTTTTTCGTAGGTTAGCCTTTTATTGCATTGAACAGCTCAATTTATGTATGCAAATTTATACCAAGTTTTCCACATACGGTGCACGTTTAATGTACTCATAACCCAATGGCATTAATACTAGATCAAGAACATTAATATATTTAAAACTCTCTACTATACCATCACGAAATATCTTACAAGTAGGTTACTCGGCACACTAACTTAAATTAATAAATATACAGACTAATTGAAATAAAATAAAATAAGTCATTCTGGATGCGTGGTATGCCTCATCGCTGAATGGTAGGTGTTAGTTTTCTTATAAACACCTGTCATTTACAGGATACTCGAAATCTTACACAAAAAAGAGAAGGAGACCATATACTTATTATATCAGGAATGAGACATTTTTAACATATTCGATCCAGCCGTTAAGTGGTTGAAATCCTATTGGTGGAGTGTCAATCTTTCAATCAAGAGACCTGGGTTTGATTCCACCCTCTGCCGATTTACTCCACCTTCACGACACAAGCATATTGTTTACTGTAAGGATGCTTGAGGTGTATTTGTGTTTGTTTCAAATCCGGATTCATATTTAAAAAAAAATATGCCACCCACCCTGAATGTCTAATTTTTTTATTGGTAAATAGAGTACTCCCTTCATGTTCATTATAATAAAGTAAGTACTTAAATAAATAAAACAAATGTTCTTTTAACTAATAAATTAGTGAATTTTTTTAATTTAGCTTCTATTACATACATTATAAAATTAAAGTAAACTTTCTTTTCATTGTTGTTGTGAACTATTGTTTTTTTTATATATATGAATATATTTTTATTTTGAAATCAGATTGACAATGTCCCAACAAAGACGAAAGACGTCTCTCTTGTCAATAAATCTAATAGTAGAATAAAATATTTGTTTTATTTATTTCGCTAAGAATTCTACAACATGAACGCCGACACGGTGAATAAGTATGTAATTATTCTGAATTCCGCTGACGACTTGTGAAACACCCGTGATAGAAAGAAACAATTTTTCTTTCGAGTGTCTGGTCTAATATTAGTGTCATTGGTATTATTGCCACACTAAAGTTGATACGGCAACATTGTTGATTCTGTGCTTTGTGCATAATTGGAGTGAGAAGAGGTATAATATGACTTTATTATGTGAATAATTAACTACGTAATAATTACGCTTTTCTTTGAAGATTAAGCTCCCTCATAGATGACGTTTTAATGATATTAAAATAATATCTACTTTCGATAATAATGTATGCTTTCATTACGCGATTTTTTTCCGTGAGAAAACTGCATTTGGTCCTTAACATATTATTCGACTGTCCAGTTCTATAACTCAACGAGTAGAAATGTCTTATATTCGAGAAATCGGCATTTTTTTAATGTTGGTAAAGTTTGTATTTTGTTTAAAAAAAACACAGTAGAAATTGAAATATTCGATGGCATAGCGCACAGATGTGGTTAGTGCAGTTTTCATAGTCTTGAGATAATCAATGTTGAAAGTTTGAGATGCCATACCATTTAGTACTAATCATATATAGTTTTTGTTAAATATCTCGTTAATGACACAGAGTAACGCAATAATATTCCTAAGAACATACTTCAGATGATATAGATTCACATGCGAATAATAACTCATTTTCGGTAAAAACTGCACTTACCACATCTATGCGCTATGCCATCGTATTATAATAATCGCATTGTTAAAGAAATACGTTATCTTTGTTCTGTTCAGAAGTAAAACTTAGTATTTAACATAAAAAAGAACCATGTATTTTTTAAAGTTATTTGAACATGGATTTTAAAGAATGGCGTTGATTATGTGTATTACTAATATTATGTTTTATTAGATACACATTCTAATAAAAATGAGGAAAAATCTGAAGACTTGCCTCTGTGATGAGCTTTTGTTTTAAATAAGTGATTTCAAACTTATAAGACATGTATGTATGTGATAAATAAGGACGTTAAACCAATGATCTATGTATATGGTATACATATGTAAGCTATGTCACAGTGCTGATTTTTGCAGAAAACATGTTCCAAATCTATAATAATAATATTAAACTGTTTCACTCCATAAAATTAAGATACCAATAGTCTTTTTCCTACTAATGCTCAATTATTGCAGTTCGTTTATTCTTCACAAAACCATTAAAACATCCCTACAATAAAAAAACAGCCCTTATATTTCAATTCTTGCAGTACCAATGAGTCTGGGTCATAAAATTTGATTGGCCATATTACCAACATAATACAACATTTATATCTACTTATTACATATTTAAAATTTATCAAAACACCGAGCCATATGAAAAGAAAATGCCTACCAATTTTTCTTTTGAAATTCTAGTCTATCTATCTACGATATTAGTTGATGCGTTAAACATAATATAAATGACATACCTAGCATTGAATTCATCAAGAAAATGTTATGATAAATAATAATAATAATATTTAGCACCAGGTGTAACACGACTCCTACTAATAGTTTTATATTATCACTCTCATTAATCTCTCCTCCTTTAGTACAAGACAGTATTAAGGTAAACAGGTAAATCTACCCTTCATAATAACAGAATATCTCCATTATAATATTATACGAGTACTATTATGTACATATCAGGGATGTTGCGAATATCCGCATCCGCAAATGCGGAGCTTCCGCATGTATTTGGACATCTGCATCCGCATCCGCATCCGCAATAATCGATGCGGATGTTCATGCGGATGCGGATGTAAGACAATTTGCGACAAGAAAGAAATGGGGCGGGGCCGGCGAATGGCGCGTGCCGTTCGCACTTGACATTAACCAATGGGAACGAAAAAATTGGTGACAAAATCCGACGCGTTTTTATTTTTGTCGGTTTTATTTTATTTTTGCAAATAACAAAAAATAAGGAAAATATTTCGCCGAAAAATCTATAATATTATTGTAGCAACAATTACGTCACATATTTGACAGTGGGGCCTACCAACTAAGATAGTTCCTCCTTTTTTTCTATAACATCTTAAACATCCGCATCCGCATCCGCGGATGTGAGCCTTCAAAAATCCGCATCCGCATTCACATCCGCGGATGTGTAAAAATCGACATCCGCAACATCCCTGGTACATATACTATCAGCCTTCTGCTTTGTATGCAAATTTATCTCTGTCATTTCAAATACTGCTGTTACAGTTTGAGTTAACCATTTAAGGTTTATAGTTACTTCCCAAAGATGTTATCTCGATTTTTGATTTTTTTGATATTTACTGTCCAATGTGCATTAAAATATTTGCTCAAGAAAATTTTGATGGGGAAATCGAAAAACTTTATGATGTTTAAGTTTTTTTACTTTTTTTGTTATTTATTCCTTTTTTGCATTATAAAACTTCAATATTGTTAAGACTAAGAATAATTAACTTTTCAGCTAATAACCGGTTTATTTGTAGTCCTTTTTTTGAACCAAAAAAATATTTGATTAATCTATGTAAATCCTTAAAAAATTAAGTTTTTATAAATATTTTTTATTTAAATTAAATTTAATCTTATTATAGATGGGCTTATGGGCTTGAAATATTGTGAATTGTTAAATTTGTGTGCACTTTTAAATAGGGTAATGCATTGTTAATATTTTTGTCTTTGATGTATTGTTCCTTCTCATATGTGTTATCTGAAGTGTATAAATAAATAAAATAAATTATGTAAAATTTTGGAAACAGACATATAACAACAAATAACAATATTACATAAATAACAATCAGTAAAAATTACGAAAGTTGAATACATTTTATGTAATCTTTTATACGTACAGGCAGAGTATTATATAATCCGCAATAGAGTATAAATGATCAACAGCTTTAAGTGCACCAAGAAGGAAAGAGAGGAAGGACAATTAGGAGGGAAGGTAAAAGAAACAATATGTTAATGAAGTGAAAACCACTGCTTGTGCTCGATGACACTTGGAATTTGCCAGGAATCTAGAAATCGTTTTAATAAAATAGAAAAAGATATTTAAAAAAACTTGTAGAGATCGTTCGGTCCTGTAAGGGTTAAAATAATTTTCCAAACAATAAGATAACTTTCTTAGTGAAATTGTGACAAATCGGAGATGATATAGGAAATCAGGTTGCGATGCCATGGGCACGTATCCAAAAGACCATAAGATAACAAAGGCAGTAATACCCAACAGCTTGAGATGCCAGATAGGAGGCTCAAATGAAGACACAATCGTAGGTGAAGGGATGTAGTAAGGAAAGACGTGTGCGACTCAGAATGTTACCCAGAATGACGCACTTAATAGATCCATGATCCTGTTAATATACTGGTTAATCCAATAATTGTGAGATAATTATTATGCCTTGATAGAAAAGATACACAAATAAACCGAAGTATAAGTACCTACATCAGATACTGGCTAGAACAACGTATTGCTTTTCAATAAATATTTTCGTTATTTTATCATATTATTAGGTATATGAAGTTTATATTGACTACCAACGGTAGGTACTCAGTGGAAGATCATATAAAATAAGTAGAAATAATGTATGAGACTACGACGCTAACACTTGCGAGCAAACGAAAACTGCGGTGTGTGCAGCGTGCCATGGAGAGACAAATGCTGGGTATCAGCTTGAGAGACAAAATAAGAAATAAAACCATCCGACAAAAGACAAAACTCGTTGACGTTGTTGAAAAACTCGTCGGGCTGGTCACGTGGTTAGGCAAGAGGATGGCAGATGGACTTCCAGAATTCTTGAATGGAGGCCGTGGGAGGACAAAAGAAGCGAAGGAAGACTCCAAAAAAGATGGATTGACGAAATTGTCCAGATGATGGGAAAACAGTGGTATCGTGTTGCTCGAGATAGGAAATTGTGGAAAAGTTTAGAAGAGGCCTATATCCAGTAGTGGATAGAAGAGGGCTAGCAGTAGTAGTAGTAGTGTATATTTTTCACTTTATTATCACTTCACTTATTCACCATACCGGTTAACGATCAATAAAATCAAGTATTACAACATATAAAAAGTGTTTTATTTTTACTAATCAATATGCCGCCGCATCTCTTTCGAATCGAATAAATCGTAATAAGTAAATAAAATCAACTCGATAATGTTATTTATTATTTGAAATTTACGCAAGGCGAGAGAGAGAGACGTCTTCTTTTATATCACATTATATTTGTGAACAAATCTAATAATAATATTATTATTGTAAAAGAAACGTAGAATTTATTTATTTGAATCCAATAACAGACTTCTTTTGTCAGAGAAGACAGTCAATAGTAATAATTAAATGAAGTGAATCAAATCTCATCAGATATCTAATTTGTACTAAGACAAAAGGAGTACAAAAGGTACTACTATTGGAAATTCATGATACAAATTCAGTATTAATCATGATGTTGAATATCGTGTAAATTATGTTATGCTACGTGCTGTATATTTTTTAGTAGGTATCTCTATCTATGCCGTCACGGCATTCAACAGAATCTCGCAGGCAATAAATTATTATTCTAGCTGAATGAAAGAAACTCATTTCTGCTCTGTGCTCGTGAATGATGCGTTTAAAGGCTCAAGAATAACAATTTTATCTAGGTGATTGAAGATTAAAATAATGAAGTTAAATAATGTTAATATATACATAATTTACGGCACAGGCCATTTACATTTTACATTCTCGTATATTATATTCATTCACTCAATTCCGATAATTGTTTAGTTCTTATACTTTTATTATCTCAAACCTTACCTAATCATGTTTCTAATATGTTTGTGTTTTGTAGCATATATATGTATTTGATGTCTTGAACTATTTGTTTTGGTAATTTGGTAATTGGTTCGTGTGGTGTAGGATATTGAATTATTATTAAATACTTCAGATAAATTGTAGATTTTTATAGACTCTAATGCAATAAAATGAAATCAATAAATAAAGATATAATATGTCATGTATTAATCAATATACACAACAGACTTACATCAAAAAATATTCCGTACACGTTATAGGCACAATACAACTCTTTAAACAGAAAGTGGAACAGTATAATTACAATTATTTAGAATAAAAATATGAAACAAATCATAATATAGGTATATGTCAAATGAATGAATATTATGGTCATTTTGAAGAAATAAAAAAAAATACTGTCATACCGACGAAAGTAGTATTGAATTTTCCCAAACCCTCCTTTACACGAGACTTGTCTCTATAAGGAGGATGTTTAGATTTAAGTTGTATCAAATAGTCTATGTATTATAATGTCTGTATAATTATTGTTAAATAAAATAAATAAATAAAAAAAAAAAATTTGCTAAAATATCAAGTAAAATGTATAATAATATTAATAGTTGGCGAACAAGACGTGCCTTAAATTATTTCTGATTATAATATGAAACGTGTCACTCACAAAAAAAAAATATTATCTCAGCTTAAATCAAAACCTAACTATTATCTGTGGTGTGACTACGGTGTGTATAATTCTTTGATGAGTATAAAACAATAAAATCATATTTCTTCATTTATGATAAATCATTTTATACAGGCATAAAAACGGAATAATGCTCATCTCTCTGAGTAAAGTATCACTATGTCCGATATAACATTTGTGATTGTGGTTTTCTTGTTTATAGGAACGTGTGATAAAGTTTCGGCGGTTATCTTACATTTTACAAAATATATTAAAATAAGGTATCAAACATAGTTTTCACAATGGCCAGCAAACAAAATATGAACCTACTTAATTCCGATGGTCGAATAGCCCTTGTAGGGCCTTTGCCGCCTCCTAAACAATAGATCTCCAAGCCTTTCTACCTTAAGCAATGGATTGCCAGTCGTCTTAAGCATTTAGCTCTTCTAGATTTCGGTTGATGTTATCTAACAATCTTTGTCTTGGCCTGCCTAACGGTCTTCTGCCCTCGGGTATATCCTGCAAAATACCTTTAATTCTTCTTTCTTCTCCAGATCTAACGACGTGTCCAATCCATGCCAACCTTCAGGATCAGATCTCATTTTTGATGAAAGGTTGTTTAATTGTGGAGCAAATTTATTCATTGCTTTTAAGCCTCCAGATTCCTTTTGCAATACCCGGTCGTGGATCTGTGTGCTTCATATTATGAAATATAATGTGAAACACGTGAAAAATTCAAAAGTCAAAGAATATATCACAGATACCTAGAAACGATTGCCGCAATCTGCAAACATATTGCATTGTGGGGAATAGATTTATATTTCAACATTCACGTGTATATATGTACCTACCTGGCAATTTCTAGGAAAGCTTTGTCACACATGCAAAGCGACAACACCGCTCGAATCAATTTTCAAGATTTCACAACGAAGTGAAAGCTTCGATGAAATATAAATTGAAAATAGAAATCTTTTGAAAACGGTTTTACATACTTCGAGAATTTGTTTTTATATGCCTTCTTAGTAACTTGTTCACTACTTTATTTTAAAGAAAGAAAATATATTTTTATTTCTGTTGGTAAAATACTTCTAAATCTATCGATGTATTAACACAACCAAGGTATCTCCCACAAGTGAGGTAGCCAGCTGACTCAATGCATATTAGTACACAAATTATCTTTTCTGTGCCATAAAAATGAGACGCTTAGAATGGATAATTACTGATATAACTCATCGCAGAATTAAAGATGTTTCTGATTGAGGCTAAGAAGTTTATCGGTTGCTACGTGGTTAGATCCCAGATGTCGGCAAACTCCTTATTTACGACACAAGCTTTTAGCCATCTGTAAAAGGTTTGTTAGGTTATATTTGGGTTTATACTAAAAACCCAGATATATCTTTAAAAAATATTAATAATTTGAATTTATCATCCCTTTAATTTATTTTAAGTTCAATTTATTTAAATACACATTCTTACGAAAAACGAACTTCTAAATTTCTAAAATTCTATTCTATTAATTTTCTTTACATAATTTACTCTTTTCTATTGTAATTGTTGTTTTTTGATTTATCTGTTGTGTTTGGTTATGTATGTTTTGTAGAGCACATAAGGGTAATATAGGGATCTTCACTGGTTTGCTTATTGCTAAATATGTTATAGACCATTGTATTTTTTGTATCAACTGTATGTATCCTGTAAAATTGAAATAAATAAATAAAAGAGAATTTCTAAAGTATGTAAAGAGATTTTTTTCAAAAACGGTAAAAATATTTTTTAATAACAGATATTTAGTCAGTACACTAAGTTTATTCAAATAAAATATTTTCTTTACCGTCGCGTCTCTGTTGACCTAAAAGCATTTTAATAAGTTATGTCAGTCACAAAAAGCGGGTTCTTAAATATTTTGCTACAATAATTGCTTTTTCATTTATTTCTTTAATACTTAATCTTTTAAGTATCTAAGTATTATTTCAATATTAAAAACAGAGGTGTATCATTACTAAAAGCAATAGGAGCAGTGATACGTAGACTCTATCGTAAAAGATCCCTTCGTTTTAAAGTTATTGTTAAATTGAATTCGATTTTTAAAAATGTGTTATAAAGTTTTGTTATTCTACATCATTCACATTTAAATCAGATGATCTTAGTGACGATAGTGTGTTTGCGTTATGAAATTTGGCTTTGAACAATTAAAAAAAAAATAAAGCCATTTATAAAGCGCTCCACACAACGTATTAATTTATAAGCATCATTTCCAACATTTTGATCGAATGTATGATTTAAGCTATGATCTTAGTTACGACGAACAAATTTGAATTATCAAGTAAACCGACCAATAACTCACCTACAACGTTTTGAAGTAATAGTAAAATTTGTGAAGTACCATGAGTGAAAAAACTCAAACCAGCCTAAGCCTGTTCGTAAATTGTCGTGACACTATTTTGTCCTTTATGGTGAATCTTTTAGAAAACAAAAATGTTTCGAATTCAAAGTTTTACTACATACATAGATTTTATGTTTGAAGTAACAAAAAGTTACTGTGTTCGTAGTACGAAACGCCAATGATTTTGTAATGATTGGAATATTACAGAACAAAGACAAGCAGACATAGGAGTACTTAACGTTATATTCAGGTATGAGTAATTCTTCATTTCGTACGATTCTACTTTTTCCTTTCTATTTAAAATATTCCTTTTAACATTCTATTTAAAATGGAACGTAAAAGACATGCTCATTACTTATGAAGAGGAAAGAAGTATTATTTTATTTATTTTTAAATATTCCTTTTAACATTCTATTTAAAATGGAACGTAAAAGACATGCTCATTACTTATGAAGAGGAAAGAAGTATTATTTTATTTATTTTTAAATATTCCTTTTAACATTCTATTTAAAATGGAACGTAAAAGACATGCTCATTACTTATGAAGAGGAAAGAAGTATTATTTTATTTATTTTTAAATATTCCTTTTAACATTCTATTTAAAATGGAACGTAAAAGACATGCTCATTACTTATGAAGAGGAAAGAAGTATTATTTTATTTATTTTTAAATATTCCTTTTAACATTCTATTTAAAATGGAACGTAAAAGACATGCTCACTACTTATGAAGAGGAAAGAAGTATTATTTTATTTATTTTTAAATATTCCTTTTAACATTCTATTTAAAATGGAACGTAAAAGACATGCTCATTACTTATGAAGAGGAAAGAAGTATTATTTTATTTATTTTTAAATATTCCTATTAACATTCTATTTAAAATGGAACGTAAAAGACATGCTCATTACTTATGAAGAGGAAAGAAGTATTATTTTATTTATTTTTAAATATTCCTTTTAACATTCTATTTAAAATGGAACGTAAAAGACATGCTCATTACTTATGAAGAGGAAAGAAGTATTATTTTATTTATTTTTAAAATGATAAAATGGCATAGGTTTTTAGTGAGATTTTAGAAATCATTGATTTCGAAAACTATCGAATGTCTTTTTTCAAAAACTGACAGTTGCCAATGTTGCTCATCACGTATGATAGGACGAGAGCTGGTCCATAATATAATACACTGTGATCAACGGAACATTGTAAAAAGCTGGCAGTTTATTCTTTCCTTATTCCCGCGATATCACAATATGTACCTCGTACTAGTTTATTGTGTCGTTAAACCTAACCATGTATTGGTTGAATGCTGGGCACTGAGAGACAAAAACATAAGCAAGAAATAATACCTATGTTAAGAGAACCAAAAAAAAAATTTAGCATGGTTTTTTGCATAAAGCGAGAGTAGTTTGATGCGCCACTGAGAATCATAACTAAAAAAAATATAATGAATTTATAACTACATAATGTATCAAAAAAAAAATACTACCCTGAGGCCATAAAAGGGTTCATAACACAGTAGATATTAGTTTTATTAATGCCTTAATTAGTAAAAATGTTAATAAACTACGTTTAAAATTACTTTGATGTTTTTTTTTAGAGCAAAAAATTAGCTAATAAAAATGAAACAAAGAAATTTTTTTGAAATACTGTAATGGCATCAAGGTTTTTCAATTCCCCATCGTACATTTTTGAGGAAATATTTTCATACTTCAGAAGAGCAAATATCACCAGATCATATAAACTATGATAAATAAAGTCTAAATTACGACAAAAAATCAAAAATTAATCCTCGAGAATTGAGATTATATCTTTGGTAAGTATAGGTAGGTACTACCCCTAGATCTTAAAGGGCTAAGGTTGCTATCGGTTAAAATGTTTCATGAAAAATTATTTCATAATGCCATCTTAACATACTGAGTAGGTATAAAGGCTTTTTGGAAACAATGGAGGATATATTTTTTTATCAAAGAAATAATAAATAATTTGCCGTTGTTTTGGTCCCAGAGACATTATACTTGTGCAGCTTTAGTAGCGCTTTACAAGGCTTTTCCATTAAACCCTCCATATCACGTGTGCTTTGATGAAAGGATTAAGTTTGAAATGTTTCGATAGTGAAAGCGATAGTTAAGTCCACAGCAAGTTGGTGAAACTAGTTTGGTAACAACAATATGTAGAGGAATGATATGTTTTCAGTAAAATATTAGTAACCAGTAACCAGCAATAAATTCGCCTTCCCTCCAGGAGACAGTATAGTAGTATTCTGTTCCGAAGAAAAGCTACCATAGCCATCAATCTTAAAAGCTTTTAATTTAATTTGACAATTTTTCATTCCTTAATCCAGTTTATTTTTTAGGAGAGCTTTTACATAATCTATTCCATCTGTGGAAATAATCAATAAGCAATTTTATCATCCATGATCAAGCACGATCTGCGGCTTGCCTACTTGAATCATGTTTTAAAGCACGGCTTTGTGTTGAGTACAAAAAAATCGGGATGCTTGCATGAGAATTCGCAAAAATCGTGGGGGGATTCGCGTTCAAGTGAAGATGTAGAATTGGGTAAGATAAATACGGTAAAATAATTTAAAAAATCGTACATAGTTGCTTTTCTGTATAAATCACTATTGACATAAGAGCAAATATTACATACTAATATACCAATGAATATCTCAATTGCATGTTGAATATTATGTGTAGTTTCGTATTATAGACATACTGCAAACGTATAGTTACAATTTCCATCTTTATCTCTACTAAATATTTCAGCTGTTGTATAAGTACATAATATGTAGTATTATACCAGGATATTTCTCTATAACCTAGATCAATAGTATATGAGACTTCCGCCCTTTTCTAGAAATATACACATGCCTCAAGGCATTAAGGACTTAACGGAAGACGATTATTTAACTTCAAATATGTACTAAGTCGTACGAATTATTATTATTATTATCTTCATTACATTATCAATCAGCTGGACGAAGCATCATCTGTTCTAATTTACACTTTGATCAAGTAATTTACCCTTGTGATAGAATCGAACACGAAATGGATGTCTGATAAATACTATCTTGAAAATTAAGCTGTTTTCGTGTTTCTCAACCTGTGGTCATACATTTTTGGATATAAGCTTCATATGAATTTATATATCAGATCTGAAGGTACATCAAGGCTAAAAGTCATTTTGTTATTATTATAACTAGCTGACCCACCAAACGTTGTTTTGCCAAATACATTATTTCTAGATTACTAATATCGCTTTTAAAAAATAGGGGTTGATGGTAGAAGAGTGAAAATTCAGGGCTGTATGTATTTTTTAATGCCTCACCATAAAAAATATAGAAATAAAAAAAAAATTCCAAAAAATTCAAATTAAAAAATTGGGGTCGATCATTCTTAACTTTAAGGGGTATTAAAAATAGATTTTGGCCAATTCTCAGACCTACCCGATAAGCACACAAAATTTCATTAAAATTGGTCTAGCCGTTTCGGAGGAGTATGATAACAAACACCATGACACGAGAATTTTGTATATCAGATTATTTTCAAACAGATATTTGTAGTGTTTCACCTGTAACTACATATATAGATTTTTTGAGCATAAAATTAATTACTTGCATTTTAGCACGCGTTCAACATTATCATAAGTGTAGTTACATTTTAACGTTTGACTGATTTGTAGGTTAGGTTAGGGATGGTTTGGCTTTATTTTATGCTACACCATTTATATTGACAATATATTATTTTTACGTTTATCATTTCCCAGATGAAATGCTATATACCTAACTACGTAAAGTTGGGTATATAGCAGGGTAAGTTGGAAGACATCGCATTTTAGCGATAAACTCGCCCTCTGTACATTGAATTGTATAACTGTTATTTTTATGACACTATTTTATTATGTAACTAGCTGGCCCGGCGAACTTCGTACCGCCTAAGAATCAATGAACGATTTCATACATACATCTTCTTCCCCTTGTCCTAGTTCGGTCGGGGACCCATTGCCCCTAAGTATCTCCTCCAGAGATAACTGTCCACCGCTGCTTCCAGGACCTCTGGCCACTCCAAACCTAGCCTTTCAACACATGTTCGACACCTGCCCTATCTTCTGCCCTCTCCCACTGACTTTATGAATGATTAATATTATTAATCTCTTTACAAACTCCCGTAATTGTCAAAGTGTGTCATCGAAGGTATAGTGTAAAAAATATAATTCATTTGGAACTTTCGCAGTTTAGCGGCCCCACCCGTTGTCGAGTACTTTTTTCCATGTAAAAGTAATATTTTCGAAACTTGAGGAAATTGTTGCCATATGGTGAATTATTTTTTTGTCACCAAATTTTTGAAAAATTCTTTTATAGGAAAAAAAAATCGCAACTATGAAACTTGAGCGGCCCCACCCGTTGTCGAGTAATATGTACGGAATTTTAGGAAATTAATTTTCGAAGTGGATTTTTTTTGCCGGCAAATTAAAATATTTCTACATATGGCAACAATTTCCTCAAGTTTCAAAAATATTACCTTTTCTATGGAAAAAAAGGACTCGACAACGGGTGGGGCCGCTAAACTGCGAAAGTTACATTAATTTTTTTTACATAGACAATTCACACACATCGAGCTAGTCCCAAACTTAGATGAATCTTGATTATGGGTACTAACGCGACGATACACACATACAATGCACTATATACATATATATGTAACACCCAGACCCAGGACAATTTGAAAAAGGTCATTCTTCACTTTGCCCTGTCCGGGAATCGAACCCGGGACCTCGTGACTCAAAGGAAAGAGCTCCGCGCCACACCGGCCGACATGAACAATTTATGTTGAACAATTATACTTAACTCAGATTTGTTTATAAATTATCTGCAGTACGTAATATAATTATGTAGGTACTAATTTTTTATTCAGGTAGATTTTACCTATTCATTTAAAATTTATAAAAATTCTTTCCATGATTTTTTAAAAATTGAAATATCAGAACTACAGATGTTAAATTGTATGGATAACGATTCTAATTTGAGAATGTATAGAAAATTATCATATAAATAGGCCAATCTATAAAAAAAACTTCATTGTTGATTTTGTATAATTCTCCATATTGCATTTTTTATTGAAATTAAAAATGTATGGCGTAAATAATTTTATTCGTAATTTTTCTTCTCTGTCTGCAAATTTCACTACACAATCTTGCATCAGAACTACCTACATGAACAAATTCTTATTTTCATCTTTAATAGCACAATTTTTGGTTCAATAATAATTTTCCATCTGCAAAAATAAAATACAATTTCAAATATAATCTGTGCACGTCCACATTTATGTGACAGACGATCTATCGATACATAAATATTAGTCGAATAATTCGGTTGTTACATGGCAATAGGTTGTATCTCGCATTTTTTGCGTTTTCAAGTTTGTTCCATAAAATGCTCAAAATAGTGTAATATTTGATGTGGCAAAAGGATATGTCTCTTTATAGTCAGAATAAAGAGAGAAAAGACGTCACTTTTTGACATGTAGAAAGATTGTTTTCTTCAACATGGCAAAAAAACTCAAATATTTTTAAACTGCAAGAAATTATTTAGTGAATGTTACATACATCTTGTAGAAGAAATTATTAAGAGAATGTTACATCTATCTTGTAGGAATAATAATTACCTTCATTTTGATATATAATGCTCGAAATTTGGCTGAAATATCTGTTTTCCAAACTTTGTTTTTGCTCTCCTGTAAAATTATGTTTTAGTGAGATACAACCTATTGCCATGTAACTACCGAATTATAGTAAACAAATATTAGTACACATTTCGTTCATATTAGTTATAGTAATTTGGTTCTTAATATAGCAGAACCTACGGATTATTTTAGCACAATGCAACAGGCGACGTGGGGGCGCTAATAGCGTATGGACTCTCCATATTGTTTTTATTTTTGAAATTAAAAATGTATGGCGTAAATAATTTTCTTCATATTGTTTCTTCCCGTGAATTTGTAAGATGTTTTAATAGCCTATAGTTTAATCCGGGCGGAGAAGAATCCAACAAATCAGAGATCATTCAAATCGGTACAGCCATTCTTGAGTTATAAGTGTTGTAACACACACGTCTTCCTTTTATATATTAGATATTGTAACCAATGTACAGTGAAGAATAAAATAAATAAATAATAAATTTTAGTAGCAAATTCATATATCGTATTGATTGATGTACTTATTGGGAATATTTACCGCTTCATCACTAGCATGACAATTATTTTTGACTTACAAACTCCTTTACTAACGCCTTCCATATAGACCACGTAATTTCTTTAAAATAACGTTATAATTATATTAGGTAGGTATCTCACTTCATCTTATGAGCTGCTTAGACGCATTCTCTTTCCTCGAAATTCTCCAATACTCCAATTATTTATTTCCAGCTCCATTTGTCATCTTGTCTTACTAACGCCTTAACTAACGCCTTCCATATAGAGCACGTAATTTCTTTAAAATAACGTTATAATTATATAAGGTATCTCACTTCATCTTATGAGCTGCTTAGACGCATTCTCTTTCCTCGAAATTCTCCAATACTCCAATTATTTACTTCCAGCTCCATTTGTCATCTTGTCTTTGAATGAAATTTAATTTTTTTATTATAACTTTAAAATACAATTCTCAAAATCAGAGAATACAGAGTACCTACTTTTGGATCTGGGCATTAGTAATATGATCTTTCAACAAAATTCCTTATACTACAAAATTCAGAAAATATTCTCATTATTAAGTCATATGTTCATTATCATATCCTCCCTATGTTATGTCCTCATATTGAATTAATTAAAATAAAACACTTATTTGTAGTATATCCACGGTGACTTTTTATTGGACGCGAGCCGGCTTTCAAGAGCTTCCGCTCTCATCATCAGGCTGGCGAAAAAGCTGGCTCGCGTCAGCTGCTTTTCGCCAGCCTGATGATGAGAGCGGAAGCTCTTGAAAGCCGGCTCGCGTCCAATAAAAAGTCACCGTGGATATACTACAAATAAGTGTTTTATTTTAATTAATTCAACATGAATTTCCACCAAGTACCGTCGGTTGAAAATATCAACTATATCCTCATATGTTTATTTTTATTTTTTTTATTTATTTATTCTTTACTGTACATTGATAACAAGCAAATTCACACAAAAATACATTTCAAACAAAGATAATCATACAATCAATATACAGAGGCGAGTTTTTCGCAGAGGCGCGATTTCTTCCAACTAACCCAATTTCATAAAACTTTCACATAAAAAAATCTTAAAGAAAGGAAAGAGGAGGTAAAAAGGAGAAGAATATGTAGGAAAAGGGACTAGGATACAGAAGCCATATTTTGTGTGATAAAATGGTCCTTGACCGCCCGCTTGAAAGCTTGAAGAGTGGGGAGCAACCTTATCCTGGAAGGCAAACTATTCCAACAGCGAGCACCATGTTCAGAGACGAAAACACAAATTACGAATTTAAAATGAAATGTGAATAACGGTAATGGCCCGTTTCAATAGTCTATCTTTCCATTACTATCAGTTTAAATCTACTGATAGTAACTGATAGTAACTGCGATTGGAACTAAACAAACAAAACATCTAAACTTTCAAAACATTTCACACAAATTGAGTAGACAATAAACAAATTACATGACAATGAAAGGTGGCATATCTCATCGCTAAATTAGAAGTGTAAATTGGCCACTTGGTGATGTTTAATGAACACTTAAAAGTTTAATACTGTTTAAAGTTTGGGATTGTCCTAATTTCTTCAGATATAAAACTCAACAAAAAAGGAAACTTAATTATCTTATCACCGAGCATTGTATTTTTTTTCTGGAAACTTGCACGATAAAACTGGGCATAATAAAGTTCATTTGTGCGTGTTAATCCATCGTAAGATTTTCATGATAATATAATTATTTGATACACAAACAAACTTCACGATAATAAAAGGGGAATAAATAAACATACAATCTTATAATAATTATAAACTTTGATTAATTATAATATAAATGAAATGGAACACAACAAAATAAATATTATACTTTGAGATTGCTTTATCTATTATGAACAAGTACACAAGATTTTAATTAACGTTGTGAAATGAAATGATAAATATGTACAAGAAAAACAAAGCAAAATAAAGTGTTGACTTAATTTTTTGTTACTTAGTTTTTTTATTATTCAATATTATTATTCAATAACATGCAGCCATATACAAAACAAGAAATAACCACTACTCCTTCTATATAAAATGATAACTTAATCACAAAAATATATACTAAAGCGAGGTTTCTTTACATAAATTTAGGGTCAATTAAAATTATTTCAATTGTTTTGTTTTATTTTAATTATTATGTCGAAATCCATATTACAACTTTTTTATAAACGATTTTATTTTGATATATATTTTGCATTCGTATTTAATGAATCTGTAATCAACGATTATGAAATAAATATTTCACAAATATTTTTTAATTCTTCTAGATTAATCTTAATTTCAATGGAATATAAGTACATTTCTAACTATGAGCCGCAAATAAATAATATTATGTTCTTATTGTATTAGATACAATGTTGAAATAACCTCTCTAACCGGATTTTTCACCAGTCCAAGGAATCATATTTGTCATTGTAAAAAAATAATTATTGGTATTAATCTTAGGCTTTCACGGCCGGCGTCACTAGTAAGAATATTCATTTCCGGGCTTAGTGGCCGTGGTCTGTAGGGCAGTCTGGGTCACAGACTGCCCTACAGACCACGGCCACTAAGCCCGGAAATGAATATTCTTACTATTGGTATTAAATTGAATGAAAGCAATGAAGAAAAACACAAGTTTAATTAAAGCATGTTTAGTTTACCGGAAATATGATTTTTTTTTGTATGAGAACCTCAAACATAGAAAAATCATATGATGCATGAATACACATTAAATTAATCGTGTCATGATCGAATCTTCAGAATTGTCAATTTAAGATTCAGAGAAATGTGTTTTTTTAATGATTTCGTTAAATAGGGAAGACAACGAAGAAAATGCTGCCGTGAGCATGTCGAAAGAATGGACCACTGAAAATTCCTCCCATGGCAAATCCGTGAGACATCATCATCCACCAGCGAGAGCGTCAATTTTCAAATCTGATTTTTTTTTTATTTTTCGAGTGACCGAAAGTTTCACCTTTCATGACAAAAACCAATTCGACAAAAGGTTGTTAATTTGATATTATTTTGATTAAATTACATTAATGGAATAATAAACTTAATGTGTGCATGTTAAAAAGTTGACTAATGAATTAAGTACATAAACAATACGAATGAAAGTTTTTTTTTATTAAACCCTGTTTTCTGTCACGTGCTCACGCAACAGATGTTATGTCAGTCAGGCTTATGTATAGTAATTAGTGATGTAACGAATTAATTTTATTTTATTTATTGTATAAATGAAACAATGAACAGCATTACAGTAAGAAACCTTTTCGCTGTCATTGTACGTAAACAATCGAGACAATAGTAAAATATAACAGAAAAATACAGACACATAGAAATTCTATGAAATAAAAACATATACCTACAAGAAAAAGGAATATTTACTGACCACGTTGAACGTATTCGCATTCTCGAATATTCGCATATTTCAAAGTATTCGCAAAAAAAATATGCGAATATTCTGCGAATAATATTTTGGTAATAAAGTATCGGTCATTCGATAAAAGTACCGGATACTTACCCGGTACATTGTAGAAAAAGGTACTGCAAGAAAATATTCTTTAAAAAAACCGAGGAGTTTTGAAATATTTTAAATTCTTAAACCATTTTGAAAATTCGGCGACGGGGGGAGTAGACATTTTAATGTTTGAGCAATTGTAGAAATTTAAAAAAGTCAATATTCGCTATTCGCATTCACGAATGTCGGCAACAAATATTCGCATTCATTCTTATATCCAAAATCACACATTCGTTACATCACTAATAGTAATTATTCACTTACTTACCATTAGCACTATATTTATATTAAGAAACTTTAATCCAGGTACAAATTGAGAATGAGTTTTATGTAAAGCACCAAAATTTGTGAAGTTTTTTTGTTAAATACCAAAGTTTGAATAATATGCGAAAATTATGCACGTTATTTTGTAGTCACAAACAATTTTGAAAGAAGCTGTGTTCTATGTTATGAGTGACATCATTTCGCTTAATTTTAACTGTAATATAAACAAAATGGCACCATCGTGCCTCACAGCGCTTTGTCCCCTTGACTCGACCACTAGAAGACCTCTGCTCTCTTCGGAACTTGCCGTGAATGCACTTACTCTGTCAAATAGAGCCGGTAAGTCTAATTTCTATGAGAGGGCCTTTGGTGTGGTTGGACTGGTTATATAGAATCGCCTAACGGTGCCATAGAGAGATAGTCAGACTGTCACCAGCTTCAGAAGCAAATTAAAAACTGAACTCTTCACTGGCTTGAGACGGTCTAGGGACTGTTAAACGACGTCAAAAATAAAATTATCCTAAATCATCATCGTCAATATAAACTCGCTACATTTATAATAATTAAGTCTAATAAAACTAACTCTTTTTTACCTTTTTTCCTCTCTTAAATTTCGCCATTCCCTAAATTTAATTATTCAATTTGGTTTTTTATTATTCTACAAATGAAATTAAAAAAAAATTGTTGAAGAATAAAATAATACTTGAGTATTTATACCGAAATGTAAAATTTAGCTCACTAAAACTCTGTGAAAAGGATCGATTTCCATTCCGAAACGATTGTTGAGAGAGACGCAGATAAGAAGGTAAAATAGTAATTGATACCATGGCGAATAGAGTTCTAACTAGCTTTCACAAGTGTCGACAAACCTCAATATTTTTTTTACTAACGCTTTAGAATTAACTGTCGAGATACAATGCATATAAATAGCATTTTTCATTCATGATCCACGGCATCTGCCACAAGCGTGGAAGCCAGCGGTCTAACTCCTTGTTATACACATGCAAGGTATCCTAAATACATACATACCATCACGCCGCTTCCCTCGCGGGGTAGGCAGAAAGGATCGAGCGCCACTTCCTTCTATCCTTGCATACATTTTTCGCTTCCGTCACTGTTATACAATTCCTCATGCATGCTTTCCTGTTCAATGTGCTCAACACATGACCGTCCTGTAGGATTTGATTTAAATGATCTTACCATTAAATCCTCGGACGTCAACGTCTCCGAGCACCATTCCTCTCAGCCAAATACATTATATCTTCTTAGTCATTCTGTCTTTTCATTCTCTCCACGTACTTAAACCATCTTAACTTATTTACATTCATCGAGGTATCCTCTACGTCCCAATTAAAGATTAGACATTGAAATAAATAGCATACTTCATCGCACAATTAAATATGTAAAATGACTTAATAGTGATATTTTGTGAATATCTGTCTTTTACAAAACAATCGAAAACTTTGATTTTTATGAAAAGGTACAAACATTTACTAGATTGTATTCAATTAAATAAATCGGAGAACAAAATAAACAAACACAAAAAGAACAATCAATCTTTCTGAGAATTCTTAATTACTTTGAAGTATTAACATCGACAATTCTGCTATCAATCACCTTCAGATGTTTCATTTAGGAATCAATAGAGTAGTGGTGAAGGAGGAAGTGGAAATCCGAATAAGGAATAACACATTTTATCCCGTAGAGAAACTGACAAAAAATTGGTCTCCAAGTCTCTTCTGTAAGTTGTGGAGTATCCTGTTTACGGCAGATGTTTGAAAAATAAAGAAATTTTAGTTAATATTGTTGAGCTGATGAAAGCTCACGTCAAACTATTAAAATAAAACAATTGTTTTTAGTACTTGCACAGTGATTGCCCACAAAGGTGTTTAATATTTATTTATCAATTGCTCATAGCCACTGACTTTTTCTCTGTTAATATTTTGTCACAATTACAACTTGTATTAATTAGAATGTAATTTATTCACTTAACGTTAGCCTGACGATGAGAGCGAAAGCTTTTGAGAACCGGTTCGACATTAATAAAGTCATTCTGGAAGTACTTAAAATTAATGTTTTATTTTAATAAATACATTTAACATCTTAAATATAATGAAAAATTAACCCAGATCGAGTTATACTGAAACTTGTATTATGGGTACTGATGCGACGAAACATACATCCCTATATTCAATGCACTCAACACTTATATAATATGTAATACTCAGAACCTGCACAATTTGAAAATGTTAATTTCGCATCTTGCCCCGAACGGGAATAGAAACCAGGAACTCGTGATCCATGGATCACAAGTAATCAAGACTGGTTTTTTTTAAATACAAGTTTAACTTGAGGCATGTCTGTGAATGAATCTTAACGATTATTTCATCTATATTATATTAATTTATTGATTGATTTAAAAACATATCTTTGAAAAAACATATCATGTACCCAACAGAAAAGGTCTTCGAAGATTTCCAAGTGATGGACATAGAGACTATTTATAAAAAGGCTGCAATACTTCAGATATATAAATACAAAGGGGAAAATAGAATTATCACTAGTATTAGAAGTAGATTGGGTGGAATCCTTCTTCAAAGCGAAAGACGTACAACCACTGCTATCAACCATTTTGTCCATAGAGGTATACAATGTTTCAATAATTTACCTATTAGTATTAGAAATATTAAGGAATACAACATATTTAAAACCAAACTAAAGACTCATATGGCAAAAAAAAATAAAAAAAAATAGGTAATATTAATTGAATATATAAAGGATAGAATGAACATGACATGAAAAGGGATTTAAGATTATTGTATTGTTGTTGATGGTTGTTATGGTTCTTGTACCTACTGTGTTAATTAATAAATATTGTAAATATAAGTTTATAATTATGTATTACCGTCTGGACGCAAGCTATATTAGCTTCGCCAGATGAGTGAATTTTTTCTATGTGAACTTTATTTAAATTTTTGTATGTAATATGTATTTTTTGTAACATTTTTTATAAAAATAAATAAAAAAATAAAAAAAATTACATTTAAATCATATTTTTTTCGGATAGTAAGCTACTATTCAGTAAACATTCGGATAATAAATCTGACCGTTACCGACAAATTCAACGAATACAGGATACCTTTTTTCATGTCTCATATAAATACTACAGGTGAAGCTTTGCAATTTATTTCGCTTGGAAGTCGGTAGTAAAATATCCCAAGGCTTATTACTGGGTAAACCAAATACATAACACCTAGGTACTCGCATATTATTTAGAACGTTAAGAAAAACACAACAAAGCTTTGAAGATTATCAAGAAACTTTCATTAACTTTTATCCACATTATTTACAATCGATGGTGTAATAATAATAGAGTAAGCATTGCTATTGAGCTATTGATAAACATTTTAAGTCAATATTAATTCTATTATTGTATATATTATATTGTTGTAAGTAATTAATAAGAAATTATGTTGTGTGTTAAATGTAAAAGCTCTTTTAAAATCGTAATTTTAAGAAATTTGTTCTGGCATAAAAACAAATTTAAAAGCTATCTTACCATTATATTTATATCAACAACAATAGTTTACATTCGTTGATTAAATGCAATTCGAGAAAATACGTAACCGTGAATATATATTCAACAAGTGTTTAAAGTAAAATGGTAGGGCTAGTTAAATACATTTAATTAGAAAGGATAATGTACACCTTGAATCCTGGAATGGAGACCATGAGAGGATTAGTTAAGAAAAATTGGAGGATCCTAAAAGTATGAGTTGATTAAGAAGATTACATAATCCATGTCACGGGAAAAAATGGGAAAGAAAATATTTTTATACAGCAGTGAAGAGATATGGATTAGATGAAGTAAAAACTTTTATCGATATAATTTTGACATATTCTTTCACTAGAATAGCCAATCAAATAATTGTATACAATAAACATGCATGTTTTCCTTTCCGTGCCGTAGCATACCTCATCACTGCTAAGTTGAAAATGTACTGCTATAATACAATAGGTGTCATCACGGCATATCCAACTAGTGGACAACTGCTTGTAATAAACCTGCAGTTTGTCCTCTTCATGGCATTTAAAAAGTCGTTGAGGATGGGTGAGATGCCTCATCGATTAATTAAAAATATTCAATGTCATATTCGTGATGGTATACGAGACCTTGCAATTTGTTTTAATAGAATATGTGTGAAACAATAAATCGCATTTACCTAAAATATCACACAATTAGCTGAGAAATAAAATATAATAACATTCTTGAGGTTGAATAAAAAAATCATTACAAGTAATATTAAAACGCGTTGAACGTATCTTAATAAAGTTTTCTAAGTATCCACTTGTAGGTTTATTGTCTTGGAACGTTTAATATGGGTCATGTGGCTAGGGACGTTAGTCAATACGGTCAGTGACACAGACTGTTGTGTATATTATTATTTTATTTACAAGAAGCGGTGTAATAATAAAAACAAGGACATCTGACTACTACATACTATGTTGTTTGATCACGATGATCAAATTCTCAAAGACGGGCGCGTGAGGGAAAAAAAAGGAAGCGAAAGAAATATATCATCAATATGGCGTCCCTCTTTCACAATACACAGTTCCTATGACAAAGATATCAGAGCGCAAGGAATGTCGTGGAAAGAGGTGACGCAATTGGCACAGAGACGTTCTGAATGAAGGAGGCTGGTTTCTGCCCTGTGCTCCCGAGAGGGCGATGATGGTGATGATGATGATGATGGCGTTCTGTTAACCTTCTTCACTTGGGATTAAGAGTGAAGGTATTGTATAATATCGTACAAGAGCTGTTCGATTGTTCAATAATATTGATTATTGTCATGTTCCGCAATACGTTTACTGATTTTATGAGAAGAGTTATAAAAAATAAAATTCTCTGCCATAATAAAGTGTACAACATGGTATCAGGTTATGAAAAAAGCACCAAAAAGCATAAGGTTATTGGTGTGAGGGTTTGTGGAATCGCATTTGCCAAAAATGTTGAAATGCTCCCGGCAGAACCTGAAGTTTTCTCAATTATCTAAATAATATTTTAACTGTCATTATTTCAGTATTAAAACACACTCAGAATGCAACCTATTTTACGTACATAATATGCTGAAATTGCCTAAACAATATCTTTCACCTTTAAGAAATGTTGTGGAAAGAGCTGATTTGATAACCGAAAAATTCTTTGAATGCAGTTGGCTGGTTTTTGTCATGTATCCGAGAGGAAAGTTGAAGCGCGATTCAATTGGATTGTCATTCATATCATCACTGTATTTCCCATGAATGGAGTAGCCAGCGGACAAACTACACACAGACCGAGCTAGTCCCAAATTACGATATGAATCTTGTATTATAGGTACTTATACGACGATACACATATATACAATACACTGAACACATATTATACAAATGTAACACCCAGACCCAGGACAATTTGAAAAAGGTCATTCTTCATTTTTCCCTGGCCGGGAATCGAACCAGGGACCTCGTGACTCAAAGGCAAGTGCGTTAGCCTCCGCGCCACACCGGTCGCCATACAAATAACAAATATGCAAATCTTCCTTTAGCTGATAATAAGAGTCGTAATTTATTTATTTATTTATTTATTTTTATTTATTTACAAATATTTACGGCCAAAGCCTTTAACATGTTAAACCTCTGTATACATACAAAACATGTAAACAAAGGAAAGATCTGTTACAAAAAAGACACAAAACAATTAGACTAAAGAAACGAAAGTTTTACAGACAATATAACGTTAATCATGTTATAATTATAAAAAAGATACAAAAATGTTAAAAAAATTTTGGTAAAGACATCACAAAGAGAAATCAAAGGTATATAAATGTCAAATATAGTAAAAAGTCAATTAGTTAAAATTCATAAGTTAAAAATTTGGTCAAGACATTACAAAGAGAAATCAAAGTGGTATAAAATTGTTAAACATAGTAAAAAGTCAGTTAGTTAAAATTCATAAGTTAAAAATTTGGTCAAGACATTACAAAGAGAAATCAAAGTGGTATAAAATTGTTAAACATAGTAAAAAGTCAGTTAGTTAAAATTCATAAGTTAAAAATTTGGTCAAGACATTACAAAGAGAAATCAAAGTGGTATAAAATTGTTAAACATAGTAAAAAGTCAGTTAGTTAAAATTCATAAGTTAAAAATTTGGTCAAGAACATTACAAAGAGAAATCAAAGTGGTATGAAATTGTCAAATATAGTAAATAGTCAATTAGTTTAAATTCATAAGTTAATAAAAAATTGATATAAAAAAATTTATATAAAAATTTCAAATAATAGAGATCAATTAAAAAACATAAGTTTAGGATGCATAAAAACATAAGTGGTTAAAAGAGCAATTCGCCACACAAAAAAAAAAATAACAATTAGTCACATGAACATATCCAGTTAGAGGCATAGAATACCAGAGAAGATCAACGTAAATAAGCAACTCTAAACCTCGACTACCCATTGTCAGTTTGTACACTCAAGTATTTGATAATGTCAGATTTGTATTTTAGAAAACTGTCGGCAAAAATATCAGTGCTTTCACCCACCAGATTACCAAGTCTGTGAAATCTGTTTATTGGAGCATGGTATGTGTAGTTGTTTTTAGTGTAAGACTCATGAAAAGTTACAGATTGTCTGGTACTTCTGACGGGGACATTAATTTGGATTAATTCAATCAGCTCAGGAGAATCGATTGCACCGTTTAGAAGCTTGTGCAGGAAACAAAGGTCGATGATGTTCAATGGTCGGTAATGTTCAGAGTGGGTGACATTTGAAGATATTAAATCGGAATCTTTTGCGAATACTTGCTTTTTGCACAACACTTGCGGAAACTTGCGGAAAAGAGCGGGAGACTAATTCTTTGCCGGAGGCTAATACCTATAGTGAATGGGGTAAGATGTCAAAAATTTCACATAACCCATATAGAAGGTTGTACGTACGATAAATTCATCCTTCAACGTGTACCATTTATTTCCCTTTTTTCTATACTATGTATGGTATGATCTTTTACTTTTATTCGCCTCGGGGTATTAAACACACCACTATGAACCTTATAGTCCCCTGTGGCGCAGCTTTAATTTACCAGGCCCCGTAAACTAACTTTTATTAGGCCCTCCTCCCTAATAATACTTTATCCTGCAAATGGCTACTATGAATATCTTCTTAAAATGTCGGGTAAAAACCTGAATATTGATTTATTATCTTTTGCATTCATTTCTATTACATTCTGAAAGGTAGAAACTTATTATTTTAAGGTCAGAAACGAACATAAATCATCATTATTTCGAACCTTTTAGCCAACGAATGGTTTTAAATACGAATAATGATGTGGTATTAACATTTTTTTACGTATTATTATTATTAACCTTCAAACTTTTTATACGTAGCGGTCATCGGGATTTATAAGGGAGAATTTCGAACCCTTAAGCACGTCGCCTGGTAGTTAATTTGGCAAAGCGCACCTTGCAAAGCTTTCACGTGTATCTTTTATTTTATGTAATATATATTTTATTTCGAAGGAACACATAATCACATATTTTGCATTGAGAATATTATAGTTTTAATATTTGCCTTTTACAAAACACTAGAATACACGAGAAATCTTTTTTACCGAGGACTTCACGGAAAAACCTCTTAGTTATTTTACAGTGTTAAAATCATCGAGAGTGGAATGAGACGAAAAAATGAAAAAAATTTATGTGTTTGATAAAATGTGAAGTGTTGGGATAGTACCTATTTGTTTTTAGTCTGTTTTTGTCTGTTCTGAGTTTGTTTTGTATTGTTATTGCATACATTTAGGAAGTGTGAATATGTTTGTGCGAATGAATGTATTATGTGTGCGAAATTGGGTGAATGGATGTATTGTGAATGAATGTATTGTGTGTAAGATTTTCTATGATAGTTTTGTGTGTTATTGCTGAAGTGTGCACTGTTTGGATGTAAGACTATTGGAATGTTTTTGTCGCTTACATGTTATATTTATGTGTCTTTCATCTGTTGTGTACCATGTAAATGAATAAATAAATAAATAAATAAATAAATAAATAAATAAATAAATAAATAAATAAATAAATAAATAAATAAATAAATAAATAAATAAATAAATAAATAAATAAATAAATAAATAAATAAATAAATAAATAAATAAATAAATAAATAAATAAATAAATAAATAAATAAATAAATAAATAAATAAATAAATAAATAAATAAATAAATAGATAAATAGATAAATAAATAAATAAATAAATAAATAAATAAATAAATAAATAAATAAATAAATAAATAAATAAATAAATAAATAAATAAATAAATAAATAAATAAATAAATAAATAAATAAATAAATAAATAAATCCCTTATACAAACAATTACTATCGAACGATGCACGTTGATCGAGGTTGTCTTGAACTAAGATATGAATCTTAGTATTTCGCGACGATACACGAATCATGTATACAATTCCCAGACCCAGGACAATTTGAAAAAGGTCATTCTTAATTTTGCCTTGGTCAGGAATCGAACCCGTGACACCTTGAGTCAAGGCAAGCACGTTAGTTTAACTTTTAATACCATGCACAGAGAGCGAGTTTTTTTGCGGCATCTTCCAACTTATCCAGTTATAAATGTTACAAACTTATTCGTTAGCAATAATAAAACTCCGTCCAACACATATAAATGTGCTGTATGATAAATGATACAAAATTGTGTTTCTCAACCATCAAATAAGTTTCATTTCATTTCCCAAATATTACTTCCTATTAACTTCTAACCATTTTTGTTAAGGATCCCTAAATATTTTTCTGGTACGAAACTACAAGTCCACATGTTACAATTTTCTTTCTACACAAAATATGAGTATTTTATGATATTATTTGGCCACTTTGCTTAGTGTTTCTTGAGTGAAAAACTTTTTTGTTTCTTACGTAATACTTTTCGCAAACTTTGTTTACTTTATGCAATTTGTTTCTTTAACTTTTATCCCGTGATGTCCTAGGTATAGAAAAGATTTCTCTCGCTTTTTTTTCTGTTGAAACTCTTTTTGAGTGTCTTCTTAAAGGAAGATTCATTCATAACAATCGCTTATAAAATATTTAACACCTTCAATTCAGCATTGAAAAGAGACCTACCTCAAGCTCGGATATTTCAGGTGTTGTAGAATCCCAATAATTTACACATTCAAACCATTATTGTCTTCAAGGGTAGACCTGAAAAGCCAGCCGACCAAAACCAGCGTCGTGGGAATCATTCACACTCTCTTTAATGTTCCGTTTGGAAGTGAGTATATTTATTTAGAAAAAAAGATCGAACAAAAAATTGGCAATGAGGTATTCCACACACCTTGAGTATTTTAGTTTTTGTTATCACAGAGAGGACGGCTTGATTGACATCATCATCGCTGAATTTAAGTCGTAAAACGTGTTTATTTTTTCGCACACGTCCTGTCGATAACTAGAAATTTTACGGTAAAAAATAGGCAGTAAATTCTTTATTGGATGCTGCACGGAAACGGAAAACGTTCCGGCATGGAATAAATTATAAATGTCTGAAAAAAATAATAATGAATAATTTGATTGTTGACTGAACTAAATAATAAATTGCTGCTCTTGTGTTTTGATGGTATGCAAGATATTTTCGAGGAATGCGTTGTTTACGTAGCTCAAAAAATATAAAAGTTGCTTGATGCTGAACCTTACAGAATAAAAGAAAATGGTTTTCTTCCACGTATTCATGAATATTCAAAGTATTTTGAACTTCTTACCTTTACACAATTAAATACACACTGTTAACTCCTAAAAAGTTAATATTTTTAATATTAATCAGAAATTTAAATTAAAGTAAACATAAAATTGTTATGTCTCCCATTCCCACGGAAGAGTCTACAGTTATTTTTTTTTTCTTTTTTTAATTCGTTTAGTTTATAATAAGTTATGAAAGAATTATCTAAAAACTAAGTATTTCAGAATTTATTTTATTTTTCCCCGAATAATAAAAATTATAATTTGCGGTTCAATTGAGTAACGTAAATACCAAAAATTTAAATTGTTTCTCATGGAGTGAATATTCATGAGGTTTCAGGAATTAGAAAAGATATCTCCCCTTTTTAAGGTTTTTCAGAATCCTGTAAATGCCAGGTATCCCCTTTTAAATAGGTATATAAAAAAATCTATTTAAGGCTTAGCTATCCTCTATCCTCCTATTAGCTATACCTCTTCTAGTTAATTTCAATGTGTTTCAAAGATCAAAATACGTATAACTGTCATGCAATGTTAGTAAAAAAAATATATAATATAGATCAATCTTTTATCTCGAGTTTAAGTTGTAGACTTCAATAAAAAATGGTACCAGTTTTCCAGAAAAAAAATCCTAAAAAAATTGACACCCACGTAAAATATCTTATTTTCATGCACGATGTATATGACTTTTACGTTTATTACAAGCAGAGTGAGCCTTAGCAAACTACTAAAACTAAGACTTAATTTATAAAAGTTCTCTGATCCCATAGAAGCAGCGTTTGATGTATTGACCAGATTTTGATAGAGCAGTGTGTATTTTTTTAGAGAATAAGTACCTATGCACACCCTTTTTCTAAAGTTTTCTAGCGTACTGTAAAAGGCAGGTGTTCGAAAAAAAAACATTTTACATTTCAGCCACCGATAACGTTTACCATCCATCATGAACGCCTTAAATTTTTAGAATAAGTAGTAAATAAATATAAAGTAGTATAGTTACTGTGTGCGAGTTTTTTTGCGCATTTTTTGTGTTATGAATTATCTCGAATAATGGTTGTTTATTTTATTATAATTATATACATTACTCATCAAAATGGTGAACTCTGTCAGGGTGGGTGGTGATATTTTTTTATTTAAAATAACAAAAAATAATTATAAAGATAAGAAAGATAAATTTACAAAACAATAATTTATGAATAAATGAGCTTCGATTAAAACCAAACTACGCAAAAAGGAACTAAATAAACTCTCTTATTCGAATAATAAGAACTTTTTATAGGTAATTTTAACAAACTAATAAAAAAGTTATGGAGAAGGGATGTGTACTATTCTTTAAGTATTAACCTACATAAAGTTAGTAGGATTTGTTCCGGAAAACAAAATAAAGAGTAAAATACTTTTCCCTTTTCTTTATGAGTTACACTCTTGACGATATTCGTATTATCTAAATTAAAATTTAGAAACATTTTCACGTAGGTAGATGGATTTATTGTTAGTGACCTACATACGTAATTTGACTGATTTCTGATCGTATAATTGTCACAGGGATTCTGACCAACATATGTAATTATAGCATCGGTATTTAGTATATTACAGTTATATTTTGCTGGTAAATCTGTGGGGCACCCGGCACAGAATTGTTTCCCACTCTTATCCGTAAGTTTTCGAGTATCCCGTTAAAGGTAATGTGTTCGAAAAAATAAGGATATTTTATATATTTATTTATTACATGGAGACACACAGTAGGTTGAAAAAACATATATGAAAAAAAAGGTAATAATGTTGATCTGATAAGGCCAATTCACCAATTAAGCGTGTCTACAGCATACATATTAAATTATAAACGACATATGCAAAACTTTACATCTTAAATTCGACAATCAGGTTCGCCACCCATCTTGTATGTCTTTTGTTTGTTTTTTGTTGGCATAGAGAGGATGGTTTGCATGTTTGTTATATGAAGCTGGTGTGCTGGCTACCCCACTTGTGGGATATGACGTGATGCTGTAGTAGTAGTAGTCATCATCATCATCATCATCAATTGCTCTACAGCTCATTGTGAGCCTTGGCCTCCTCCAACATTCGCCTCCATCTTCCCCTATCTTGACATGTACTCCTCCAATCCCTGATACCAATGACGTCCACATCTCTCTGTACACCATCCATCCAACGGAGTTTGGGTCTACCAACGCTACGTCTACCTTGTGGTATTGTATGAAGGATTTTCTTTGGCACTCTTTCCTCACTCATTCTCTCCACGTGCCCAGCCCATCTCAGTCTTCCAACTTTGATACATTTTACTATGTTGGGCTCACCGTACAAGTTGTAGACTTCTTCGTTGTATCGAATTCTCCAAACTCCGTTGTCCCGCACAGGTCCGAATATCCTTCTGAGTATCCTTTTTTCAAATATTAAAAGGGATGCCTCATCCTTTTTACTCAAAACCCAGCATTCGGATCCATACATGAGTACTGGCCGCAGTAGTGTTTTAAAAATAGTGACCTTTGTTCTTCTCGACAACACTCGAGATGTTAGATGTTTTTTTTAATAGTAGTAGTAGTAGCAGTAGTATATTTTGACATATAATGAACTTAATGTGAAGACATTATTACACTAAGTATGTTCATGTGTCAATTTGGCCAAAACTTGGCACATTGTAATTTCGATGCAACATAGTGTAGATACTAAATTTGAAATGAAAAAAGTATTTCTAAGAAAGTATTTACTGAATTTAATGTTTCAGTATTAACATTGTGAAAAAATAATTAAAATTATTTCAAAATATAAAATTAACACTGTTCTGTTCTCTTGTTTCACAAGCATATACCAAATAGACACCTAGCATTTTTACCAATGAATGGGTAGATATGGCAAAGCTGTGTATAAAACTGAGAAAGGGAAATAAGAAAGATAAATAATTACTCTTATTTTTAGTTTTATACTCACCCCTGATGATGCTTATTCGCTAATGAAAGTGCTAGACATTTTTGATGTAGGTATACGCTGTTTACTCGTTTATGTAACAAAAAGCAGTGTCTATTTTATAATGTAAAATTATTCAAAATTTTATTATTTTTCAATTATACCTACAGTGAAACGAAGTTTTATCAATACAAATTTTGACAAAACGAATCAGATTGATTTTTGATTCAATTTCACATATTATTGAAATAGGATAAATGGGAATTATTGAGTTTTTAATAACTTTATGCGAAATTACATTTTAACTGTCACATTATTTGTCTATCAAATGTTTCAATTAAAAACATCAAATTAATTTTCATTTCATATTTCCTGCGTTTATTATGAAATATTCGTTTAATAATTTTTCGATTCAAAACATTTTAAATGGCTGTAAAAATTGTATAATAAATATACCTGGATACGAAAAAAAATAATGTTCTTTTTTCAAAAATAAGGCCATAGCTAAACGATGGCGTCAATTTGAACATGAAATAATGATTTATTTGGTTAGCTGGAAGATATTGCCTCCAGGCAATAAGCTCGCCAATTGCTCATGATTTTTTTTTCTGATCAATAAAGTGTTCTTATTATTATTATTATTTATATGAAGAAACCTGTCTTTCTTAAATCTCTAGTGGAAATTAATGGGTAAAATGAAGAATATGGAAATTAGCTTTGCACACTCTACCCTGATCTACAAAGAAGGCGTCCATCCTCAGTGACATTTTACCTAATGTTTCTAAGAATCTGGCATTGAAGATGGACTAAAACGCCTCTACTATTTATTTAAAAATTTGAGTGAAAGGAAACTGTATTTTTTGGTAAACTCGTTTATATAAAATATTATCGTGAGTCGGTGGATGGCGCCCGTAGTGGCTGCCTGAAACCTCTGACGTCTCATTTTTAAAAATTTAAATATTATCTTATAATGATTCAAAATAACAAAAATTTTAAACAGTGTTTTTGGTTTCAATAGTTTTATAAAGATAATTGTTTTTTAAGTGTTAAATTACTTTCAAACTAATTAAAAATTACAAATTTAAAAACAAATGATTTAGAGGATAAAATTTGTGACAAATAATAATACCTACATTGGAACTCATGTTTGCTTGCTTCATATTTCAAAATTGTGACAATTAGAAATGCATTAAATTTTTTTAACAGTTAAATTAAATTTATAAAACATGCTAAAATTTGATAAATAACAATAAATAAATTTAAAAAAAACTGAAAATGCGCCCTTGCGGTGGTTTGTACCACAAAACGGCGCTCAATAAATTGTCCAGATTATTATTATTATATGTGACAATTTTGCACATTGTTTGCTAATAAAAGAAGAGAGATAAATTCCTTAATTGATCATAGCTGAAGTTCTAAGGGATGATTTGTAACACCTTGTCGTAAGCATATAATTCAAAAGTTACATAATTTCAAAAAATTCACAACGGAGATGTAGAACAAAGGAAGACAAAAAAGTTGGCATGGAATTGAAATTTAAATTTATTTTTTTCCTTAATTTGTAGATTACATATTTCAAGGGCAAAAGATTTGCAAGGATAAAATAAAGATTTCTCTATTTATTTTCATAGAAGAGAAAAAAGCATTTCGTGTACTTTAAAACATTTTATGAATAAAAAATAACTTACATACCTATTTGTGTAATCATATAAATGGTCGTTAAATACCCATGCCATATCCATAAATTTAAAGCGAAGTCTTATTTTTTTTATGTAAACGAGTTTTTTATGCGTAAAGTCTTTCAGATGATGTAAAATAAATATGCTTTTAGGACTTGATGTTTTACTGAATTAAATATTCATATGCATATGAAAATACCAAAAAGTATCAACGAAAGTATTTTATTATATTCAATGAAAAATGAAGTTCAAGGCATCTCCCATAAGCGGAGTAATCAGTGGACTAATCGCATGTTATCATGACATTCAGTATAGGTGGCATAACTTATCGCCGAAATCAATATCGTCACCTAAGAGAAAAAGGGTTCCAACTAACAATTATTTTTGTACTAATTTTATTTTCACTGAGTGAGTAAAACTCCATTATTGAATTAAAAATAAATAGTATGAATATGGACATGTAACCCGAAACACGCGTAACTATTAATTAAATTTAAAACTCTAAAGTATTTTTTACTTATTTATTTTTATTTTTTTGTGTTTTTTTTTCATGAGAAGCATTCCAACTAACCTACTCGTCTGAACGCAATGGAAGCTTTAGAAATATTTAAACATCAGGATAATATTGTTAATATCCAAATTCCCGCTAAGTCCCGATTACTAGTTTACCCCGTCTCACCTAATGTTGTACCTACCAATACCACTCCCCACTCTTCTACTTCAATCCCTGCACCCACCCCTCTCCCCCCTCTGTGACCACCTTCAATTTTGGAAAAGGACATTATACTGATTCAGTACTCATGAGAATGCCCATTGAAGTGAGCGAAAACGTTAGAGTTTAAATAAATATAGTGAAAATACATATAACAGTGTTTTAATTATTTATAAGTTATTAAATATGAATTTTCACAGTGTTAACACACACACCCTTCAACACTTATTATAAAAATAATTATACATATAAACGAACAAACGGTGCCTCTGGGTCTGCGAGAGTAGGCGAGCGGAGAGAGCTTTAGAAGAAGGCTGAAGACGCACTTCCTTGCTGGAAGTTTCGGGTGATGGATGCGATGTACGACGCCCTTGAGGTCATGTTATGAGTAAACGGTGCTTTACAAATTTTCCATATATGTATATATATAAAAGTAATTTTTAACAATTACGATGGAAAACAGTATTGAGGTAAGTTTATTTAAAAAAGGAAGAATTTTCTAATATTTCAAGAATCTAAGAAAAGATTTTTCCTCCTTGAGTAATGAAATGCGTAATCCAAAGAATTAGTAAAGCTTTTCGTAACACGATCCTAATTAATCCGCTTTCTTCTTTAAACTCTTTAATTTATATACATGAAAACTTTTTCAATGATACTTTTAATAATGTTTCAGCAAGGGGTGACTCAATTACTGTTAGTAGAGGCAAAATTACACTATGTCAATTTTGTGGCAAAATGATACAATATAACCGTTCATTTTTACGTGGATATTGATACTAAATGTCGTGATGCTCATTTATAGCGACACTATTACAGCACGACGCTATAGAAGTCAATAAATATTTATATCATACCGTCTTTCTTATCCTCTTTCTGATGATATATTCTATTTAGAAAATGTGTAATTATAGAATAGTGTTATTATGACTTCATAGAATAGTATTGCAGCGTTTCGTCACATTTTGGTTACTTATATTGTTGTCGCCTACATACCTTTTTTTTATTGTGTATACTTTAACCACCATATTATTAATATTATGTTTTATTTAAGATATTACGTACTTGCTAAATTATGTTTGCTATGTACCTACTTATGCTAATGTAGGTAATTTTGTTATATGATTACTCTATATGTTGTTATTTTTATTGTATTTCATTTCTTTATTATTTTTTTTTTTTTTTTTTTATTATTATTATTAATTTTAATATCTTTTATATAATTTCTATTACATTGTCTTTTATATGTTTTTGTATCATTGAGATTAAAATGTGTTTGTGTTGTGTTTTCAATTTTATTGTTGTGGAAATTGTTTATATATATGTATCATGTAATAAGGGCTTTTTGCCGTAGAATGGATAAATAAATAAATAAATAAATAAATAAATTTCATGTCAAAAGCTTTAGTAGCCTTTCATGTTACAAATAAATAAATAATATTAGTGTTTTGTGATATCCATACCTATATTAAATAGAATATAATTTTTTATCAAATCAAGACAAAAACGTTAATGTATTTAAAAAAAAAAACACAACTTTTTTAAGTGAATTAAATTTTAAATATTTAATTGTAATAAGGCACAATATTTTCTTTGACAATATTTTCATATTAACAAATTTGTGAAAAAGAGCTTTGTTATAACTTTCGTTATATCGTGGGGCTTTGAATGATTTGCGATTTTCATTATTGAAATATTTGTAACATATTTACTATGCACAACCATTTGTGTCTATAAGGTTTATTAAAAATAATGAAAACGCAATGATTTCTAAATAAAAAAAAAAATTTTGAACACCTTGCAATATCTTGACATAGGTATAATAGTTTCTATACTGAAAACAGATTTGACCCACTTAATATAAAATATGTAAATTCATAAGTACTTTTCAGTGTCTCCTCATTTTAATAATTATTTGAAATATCTTTTATATCATTTTGACAGAGGTTGATTAATCATTTTTATACGATTCAATCTTTTCCATTTCATAATATCATTTCAATTGAATTGAATTGAATTCAGCATAACCTGATGACAAGCTCATTAGAGCTTATCGGAATTTTGCACACATATTGTAATTTTTATTTGAATAAAGTATTTTATTATTAAAAAAAAAATGAGATATGACGATATGAGACAATTAAATTGGTATAATGGGTATTCGTTTACTATATGATATTAAAGCCTTAGGTAGGCGATCGCCAAAACGGGAATATTTGTAAAATATAATTGTGTTATTCAAATAAAAACGAAGCATTATAATTTTTAATATTTTGATTTATTTATTTATTTGTTTATCTAATATACGGCTAATACCTTTTACAGGATATAGAGAAAACAACAATACATTTCACTTAAACATAAAAGCTAAATAATAATATACGGTATCTTGCAAACAAAAACAATACACAGCATAACAACAACAAGTAAAAATAAATATTAATAAGTGTACATAATAATAATACATGATAAAAATGTAGTACAGGCGGCCGCACAGCAAACACATACACCTTATAACATTGTTTAACTGTATAACACCGAGGGTATACGTATATGCTATGCAGGCACACTATACACACATATATATACATATACACACATATGGCCCTACAAGTACAAAATCTACAAAATCTATAATATGATAATTAAACTGTTAAGTACAACATAAGCTTAACTTTCTCATTGTTTTGTTCTGAGATTATGAAGGAAAAAATAAATAAATTAATACGGGTTTTTCATATATTTATTTATATACCGAATCAATAATATACCGAACTTTGATGAAAAATAAAGATAAATGATATCTATCAACATGAAACTTATTCAAATAAATTTGATAAAAAAATCTATGTTAAATAAAGCGCCTAAAGACCTTACCAACATAATAATATTAGGTGTAAATTTAAAAAAAAAATGTCAATGATTGTATCGAAATATTGTTTGCAATTTTTCATTTAAAATTGAAAATAATATTTTTGTATCCATTATTACAAATATTCCTTATCCGGAATTCTAAGAACTCCACGCCTGAAACCAACATGACCCTACCTACGCTTATAACTTCACTGTAAATCTTAACGATCTTTTTTTTAATTTATGGAAATAAATCCAAACTGATTGTGTTTAACTATTTAAGTAATAGGTACAGTTATCTAGTTAACTTACAAATTTATTGAGTTATTTTTTTTGTGCTTATTTCCATAAATTTGTATGGAGTTTTACAAGATACGCGTCAACTCATTCAATGAACTTTTATTTGTTGAATGAAACCGGTCCCACTTATTTAATTTATTAAAATAGTATCGTTCAATTAAAATATGATTAACTTCATAAAATACTGAAATCGATTTGTAATTCATGCCTTTAATTCGATTTTAAAACTTGTAAGTAACATATATTGACATTTATATGAAATAAATTTAGTCACAGATTATGTAACATAGAAACAATGCTTACCTCTTTTTGTATGTAAGATATTACTTGTTCATGTCTAGTGTTTAGAATAATATTAATTTTTGCTTTGTCAGTACTATTTTTACAGTTCTTTGAACTCTTTCAATTCTAAGTTTTTTTAAGCTTGTAAAAGGGATAATTTAACAAAATGTCTCATGTCAACAAAACAAAACAGTGTCTCTATAAATATTTTGGTACAAGAAAATAACAGGTTGGTCTGTAACTATACCATCCATTATTGAAATGTCAATAAACCTGTCAAAAAGAGAACACGTCCAAATTGTTAAGACAACTAATGGTAGTATAATGATGAGGGTAGGTTTTTAAAATGAACTTAGTCAAAGTTATTTGTATACAAGAACACATATTATATTATGACTTGAGAAATTTGTGAATATAAATTAGTTTCAAAGAACCCATTGTGTAGAATATGGAAGCTAATGGACATACAATATTTATGAAAACATTCAAAAGTATTGGTGGTGTTCGAATTGAAATCTTATTTCTTCCTCAAATAAGTACAATCAGACGTTCAATTATATACAATTATTCATAGTGCTGACTCAATGTCGCCTCGACACAAACTTTGGCCAAGTGAGGTAGCAAAGTGGAATTAGTTTTAAGTGGGTGTAGATATTTGAACTGTATTAGATGGTATGTGAAAAATAAGAATAAAAAATTACATATCACTATGAGGTAATATGTGTTGGTGGAAATTATATACGGCACAATATACTGCCTGTAACCTTGATATCACGTTCTCTGTGAGCATCCAAATCTGGTATCCATTATGTGAGGATAGGACGGTATAATTTTAATCTTAAATATGGCCATATTCGTCCGTTGGATCAGCTCGGATTTACGTATTATTATTGGGTTTCCAAGGGCTTTTAGCACATTTCCTGCCGACACAATCCTCTTGTCTTGGTTTGGAGTGGCCAGAGGTCCTGAAAGCAGCGATGGACAAGGATCTCTGGAGGAAGTACCTACGCGCAATGGGCCTTCAACCCAACTAGGACAAGGGGAAGAAAATGTATGTATACTCAATACTGTTATCGAATATGTACAAAATACTGCAATCGACTGGAGACTGCAATAATGGTGGGAGAACTGTTCCAAACAGCACAGGACAGGAAGGCATTCTCCAGAATCATTGCTAATATTGGAGGCATCTGATTTGGTATTGGTGAGAAGAATAAGGTTGAAATAATGTTGCATAATACAATAAATTATTAATTTTTTTATAAGTACCATGAAAATAATATTTCACTTTTTTAAAATTCATACTTTACCAAAAACATGTAAATTTCCCTGTGGAATTGGTTTCCTTCATGTGTGAACATCCACACATGTAGGTACCTACTGATGTTTATTTTTTCATAATATTTTAATATATACTCGTATCATGTTTGGTATTTTATATTCTGAGAATCTTTTACATGGGAAATATTGTAGGTAATAGCTTATTCTTCTAAGAATCATATTTGATGATGAAAAAGATGCTTTCTGATAACAAACACACAAAAAGAAAACATTTTTATATTTTTACTTTTTTCATGGAAGAGATACAACATATTATTATAAAGAAATTAAATTGAAATGAAAATAAAAAATTACACGCATTTTTTTACATTCCTTTCCCTTTAAGCATTCCTGTCTTCTTGACTCTCTCATGTGTACCTTATAATAAAATGAGTACCTACTTAATAATAAATGACATTTAAAATGGAATTAATGTTAGATAAAAGCTTAGGGCACACAAAAAAGACTTTACATACATGATTAAAATATGTATGAAAAAGTAATTTTCGTAATTATATACCTTTTGAGATGGTCGGTAGCCAGATGAGAGTCTCAGAGGTCTTAAATCGAGAGTTTCTGGTTTCGTTGTCGAACAGTTCTGCCTGCATGATACAAGCATATTGGTTACTGGGATCTATTTTTTAAAGATCTTTTAAATCCTAATTCATCTTTCAAAGAAAAATCTAGCTCGAGAAAAATACTAACGAAATTTTGTATCGCAAACAAATTGGTGGTAAATTTACCAACGACTTGTTTGCGATAGGTTAATATTATAGATTCGTTCTAATGAATCGTTTGTACTATCTCTGGTCTTAATCTGAAAGTACGCACCAATGATTCGTTGTGAGTATTTTTCTCAGTGTACCTAGCTTGTATCAGTATTGTTTCAGTATGCCAAAAGCTTGGGACATACCTAATATACTTCCACGGCATACACCGCGAATGTAAAAGCTAGGAAACTAAATGCTTGTAATAAAAACGAGTTTTAATCTGCGTGCCAAAAAAGAATCAAAACATTTGGGATGGGTGGCATACCTCATCATTTTTAATGATAAATTGTAGGTATTTTGCTTAAACTTCAAAATAAGTTAATATCAGTAAGAAAAAAGAGTTGAATATTGCCATCGCCTCGGGATATCTTTCAGAACTTTGAGGTATGAACATAACCGAAAGGCGTAAGGAGTAAATATTGGAAAACTGTCTTTAATCTAAGATTAAATCAATATTGTCTGAAGTGTATATTAAGTTTTATTATAAAGTTGATGAAAGCGTATTTTTACAAACAATATATATAAAATTTTCTTTTTGAAACAATGGAAAACTTGTTGACGTAAGACCCTTTGATTCTATGAAAAAAATGATTCCGATGAAAAATTTTAACAATATCAACATACTCAGTCAATATATTTCATCATGGAATCTCCTATTATTGGGGAGGCCATATCGAATAAACTGCATGGAGCGAACGTACAGATCATCCTCTTTGTCCCATAGAAAATAAAAAAATCTGTATGAGTTAATTGAAAAAGTTCAATGTCTTTATTATATCGTTGATGTATCCGTGAAACCTCCCATGTTTTAAATTTTTCAGAAATGAAACATTGATACCAAATTGTTTGTCACATCAAACCACCTCTACCAATGAAATAACATAAAATACGCTGATCTGATATTCACAGAAAAAAATAATGGTAGATATTATATATCTTTTGTGCTGAAATTTCTTGATAATTCCTGAAGACTCACATGTAACCACCAAAATAATCTGAGTGATTTTTCGAATCGTGCCTGAAAATTCAATAAACTATTGAATTTCAAAGATACCTTCCACGTAACGAAACAGATTCATAGAAAATGTCATCTGACAGTTTTTTCATCTCTTGTAAAATCTTGATAAATTCACATAGAATGTTTCATGATTCTACCAATGATATGTAATTAGTTTTTTCTTACCTGCCTAGGGGCTTTTTACTTGCTTCTAAAAAGATCTCTACTTGCCAAGAGCATGGCTTCTCTTATAAATACCTAACAACGCGGAGAATAAAAGAAAAACAGGACCATCAATGAGAAACAGAAGTGCAGACGATGTAAGAGGAAAGAAAATGCGGAAATCTTTGAAGATATCCGCAGCAGGTAGGTCAAAACGTACGATGCATATTATCCAACAAAATATATGTGACTGCAAACCCACAAACACAGAAGAAAAACAAATTTACCAATGATATATTTTATTCATTTTATTTTTATTTTTACAATATTAAAGAATCAAACAGTCATAACATAACATCTTAACAATTTATACACTCAACATGTGGACCAGCAAAGATTCCACTCTTACCAGAAATGTGGTGCTTAACGAATACCTGCCTATTACAGAACATTCAAAAACTTACAGAATCTCTTCGATCTGAGAGATCGATTCTCTATGAGGGACTCCACATGATTTCCTTCTGATTTAATTTACGTATTTAACAATCAACTAATATGTACAAATATAAAAAAAACTATTGAAATTTTTATTTCAATTTTAAAATATCTTTATTCACGTATGTCTGTTTGCTTTTCAAACATATGCACAGCGTATTATTATCATTGTTTACTTTGAAAAATTCTATTATCGTTAAATGTTATCTGAAGAAATACGCTGTAGGTATAGAAAAGTGAACCCATATTGAAAGAATGAAAATATTATTGAGTAAGGTAAACAAAGACGGACAATATTCTTAACCTGAAAGACACGTTACGCTTTATAGTATTAGAAATATAACGGATAGTGATTTTGTCGGACACTAAAATAGATTTGTTTATCGATGCTATTTTTACAACTCACCTAGCTAGACCATTGTAATTATGAGGCTATACATGTAAATTTAACACACGAAACTACCATAAGTATAAAGCTTAAAAAAGACATCGTCAACTTGACTGGTAGTGCCCCGGACAAAACTTGAACAGAGAATAGAGTTCATTAATTTACGTTACTGTGTTCGAGCGTAAAATGTCTCGATAGACTTGAGAATTTTAATGTATAGTACGGAGTAAAACTCATTCATGATCATTTCGGCCACGATTAAGACGTACAATAATTTTATAATAATTATGATCGATGAAATCACGCTCTTTAACGACTTTTTTGAGCACAACACGACGTTTTTTAGCACTCAACTTTCTTTGTAGGCTATCAATGGCAAATGTCGTTTATTGATTGAAAATAAAGGAATATTAATTTAATGGGTGTTAATTTTGAAATTTTTATAAAAATCTTGAACTTTTCGAGTATCAAAATCCTATGTTTTATGGATATGAAATTTAGGTCGAATACGTCGTTTACCGGATGGTGGCCGAATATCCATTACGTTTCTATTAAAATTGAACACTTATTTCTGAACCTAAAACAACAAACATAGATATATTATGTTCATGTTTTAAAAAATATATTCAATATATTCTATCAAACATTTTTTACTTTGTTTAACACTTATCATTTTAATAAACACTCCATCATTTTTCCCTATAGTAACAATTTGTTTTTGATAGTTGCCTTGTCGTCTTCAGTCAGTCGAACATCTTAAGGGTATTGGTGAAAAATGAGGCATTTAATGTACAATTAATAATAAATAACCCTTATTAATTATCTTCTTTTTTTCTTCTTCTTTTTATTAACTAAAATAAAATTAATTTAATTTAATAGTAATCTAAAAAAAAAAAAAAAATAGTAAAAAATAGGTATCATCATCCAAATTCCGCGAAAGAAAGGTTGGTTCTGCCTAGGAGTATAGGAGGAAGAGGAATTGTTAACATTTCCTCTTTACATAATAATCAAATAGAATCCCTTAAAACATTTTTTAAGAACAAACAAAATAATTCTATATTACATAAAATTATAATACAGGCCGATAAAAATCATACACCTTTAAATTTAAATGACGAAACAGTAGGTCCGCGATTAAACTATTTAAATATTTTGTTAGAATCTTGGGGTAGGAAGGAACTTCATGCTAGACACCTCAATGATCTCAACCAATCTTATGTTGACAAATATGCGTCAAACAGGTGGTTGACCATTGGGGAATTGTATGGGGAAACCGAGGGTTTTATGCTAGCAATTCAAGATCAGGTAATAAATACAAAAAATTATCAAAAATATATTATAAAAAATCAAAACATAATTGATGATTCGTGTAGAAAATGTCTGGCCAAACCGGAAACAATTCAACACATAGTTTCGGGTTGTTCCACTCTCGCTCAAACTGAGTATACTTATAGACATAATCATGTCGCAAAAATTATACATCAAAATTTAGCTATTAAACATAATCTTTTAAACTCAAATAATGTAATACCTTATTTTAAATACAACCCGGAACCGGTTTTAGAAAATCAAAATTATAGGCTCTATTATGATAAAACCATAATAACAGATAGACAAATACATCATAATAGACCCGATTTAGTATTACATGATAAACGTAATAAAATAACGTACCTAATCGACATCTCTGTCCCAAATACACATAATATACAAACAACCGTCGCTGAAAAAATACGTAAATATACAGAACTAGCAGGAGAAATAAAAAATATTTGGCATTCTAGGTCCGTTTATATAATACCTTTAGTCATGTCAGCTACAGGGGTAACTCCGAAATCTTTAATAAATAATTTACAAAAATTAGATTTACCGGTTAATTTGTACATTAAAATTCAAAAATCTATTATAATAAACACTTGTAATATTGTGAAAAGTTTTTGAACACAGATATTTCAGGCACAATGCTGGTATTTTGATCCCGCGTTTTGAGCCTAATCCTTTGATATCCTGTATATCTGGATAGGTGAATTTTTCCCGGCATTAGACTGTTAAGTTTTTGTGTGATCATGACTGATCATATGGAGACTTATCTGGTTGTACAATGCTGAGAAGTGTGGATGGCAATTCTGCCGCCGCGTAAAAAAAAAAAAAAGCCTACCACACTAGCCAGCTAGGCTGTCATACAGCTGTAATATCTGAATACAATTTTTTTTTTTTATTCTCTTTACTAGTAATCAAAATTATTCAAAAACAACAAAGCATTTAATAAATATTAATTAGAAGACTTAAAATATAATATATATACTATTTATTAACCCATTTCTTCCCAACGTTGCATTCACGCAACACTAAGTTTAACTTTACAAAATGCAGTCAAAACGAATTTATTTCACAAATCTCATTATATTTTTTTTATAAGCATTCATTAGATCTTTTTTATGTGTTTGTAATTTTAAAATTGGTCAAATATTTCTTACAAAATATTTGACCAAAAAAATACTAAACGAGTTTTTTTTCTATATTTTTCAATAATTTATTTCAAGTATTAAAATAAATTTAATTCAAATGTTATTTTCATATTTCTATCTGCTATATATGCGGAATGGATATGGATATTTTTTTTTATTATTTTGAACCGTGACGCAGCAGTGAATGATTTATGTATAAGTTGCGTATACGCAACGTTGGGAGTTCCCCAGTTAGCGTTCGTCCTAAGACAAGTCGTGAGTATTTGGTACAAATGAGACTTTTAAGTGAATATTTGGTGTTTATAACTTTTTTTGTTATCTTAAAGCTTTGCAAATACATTTTATAATAATATTATATTAAGACTCGTATTTCTTATGATATTATTTTTTTTAAAAAACTATCTTTCATTATAGAACGCGTTTTTGCCTTATTTTTTAAATAAAAAATGACTTTCTTCAAGAAGAATTTTCATTTGGAGTGTTTTTAAAATTTTCATTCGTAATTTCCTTCTTTAGTTTTATTCATTGAATGTGCATTTATTTTAAATTTTGAACAAATAAAAGCAAGTTATCGAAAATTTTCAAAGATTTTATTTTACCGGAGAACTCCCAACGTTGCGTCAAGGCAACATTCATTATGTGCGGTGTAAACGACAATACATAATGCTAATTTATTTTCTTTATAATATTATTTCAATTATATTAAAGAGAGTTTTATGAAAAAATTACATATTTTCTCACGATTTCTAACCTTGGGAAGAAATGGGTTAAACAAATACCTAAAGTTCCCGGTAAAGAATACATCTCCCTCTCTGTAAGTTGTTGAGTGTCCTGTAAATGACAGGAGTTCAAAAAACTCACGTTTAAACAATAACATCTTCAATACAAGTATGAGGCATACTGTCACCCATCTAGAATGTTTTTTTTTATTGGCATAGAGAGAAAATCTGCATTTTTGTAATGTTCTGTTGGGCTGCTAGCTGCCCTTCATGCGAGACGTACCGTAATGTTATGGTAATAAAATCTTATCAAGTCAAGAATGGTTTTCATTCTACTTGCGAGACGTACCGTGATGTTATGGTAATAAAATCTTATTAAGTCAAGAATGGTCTAAATTCTACTTGCGACACGTACCGTGATGTTATGGTAATAAAATATTATTAATTTAAGAATGGTCTAAATTCTACTTGCGAGACGTACCGTGATGTTATGGTAATAAAATCTTATTAAGTCAAGAATGGTCTAAATTCTACTTGCGACACGTACCGTGATGTTATGGTAATAAAATCTTATTAAGTCAAGAATGGTCTAAATTTTAGTTCTCAAAACTTTCAATGAATACTCCCTATTTTGAAAAGTATGTAGATAACCCATTTTCTAATATTTATATTTTTATACCACTGGTCAAAGCAACGCTGTAAATAAGAGAACAGAATTGTTCTCTGGCGCCATCTAGTATTTAGGTTGGCAATCAACGATCAAATTGCCAACAGCTTCGAACAAAATCTTAAAGATGGTTGCTATTAGTAGATCTAATATAAGCTCAACAGATGTCGAACATAATAGTTTGAAATAGGAATCGTTGAGATTGGTGAACGTAGCACATTGGAATAAGTACACTCAAACCAGCTTAAGCCGATTCGTAAGCATCGTGACACTTTTCATGTTTCCTACTAAAGGATGTTTGCATACAATCTATTTATTGATTGTACGTAAGAGATGTCTGTTGAGTGATATTCTTGACAACTTCACTCACGCGGGTGTAAAAAATCCAGAAAAAAAGCGATAAATACTTCTTCTTCTTCATGTGTCTTGCCGGGTCCCCCCGACGTTGACGACCATTTGAGAGAAAGCTTCCCTGTCCTGGGCGGCGCGAAACAGCTCCTCCACGGTTCTGACACCGGGTCACTGTCGAATGTTTCGAAGCCAGGAGAGCTGTCTTCTGCCAACCCCTCTGCGGCCCTCGATCTTCCCCTTCATGACGAGCTGGAGTATAGTGTACTTGCTACCTCTCATTACATGTCCAAAATATGATATTTTACGGAGCTTAATAGTGGTGAACAATTCTCTATTTACATTGGCTCTACGTAAAACATCAATGTTTGTTATCATATCGGTCCAGGATATTCTTAGCATTCTACGGTGGATCCACATTTCAAACGCTTCAAGGCGGTTAATTATATTAACTTTAAGAGTCCACGCCTCTACACCGTAAAGTAAGACCGACCATACATAACATCTGACCATTCTTTGTCTCAGCTTTAGGTTTATATTGTCGTCACAAAGAAGGTTTTTCATTAAACATATATTTATTGTTAGAAAAAACTGAGTTTTAAATTAGCTTCAAACACCTTCCTAGTAAGAAATATGCTTTTATCGTAGGTAATTAGATTGACAATGAGAGGAATGTGAGATCTTTCAATTGAAATTTTGTAATTCTACCATCAGAGTACCGACCATCTCTAAATTTAATATTAATATTTGTTGTAGCTAAGACGTAAAATGAAGATTTAATTATGTTTAGTCCACATCGGCAGTCACAACTCTGACACCAAACTATAAAGATAACTCTAAAGTAATTATTACGTACTTCATAAAGTTTATCTGAGGAAAGTAACAACCTACATCTACAGTACAGTTGGTTAACTGTAAGTTGTGTTATCCTTTGGATAACTTATCTTAGGATTTCAATCAGAAAAGGTGGGACATGGTGTAGTTTATTAGCCTCTTATATTATTAATTTAAGTAGAGATTATTATTCTCATTAAGTAATGCTGAGGTTTATTATTTTAAGACCTAGTTCACCTCTACCAAGAGATGAAAAATGGAATAAAAAGAAGCGACAAAGAGTTTATTGTAAGGCTGTTTACTAGTATTAAACCCGTTTATTTTTGTTTAACATATTCATCTGTAGGTACACTTATATCATTTCTTGAGGTAGCCAGTGGAATAATCGTTTATATTAAATGTACAGGTGGTCCTCTCTGTGACGTAGTAAAAAATGAATTGAGGATGGATGAAATATCTCACAGCTGAAAAGAATATTGTAATATTTCTTATATGTACGTGACGTTTTACGAATACTCGTCCTAGTCCTCGATTGACAATATCCTTTTAAAACGAAAATTGTCTCTCTAAATAACATACAATATAGTAGAAAAACATTTGTTTTTTTATTTTATCTTATAAATAAGTTAGTGTTCAGCGATAATATGCGTACTCTTAGCTTGTTAGCCAAATATGGAGTGTTGTTTTCAAGACAAAGAGCTAAACGCATTATCTTATCGCAAGACGTTGTTTTTTTTATGGACAAGCGTGGGAAATCTCTGTAAACACTATTAAAATATTAAATTTCACAAGGCCGGACATCGCCTAATTGTTTTTATACCTTTTTATTCCGTGGAAAGTAAATGAGTTTTTCTATTGAAATATTATGTAACAAAGCCTTTAAGTAATTTAATACTCTGGAGAAACTTTTATTAATATTATTATTCCCTTGCAAAATGGATAAAATACCACTTGCTATTTTCAACGCAATAAATGATATTTTTTTATTAGCTTCTATGAGAATATAATTTCATTTTATTTATTTTTATTTTTACAATATTAAAGAATCAAACAGTCATAACATAAAATGTTAACAATCAATATACTTAACATGTGGACCAGCAAAGATTCCATTCTTACCAAAAATGTCTTAGTCTTGAGAAAAAAAAGCAAAAGTTAAAATTTTCTAAAAAAGTCAAAGTAAATTTAAAAACAATAATAATACAATATTTAAAAATAATACAAAAATATAAAAGTAAAAAATCACAAAATACTTGAAATCAAAATAAAATCACCAATCCAGTATGAGTTACAAAGCCCAATTAAATACACAGCCAATATCCAATGTCCCAAGGATGCTATGATCGAGAGAGCCATACATTCAAGCACACCCATCCACCCCCCGCTCAAATGTAAGTGATCCCATGTTGCCGAACAGTGAGAGACCGGGATCAGTCCACGGGGACCGATGATGACAACAAGGCCCCAGACACTCCCGCTCTAAAGTCTTGCTTATTCATGACGAGTATGTCAAGGTTTTGAAAGAATGAATCATAAACAGAACAAGAGCGTCTTAAAAAAGAATTCTGCACATAGTTGGTGGTACACAGTGGAAATTTGAACAAATGATGGAACCGCATGCTTCGCGTCGGACAATAATATAGTCGGATAATTCATATTTCATTATTTATAATATGATAATGACAGGTGTTCTTTTCTTTTGACGCCGTTTTTTGATCTTTCAGCAATTGCAAGGGCGCCGGAGAAAAATGCAGTTTCTATTGTGTTTTTAAAACTTTTGAAGTTTCACGTCACTGGACTCGCAATTTATTTCATTCTTAATTTTATTTCGATACTTTTGTGTCATTTCGATTGTACTTTCATAAAACTTACTTTTCGTCTCAACTCATCATCTTTAGATGTCGTCTGTCAATATCAGATTTCCAGGGCTATCTACAGCCTTTCCAAAAAACCAAATAAGTTCGGATCAGTCGGGAGAACGGATAACGGATATACTCGGCCGTTGACGGACGATGGCGGAATTTAGTGGTGTAAACGCACTTAGTTGTAGGTTTATCATAATTATGTTGAGTTCGATTGTCCTTATTCGTTCGTGTTGTTCAGACCCGGCAACGACGTTGGCGGATTTAGTATAAGCATACTGCGAGACTAATTGTTCATCAATTTCTCTTTTAGATAATCCAAAGGAGATAATACAAATCTTTATTAGCAAGTGCAAAACAATTTCTCTGAATGTACTTGCTTTCGAAATTATATAGTCAAAAAGATAGATTATTCCTAGTACTTCCGATTTTAAGTTTTCCTTGAATATTAATGCTTCGAGTAACATTTTCATCTAAATAATTCGTTAAGTTACAGCTCTATCAGACTCTTATATATCTTATGATTCTAAGAAGTAGAGATAGCAATTTAGTTGCCGCTAAAAGTTTATTTAGAAATAATTTATTATTCTTGACTAAAAACAACATAATATTATTGTATTATTCAACAATATTACATGGGTATTCTATCTTAAGTTTTTAACAAGAAAATACTAAAGATATTAATAATCTATGATGTAAAATAAAGTTTGAGCACAGTTAATCAAAATTTAACATAGTTAGTCTTTAAAACCATTGAAATTAAAAATCCTTTCTAGGACATCACAAATATATTATTTAGCATATTCAATTGAGAAATAAGGTCTGCCTACCATACTGAGTTTATGCAATTTTCAGAAGCACGGAAAGTATGACTAACGTGTTTATTACACGCATTTAATCTATTGGCTACTTCATTCATGAGATATGCCGTGATGGTTTGAATTTAAGTTCTAGTAGGCATATTAATAATGTTAAAAAAATAAGCGGATGTGAGAGAATGTCATTAGTTCCAGATATTGGAAAAATCACTTGGAATTCCACTTCATAAAAGGTACCTTCCATTTAAAAAATGAGGTGTGTAAAAGCAAAGTCACTTTGATCTTAAAACATTGAATCCAAAATAAGAGCATTGGTACCTTTCTTTCTATCCACAGTGTTTTAATGTCGGATTTTGTTTATAATATTTTTTAATACTCACTGAATAAATATTTTAGTTTTAGCCGAGGATGGAGGCGAGTTTTCGTTGTATCAATTAAACTATAGTGTATCCAACGAAAATAATTATGTTCTGCATTTAAAATATGTAGTTTAAATATTTTTAAAAAATAGATTAATTTGACTGAACTTCTACACCCCTCATAAAATTATGAGGGGTGTAGCCTCATAAAATTACATCTTAATTTAAGATTATAAAAAAAATTAAACTAAATCATCAATCTTTAATACATAGTTCTGTCGTTTAACAATATTTTGAAGATACATTTGAAGCTGTTGGTAGTTATTCAAAGTTTTGAGTTATTGTTAATAATAATATTATTTTTATATTTATTTTATTTATTCAGTAAGGATCAGACAGTTGAAACAATTAGTATAGACATTAAAGGACAACAATGAACAAACTAATTAAGATCCCCTTTTTACCAATCTAATAAATATAAATTTGAGACTTAAAATGATAAAACACATAAAAATGTAAAAAAATGTGAAAATGTGTAAAATGTAAAAGTGTAAAAAAAGTGCAAAAAATGCAAATATATGTAAAAAATTATAAAAATGTGTAAAATGTATAAAATGCATAAAAATGTAAAAAAGCGAAAAATGTAAAAAAGTATAAAATGTATAAAATGCAAAAAATGTAAAAAAGCAAATAAATGCAAAAAATATAAAAACACATAAAAATACACAACCCACCAAAGTCCACTAATCCAATCCCCAAAAGTAGCGTTTACCATGTTAAAGAAGTAGGAAAGCACATTCCCCTATGGAACAACAGATGAATCTAGGGCCCCCGAGACACCCTCCCTAAAATCCAAACCCCAAAAAAATGAGTTATAAAGCGCGCAAGTTCGCCTTAAAAATGAATTTTGCAAATAGTTTGTGGAGCTTGTGGGCAATCCAAATAAATTGGCTGATTTATATAGGTATCTATTATCGACCTATTATATATCTATTATCATCTTTCCTTCATTCGACAATACATAGGTACAATATTGTTAACCGATACTGTGAACAGTATTATAATATACCCACATAATCTCTGTATTGTGTAATTTGGATGAAAACTCGCAAAACATCAAAAGTAACAAGATCCTCATTATGGTGTACTTACAATTTAGAGATGGAATAATCTAAATATTGCAATAACAGTAACAATAATAAAATTATTTAGAGTATAATATGTATTTAAATTGTGAATATGAACTTTATTTATTGCTATTATTATTCACTGTAGCTTGTAGAATTTCGGATCAATGGAAGTCCCTAGACAGTCCTAGGTCTTCTTCAATATTGTACATTGTGTTTTTTTTTTGAAATTTGTATTTGGATTTTTTATTATAAACTCAAATACAACTATATACACCTTTCAAAGTAAGCTAAAAGCTTGTGTTGTGAAAAAGGAGTTTGCCGGCTTCTGAGATCGAACCGCACACCTCTTGTGCATGAAGCCGAGACTCTAGCGACGAACTCATAAATCAATTTAAAGAATTGTATGATTATCAGTTATGCGATTCAGTGCACAGAAGGTAAGTTTATAGTAAGATTGTGATATAGTCCAACTTACCTTGTTTTAAATAAAATAAAATAAACAAACATTTTTTTACATTGTTATGAACAAAACCTTAAAAGAAGATTTTATTCTTGTAGTAAAAAACATCAAAATAAGTTAGTTGGAGGAGATCGCGTCTTTGCGATCAGCTCGCCCTTTTTTTAATTGAAATGTATTTTTCTATGAGATTGTTAATAATAAATGAACAGTATAAAATCATTTGACAAAATATATTCTAACATGGATTTTTTTATCGAAAGCATCCCTACTGTAGAATTACAACCAAAGTACAGAGTGTAAGTAATTAAGCGGGCCCCGTATAAAAAGAGTTTGAAAACAAGTTGAAATTTTAAACGTAAAACTTCTAATAAATAATTATAGGTATTATTAAATTCAACCCAAACTTTCTCTTTGTAATAATTAACTCTTCTCTTATAAATTGAATCACCTTGTATTGCCGAAATCAACACGCTGCTTAAAACCGTTTGTTTTTAACTTTTTTAACGATGTTCGAAAGGAAAACACTAAGAACGCTCATTTTAATTTAGATTATAGAAAAAAAAAATTTATTCATTCTTTACTGTACATTAAAAACAAACAATTACATAGAAGGTATACATAAACAAAAAAAACACAAAAAACACTGTTTACTTTCACTTGATTGATATAGTAAAATTAGCAGCTTTTCGGACATACGTCCATCTTCAGCAATGACAATACGTTTATGCGAATTTCCGAAAAGTGTCTTATTTTAACATTATATTAATCAAGTGAAAGAAAACAGTATTTTGTATTGTTGGTAATAAACTGCTTTCGAACGCTTCATTTGCTTCTAAATCCTTAACGTTGTCTTTTGTTCTTAATAAGATATAATATATATTTGTATAATGCTCTGTACTCCTCTACTTTACTTCGTCTCTATCTATTTATCTTTACTTACATCACTGCATCTCCCCCATGTGGGATGTCTAGCGAACTAACTGATCGTGATAAACATGCAAGCCGTCCTCTACGTGCCAATTGTGTTTTTATTATTATTATTTTAGTTTCTGTTTAGTGTTAATATGACGTGGATAGATGGAATAAATCACTATAAAGTGATAATCTCGCCACTGCATATCATCATATTATTTTTTTATGTAAACTGCTTTGTTACTTTGTTGTGTGTGTGATGATGTGCAAGAAGAATAAAATAAATAAATAAAAGTTAAAACATTCAAGATGGATGGTAAATGCCTCATTGCTAGATAACGAGATCTAGACAAACGCCTGCTTTTTTTACAGAGCACTCGAAAAATATTGGAAAAAGAAAATAATGGGAAACCTAATTTTTCAAAGGAATTTCAGAACGAGTCCATTCCACTTTACTTGAAGGTCATCAAAAATAGAACATCAAAAGTACAATTAATTGAAAGCTTTCAATAATTCTCAACGGGAGTACCTACTTACGAATTTTCATGCATGAAATTTTTCAATATTCTAAGTTATATATGACATATACATATTATGTAGTTAGGTACCTACCTATAGGTATATAGATCTGGAATCACTGGGGGGAAATATTTGAAATATTTCATTTTCCTCACAAACTTTCACAAAAAGGTTGAACCAAAACGAATGGGGATGCCAGGAAAAAATCACGCCTTTGCGTTGAGTTTTGTATGTTGATTTTATTTACAGCAAAGTTTGCTTTGTGTATGTAGGTTTATTGCTTATAATGTATATCGTGTAAAACATAAATACCAGCACTAGAGCTCGAGAAATAAGATTTATTTACTTATTCTCAGAGACGTGAATTTTTCGAGTTTGCGATAAACCCAATTTTACTCGCGAATTTAGCTTTTTTTCACGAATAACGCGAATTTTCACGTTTAAGAAAAAAACACAAAAATTTGACCCTTGATGACATTTTCGCAAAAAAACAAGATGTTTTATTATCAACAAAATAATTGAATTAAACATATTGTATTATTCTAAAAAAATTAAACGTTTTTTGATTAAACACAATAATCAAGGATATAGGTCGACATTGTTCCAATTGCTTGCAATTCTTCAATCAATTTTGAATGTTCGTTATATAAATTATTTTAGCATATTATTATAATTTGCAGTGCAAATAGAATTTGCCATTTTAAATCTTGTGTTGATTTCTCTTTATTTATAGTATTTCATTGTAAAAAAATACAGCTCCTAGAAAAAACACTATTTTACTAGAAATAATAACGCCGATTTTCGGAAATAACACCAATTAACTCAAAAATAAAATAACTCCGCTTTTTTAAAAATAACACCGTTTTCACAAAAAAAATTACACCGAAAAATTCAGCTCTCTGTCTACTGGTTTTTTTTAAAGGTCCGATATATTTTTGGTACATGGCGATCTAAGGGAACGTTTGAAAAAAAAAAGAAATTCAATATGATTTTCGATAGTTAGTTATCAAGCTCAAAAAAATCTTCCCAATGATCTTAAAATTTTGTTGTTATTATCCACACCGATAAGTATCAGGGAGTCATAAAAATGTGAGTATGTAAAGTGTCACCAGACAACACTTTCATACTCACTTATCTTTGTATTATAAAAATATGAAGACATTAAAATATACGAGGCATGCTACACTAAGTGCTCTATGGAGAGAACACACTGTGAACATTGACCTAAATTACTAGATGCGGTGCATTGAACAGAACTGCTACATTTTAATGAAAGGAAGATATGGCGAGCAATAAACGGGGTTATCTTTTAAAACTCTTTCTAAAATATATAATTATTATCTTTACCATAACGACATCTCTCAGAAGTGGGGTCACCAGTGAAGAGAGATGCGTCAAAAATAAATAGATACTCATTTACGAAATATAATGCCATTACTATTATTAATTTAAAATTATACACTTTCTGAAAATTCAATTCGGTATTATTTCATGTTGCATAAAACAACGCATTAACAATACCATTTCCATGCAAAATAAAAATAAAGTAATTTTTATTTAGATATACAAATAAGTTCGGATTATAATCAGAAATGAACAAAAGGGGTAATGAAGTGGAGTCTTCGCGTAGACAAAGGAAGTAGAGGTAGACCTGATGGTATAATGGGGTTAGAAGAATCGCTGGTGATTGGTTGCAAATAGGTCAGGACAAAGATACCTGGAGAAATATGGGCAAGTCTTATGTTCAGTTGAGTGGTATGAGTATGTCAAAAATAATACTTGCACCAGCGTTCTCAGCAAAGATGCTGAAAATCTGCAATTTATGTCACACAAGAGAGACGATGGTTTTGGTTGAGCCATGTTTTGAGAATGTGCAATAATAATTGGCCAAAAAGAGCTATGGTTATTCAGCCACAATAATTCTGACAGCTCGAACGTCATCAGAGTGCTAGAAATATTGTGAGAGAGATGGCTCAATTGATTTACAAACGCTCTGAATGGACGAGGCTGGTTTTTGCGTGTGTTCTCCAGAGGAGCGTTATCGGACGAGATGGTGATGAACATATTTAGCAGTGGACAAGAATAGCTGTATAAGTAATTAAGTAAGTAAATTTTATCATGTTATTGATTACATATTTCTTGTATCTAATACACTTCTAATAAGTAGTATAAATTATTTTATTCTATGGGCACGCTACACTAAGCGCTCTATGGAGAGAACATAGTTACAACTGTGTAATATTTGCATAACAATACTATAAAAATAATAATGTTTGGTAATACTATTACTAATACTGATACAAATATTATGTAAATACATATTATCTGATGTTTTCATTCTCCCAAAAAAAAATATCTCTAGATAATCTACATAGGAACATACTTACAATATTTTTTTTATTGTTACACTTTGATACTATAATATAATGTACAGACAGTAAGTAATACAAGTTTTTCGTAGTACATGGCATACAAAAATAACCGAGAACAGAGTTTGGGGTTTAATAGTAAACAGTTTACAGAGATAATACTTAATAAAAACAAGATAACTACAGACTGCGAGATAGAGTTAATTAAACCCATATCATTTATTTTTTAGACATTTTTTTTAAACAATTACACGTCCTCCTAAAATAGATATCGAGAAACCACATCAAACCTGGGAAGAACACTATTAAAATGGAGAAACTACTTAGTGGAATATTGTTGGTTTGAGTAAGATGCAGATAGCTTGGCGAAAACAGAATAAAAAAGGGAGGCTTTCATCCAGGAATAAGTGTGGATAGAAAAACTTCAACTTTTCAGTACTTTTAAGACAGTGAATGATTTTTTTCTTCCTTTTATATTAATTACTTTGGAAATGAAGAGAGAGGAAGCTGGTCTTTTGTTATGGTGTTCTTAATGATATAACATTACATTGAATAAATCGGGTTAGTTGGAAGACATTGCATTCTAGCGATAAACTCGCCCTCTGTACATTAAATTGTACAACTGATATTTCTATGATACTTTTCACTAATTTTAAATATTTTAACCTTTGTACAGTGAAGAATAAGATACATAAAATAAATAAATAAAGGCATTGTAAAAAGAGTCATCTTGGATGCATAATCAATTCCAAGAGTAAATAATTAATTTCATAACTTGTTTTATGGAGTTGTTAACGTTCGATGTTAAAGCGACAAAATGTTTGTATCGTCTTAATATCTTTCATGTAATCTATTCAGTTTCAAACCGAATTATCATACATTTTTAAATAACAATATAATAAATTTCTTGACAGCGTGTGGCATTCTAAATATGATTTTAAAATAGCATCTTTAAAATTTTCGAGACAATTTAAATTTGAGTATTTTTGTGCCTGCAACCAAACAAAAAAGATTTAGAACTAATTTTAAGACTATTTACAATTTTTTTAAACGTAACGTAAGTACTGGGACGCCTTTCTCACTTCTTCCGAAAAGTTTTTACAAAATCTGCACCATGTTTACACTTCTCTGTAAGTGTAAGCATGGTGATATCTGATTTAGAATTCGCTTTAACTAACTAACCACATTAGCTCGAGCTAACTTACCACATTAACCTGAAAGTATATAATTAAAAATTAATAACCATTAGCGCCTTTTAACCGGAGTAGAGAGCAATCTTCCTCCATATAGTGCGCCTTTGTGCCAATCGAGCGCTCTGATGTCCTCGTTGTAGTAACGGTGTGAAGTAACATGGTAATTCACATGCTCATTATCTTTTTTGTCTACTACAAATATATATCCCACAATTGGGGTAGCCGGCAGACAAGCTGCATGTAATAAACATTCATGTTGTCCTTTCCATGCCAACGAAAAATTAAGTCATTCAGTGTGGTTGGCAAACCTCATCGCTTAGTGAATATTTTTTTATCATTTTGAATTTATTTCTTTTTTCAAATTGCTTAAAGATACCTCATTTAGATATGTTTTTGAGAAAGTTACTCGAACTCTTCAATGAGAAAATTTTTATAGCAAAAATCTGTAGCCATAACTAACAGAAGATAAAGAAAAACATTTCCACACAAAAAATATCAAAAAGCTAAGAAAAATTTAATGAATGTACTAAAATCATATGTTTACACATTTTGGTAAAGAGATAAGTAGGTAGCTACTGTACCATACTATGAATAAAAGTTGTGTTTCAAGATAACACAATATTCGTATTATACGACTTTTTCAGCGTTTTAAACTCTCAAATATTCATTTTATGTATATAATAAAATATGAAGATCTTATACGCTAGTCTTCTCTACTTACACGTGATTCTTGCATTAAATATTCACTATTCTTAGAAACTTGAGGTCGAATGTCACACGCAACCTATTATAAATATTGTATTGGAAAAAAAATGTACGAAATATTCACCGTCAGTGTTTAGGTAGTCGAGCTCCATAGCGAGATTTAAAAAAAAACAGATGTTTTCTTCTATTATGTGATATATCCCAAGAGATGTCTTTTGAGAATAGATCACATACATAGTTGAAGAAAACATTTGTTTTTTTTTTATTAATTTCGTTATAAACGAAATACTTAACCTAGTGTTAGATCGGCTTTAGCTAATGTTCGAAATTATTTCAATAAATAATCATAAATAAAAACTTTATTCAATCAATCAGTTACAACATACAATAATGTTGAGACAATTTATCAATATGGCTACAACTAAATTGCAGCAGCCTCACTAGGTTACCCTGTATCGAGGCGTGCTGCGTCTAAAAAAATTATTAACAATTAACAAAGGATAAATATACAAGTAACTATTTATTTGACAGCCGGCGTAGCATGGAGGTTCCCTTACCTATGAATCACGAGGTTTCTTGGTAAACTAAGATCCACCAGGGTTACTCTTGACATAATCTAAATACGATCTTAATCTTGTCTGAAGCTTGACCTTCGATGCGAGAAGTGACTATAATCAAAGACACGTCCATGCCAATCCTGCGGTAGCTGATGATAGCCGTTTCCAACATTTACATTAGTATTATGTGATATAGCCTCGATAATGTATACAAATATAGATTTATACATTAATATCATTGTTATGATATTTCTCAATTTATATGAAATACAAATGTTCCATAAAAAATACAATATTTTATTTTTCTCCAGAACATGTTATGAGAACTAAATGTTATCAAAAGTTTACAACACGTACAGTTATCTTCTATAAATTGCTTACAATAACATCAACTATTTTTGTTAAGAATATAGATGAAAATATTATGGTAAATATATGGGAATCGGTAAAATATTTGTTCCTCTTTGATATCAAATTTCAAGTCACTTAACATTGTGACCGTGGAAATACACAAAAGCAATAAGGCATAATAGTTTTACAAAACGCTTTCATTTCAAAGGAAAATATTTTATGTAATTTTTTTGTACCACGGATAAAGAAATTTATGACATTTTCCGTGTTATTTCATTTTTTTTTTTTTTTTATTTATTCATTTATAAAATTATAAAAGTTAAAATTTCTTTTATAATTTATTTACACGTTAATTTCATCTTAATTCTATAATTATCTAGTTATATACATTACAATCATACTTAAATTACTTAACATTGTACAAGTAAAACATATATCGATTTCTTTTTTTTAACTTAAAAACTTTTTCTTTTTATATACTACCTACATATTATTTGAACTTAATTATATAAATACTCAACTAACTGTACACATTTTATTCTTAAATTACTAACATTCATATACTTTCAAAATTAAAATTTTTGTTTCACATATTGCAAGCATTTCTTCCGAAAAGAGGAAAGACTTCGAGCCTCTTTTAGGTTTGCAGGAAGATCGTTGTATAATCTAATACCTTTATAGAATAAACTATTCGATGTTCCTGCTAACCTTGTTTTTGGTATTCTAAAGTCATTTCCTCTTCTCGTAGGGTACCTATGATGTTCATAATTGTGAGTCAAGTTCTGTCCTAGGTAGCTTGGCATCATACCTTTTACTATTTTAAATATAAAAATAAGAGTATTCAAGTATACTCTTTGTTTGGCCGTCATGAAGTTTAGTTTTTCCAACATTATTTTAATTTTAGCATATTTATTATACCCTAAAATTCCCCGCATTGCTCTATTTAAAATTTTTTGCATGTGATTAAAATGCGCTTCATTATTTAAAAACAATAGTGTGGAACAATAATTTACATGGGGCATTATAATAGAATTAACAACTAGTTTTCTTGTACTTAAATCTAATTTCTTTCTTATTCTTAGGAAGAAACCCGTTTTTTACTGAGTTTTTTAATAATATGTTCCACGTTTGATTTAAAATTCAACTTACTGTCTATAATTATACCTAGATATTTCATTTCTTTTACAATGTCTATTTTATCCCCTTGAATACTTAAGGATAGCGTAGTATCCTCCACATACTTACCTATTATCATCGCTTTTGTTTTGGATGTATTTAATTTAAGTTTATTTCTATTAAACCATTCTGCTATAACATTAAGTTCACATTGGATTTTATGTAATCCGTCACTAACACTATCACTTATAATATATATTAGAGTATCATCTGCAAAGAGTTTGATTCCACATGTTTTTAAACACTTCACTATATCGTTTATATATATGATGAAAAGCAATGGACCTAGGACTGAGCCTTGGGGAACTCCCAGTGCCACCTCTAACTCTTCAGATACCGTGTTTCCAATTTTAGTCTTTTGCGTTCTTGTACTCAAATATTGTGTAAACCATTTTGCTTCATTTCCTTGTATTCCATATTTGCTCAGTTTGTTTATTAAAAGGGATCGATCAATTGTCTCAAATGCTCGTTTCAAATCCAAAAATACTGCAATCACTATTTTTTTTCTATCTATGTTCTCTTATTTATCTGCATGTTGATATTGACCTGGCATAATCCTCTGTGGGATGGTGTGTGTGTAACGAATAGGTCTCCTACTCTTTTCTGCTTTTTTTGAGTTTTCTGTATAGGGCAGATATTTGTAAAACATCAAGTAAGTAAAACATTATTAATATGTTTTGAGAATGCATAATGAACGCTGGCCAATAAGAACACCGTCATTCAGCCACAATGTAGTAAGGAATGTCGTGTGAAGAGGTGATCGAGTCAATGAAGTTCTGGACGGTGAATCTTGATTTCTGCCCTGTGCTCTCGGGGAAAACGTTGAGAAGCGATTGGGTTTCGTCACTTAGTAAACTAAAATGTAGTTTGTATTCCTCACGGAGACTTGTTATTCCCTCTTACACCTTTCATATTACATAACATGACATTTTTGCTGATTCATTCATTCGCTACGAACTTTGTTGCGAACAAAAATCATTTGAAATATTTATATCTGTTTATTATGTACCTTATAAACGAACTGACAGCTATATATTCTATCTATTTTGTACGTTTTGTTTTACATGACTTATTTCGATAAGAAAAGTTGAGGAACTTAGTTAAATATATTTTGTAAAATATTGTTTTAATTTAACTGAAAATAAATAATTATACTTACCTAAACGGATACATAATTGTTTTTTTTTACTTATAACTTTGAGGTTTTTCTGAAGTTTTATTTATTCATGAAATAAAGAAGGTATTTGAAGCCATTTTAATCTACCAATCATGTTTAAATATATTTAAAAAAAAAAAAAAATTAAAATATAATTCTATATTTGTGGCTGAAAGGAATGATGCTGAGGGGGTGTGACCGTCCAAGAATAAAATGGTTAAAGTTAAAATGATTATAAAACTTCGTTTTTATTTTAAGGGCATCTTTTCGACCTTGTGCTTAACCTAGAGCCCTCTTAATCCTTGGTTTCCTCATGAATAAATTGCTAATAGGGGTCATTTTTATTCTTTCAATTCGATTGTTCATGAAATAAATAATATGGAAGCGAGCAAACATGTTGCTTATAATATAATTATCAATCAAAACCTTTTATTCTTACAACTATACCGGACTAAGTGACATCCATCATATAAACACAGAATTGTTAATGTCTTAATGCCTATATAAAGGCATTTCATGCCTAAATAAAGTTATTCTTAATAAATGACAACTTATTTTTATTCTTTAGAAATGAGAACATTTGAATTTACGGTAAAGTGATGAGTACAAAAAAAAATTATGACTAAGTTTTGGTTTAACCTGGTTAAACAAAATTATGAGTAAAATTCTTCTAGTTGTCGAGGATTAATAAGGTAGTATGTCTAGCTAGCTAGATCTAATAATTCATTATCTTTTTGATTATGTTTTTATATGTACAAATAATAGACACTTGACCAGAGAAAAGGCTGTGTAAATTGATCATTATGTTATACTTCTTCGTTGATTGCTTGAATTGAAAAGAAAATATTGTCAGTTTATCTAAGAACACCCAACCATCATTTCTCAAATAGAACATACTCGTATTATACCAGAACAATGGTTTTATATCTCCTATGTACAAAAGAGAATGAGCAAATATATTATGATCATGAAAGACGGAATTTTTATCATAGTATTTTTTTATGTAACATACCATCGAATACTCGCATATTGAATTTTTTCCATATTAAGCTAGTACTAGCTACCAGTTTTTTCGTATTTCTTAACTTGATTTCATACCAATTAGATCTGTCATTCCATACTTCTTTCGCCTCCTCCACAGTCATACAATTTCAAATGCACGCACGTCGATTTCTCTTACTCAAAACACGGCCGTCCTTGAGAATTTTATCTACATGTTCAAGCCATGTAGTTCTCGGACACCCGCGCTTCCTCACACCCCTCGTTTCAGACAAGTATATCCTCTTTGTCATTCTTTCCTCTAAAACCATCTCAATTTATGAGTACGTAAGGACAGATCTAATTGGCATTCTGTTCTCTCTGTCTACCTCACTTGGGATACGGCGTGAGGGAATATCTATTCTATCTAGAGAGAGATTTCATTCTATACCATAGTATACTAAACCCTCACGCCGTATACCAAGTGGGGTAGGCAGGGAGAACGTACGTACATAATTCTTTTACTTTTGCCACATTCATGAAATTTTTCATACATGTACGCAGATTTATCTTGCTCGTTTTAAAGTCACATAACCCTTTATATATATTCATAATATAATTATAACAAATGGGTTTACTGCCTCGCTAGACTTGAGTCTGTTTAATGCTGTATGCAGTTCACTGGCTACTCCATTTGTGGGAGATGTTCCGATTGTAAGGATAAATAGGTAAAGCCCTTCTCATAGCTAAGCAAGCTTTCCTTTGAAATTTTATATCCTCTTTAGTTTTCATGTACGATTTCTGCATGTTTATAATATGGAAATTATATTTAATATGTAAATGTCTAAAACTATCAGCTTTAGGTGTGCTTCTTCAAATCAACTTGAATTGATGACAATATTTATTTTCAATGTATTCTTCTACGTCATGGGTGGCCAACCTTTTCAGCAGCCGGGCCAAATTTCAGAATGAGATTTCCTACCGGACCGCACAACAATATGCTCCTTATAATTATGGAACTTACAATAATTTTACTTCACCTTAAAATTTCTACCCCCTTCCCATCGTCACCAAATTTTCAAAATGGTATTATTAAAAAAGTGTGCATATGCTTCGCGTGTCGCACGTAGATACCCAACGGGCCGCGGGTTGGTCACCCTTGTTCTACGTTATATAAAATTTATCTCAACAATTTCCCTTTCCATATTCTTTTTATACCGTGGTTCAATACTAATTGAACAACTAAAAATCAAGTGTTGATTGATCAATATTAACAGTCAACTAAATCATAATTTTATTTCTTGACTTTTAAACCATAGTTCACAATTTTATTTTGGTACTAGTTATTAATATCTTAATTATTAATAAAACATCGGACTAATTTGTTATCTTTTTTTTTTGTTTTTCTAATCATTGTAATCATTTTTAATAATTTTAAATTAAAATTATTTTTTTGCACCAACATATTTATATCTTTTTTCATCAATTTATTTGTATAAAACTGCAACTGTAAATAATTAATGTATTGGTCTGTCAAATTGTTATAATTGTTACTACTTTTTTTGTTCAACATGTAATAGGCTTTGCCGTGTATAAGTGAGTAAATAAATAAAGTAATCTGTCGATGAAATATAAATTCCTTTAACATGCGCGTGGCTTATTGATAAAGTTAAGTTTTTTATGTTTATTTTTTCATTTTGTATTGAAAATTGATCACACTACAAACAATTTATATGAAAACTTTATCCTAATGGAAAAACAAAACTTCAATAACCACTTTGTTATTTTAAAATTTTCAGTATGAAACAAAAAGTAAAGCAGCGCTATACCCTGTAAGAGTTTATTTAATAGACCTATGTACAAAAAGCGGTGACATTACCTGTCAAAACAACATTTTTTAAAAAGATGAATATTGGTTTTCGGAGCCCCTAAATCACTCGCAAACGAGTGGATGGCCTTGAGAAAAATAGAATAGAATTGGTTTTCGGAAAACCCCCATACTACTCGTTAGTAATATTTTGTATCGTGAAGGTAGAGTAAGTCGACAGTGAAAAAAATCTAATAAAGAATCGACAATTAAAAATAACATAACATAACATGTACAGACAATTCACACAGACCGAGCTAGTCCCAAACTAAGATATGAATCTTGTATTATGGGCACTAACACGACGATACACATATATACAATGCACTAAACACATATACATGTAACACCCAGACCCAGGACAATCTGAAAAAGGTCATTCTTCATTTTGCCCTGGCCGGGAATCGAACCCGGGACCTCGTGACTCAAAGGCAAGTGCGTTAGCCTCCGCGCCACACCGTCGTCTGACTCCATCACGATATCCAAGACTCCATCATCAGGTTACTGACAAAACTTGACGTGTTAATGTTCAATTACATTATTCAATTATATGATCAAATAGTTGATCAATTAATATTGAATATCTAAAAGTTTTACACTAGAACATAGACGAGAGAAAAAACAAAAACGTCTGTACACACATATACAGAAGCTACCTAAGTATTCAATATTTTCTGCAGAGTACACAATAAAAGTTTTTCTTACAAAATAAAAATACGATTTCTAATATAAGTCTTTGAAGATGATAGATTTTTTTGTTATTGAATATGGAAGAATTGGGAAGATGTAGACAACCTTTGGCGATTTTAAGCGGAACATTTATTTATGTAAGAATTTTCACGACCTCAAAAAACTGCCAATAGTTTTGAAATATATTAAATATTTAAGCATTACAAAAAATTGATTATAATTTGATACTCAAAAAGATCTTCATTCCTTCTTTCACTATGCACAGTTTCTTTGACAATGACATCAGAACGTCAAAAATTTAATTGTTCGAGGTAACTTGATTGCTACAGAAACGCTCTATGCGGAGAAGTGCTACTAAAAAGCAAGACATTTTAGTATCTAGTATAAGCATGCCTTGTTGCTACATTGAGAATATGAAACTTCTTATTTGTGATGTTTTTTTTTTAATATTTACCTCTACACGATACTCGAAAACTTATTTAAAAGAGAAGGAGATCCATTTTTCGATTATTGTATTTCGTAAGTCGCAAGTTGCTTCTCAATAATACTCGGATATCATTTGAAGATTACTCTGAGAATAAAAATGATTGAATTCTTAATCGTTCAATGCTGTGCTGAATAAATAAAAAGTTATACTGAGATATCTATTACAATATCTAATAAATAATTTTAATCATTCGTAAATATAGGAAAGACACCGTAATTAGACAAGTCAGATAAAATAATACACTATATACAAGATCTCATCCTTTATGTAGATTTTAAGATAAAAATATTTTAAACAGGTATCTTATACTTTGACTGACATATTACAATTTTCATGACATTGTGTCATTGATTTCGCATGAGAATTGAATATAATCTAAGTATCTATTTTTCTGCATATACAGCATTTTCAATTCAATTTAAAGAATTTCGTCAAGAAAAATATAAAAAGCTTCCATGTTTCTTACATGCAGCTGGTCTGCTGGCTACCCCACTTGTGGGATATGCCGTGATGGTATAGTAGTAGAAAATATAAAAAAAAGCTTAAAGTGTTAATTTGGAGTTCATTTCATTTGCGAATTCGGGATGAACTCCATAAGTGTTTAAATAAAGAGTATTTCAATTTCATAGTTTTGTTATGGTACTGGTAATAAAAATGCGTATAGCAAGTCTTAAACTTGGAGTTATAAACATTTGATCCTATATTGATTGAGTTTCTTTCATTATTTATTTTATTGTATTTTTACTTTTATGTAGATGTGAAGGTTGCTATTATACGTTTAATTTTGTATTACATTATTTATGTTAAAGACAATTGGAAGTTTATTGCCAAGATCTAAGTGCTCTTAGTTTACACATAATTAATTAGACATATCCAAAGTCAATCATTGATAAGTTTTTATTGCTGTTTTATTAAATCATCATCATCGCCCTCAACGCTCCTCTCGGGAGCACAGGGCAGAAACCAGCCTCCTCCATTCAGAACGTCTCTGTGCCAATTGCGTCACCTCTTTCCACGACATTCCTTGCGCTCTGATATCGTTGTCATAGGGTTTTATTAAAATTTAAGTATAATTATTTTTTATTTATTGAAGTACTTAACGTATAACACATTAAAAGTTTATTTACAATCTCACAACTTTGATCGATTGTTAGAAATTGCCGTAAGCAATAAACCTGCCTTTCGTACCTACTATTATTTTCAGGTGCTATAAAGTTCATTTTATTTTAAAATAAATAAAATATCATACGCGCTAAACAATTGTTCAGCCCCAACAAGTTGAAACAAATCAATTACGTATGGTGCAGTTATTCAATATTATAAACCAGAAAATCTAACATGGCTATTATAAGGGTTCTATCTAAATTGGTATTTATTAAGAATAATTTCAATCAGGCATAGAATTTGATCAGCACTAATCTCTGTATACGAGTGACGTGTCATTTATTCAAGTCTAAAAGAAGGAATAGTAATTACCTTTGTGTGAGTATGGTTGCTTGTGACTGCCTTATTGCGTACAGAACAATAAAAATATATCAGTATTCTTTATAACCGTAACCTTTATACGTACAAACATATTACACGCAACAGAATAATAATACTATGTTAAGTAGCATTCACATTGTTTCACTTTGGATGATCATCCAGAGAGTGTCCGGGTCAAACCTGTTCATCGAAAGTGAACACGTCTGTTCACACTTGTTCATCCAATGTTTTCACTGCCATGTCAACCCTCATGGTCATTTTGTATGTAGTTTGACGTTCTTTCGTAAAAAAATAATGAAACAAAATGAAAATTAACACTAATTAAAAATTCAAACAAATTAATATAATTCTCGACAGCATGATTATTTTGTACATGATTCTGACTTTCAAAACAAATTCGTAGGGAATAAGATTAATAATAGGATAAAACTTGTCTATTGAGAGTCTTGTTTATTGTCTATCAGAAGCAAATTAAAAACTGAACTCATCACTGGCACCCTCGAGACGGTTTACAGACTGTTAAACGGCGTCAAACTGTTAAATAAAATCATCCAAAATCATCATTATCTATGTTCGTTTCAGTGAAGGAACCTTTCATCAAAATTATGTCGGATAGTAATCGCTTTCATCCGTCATCGCTAGTGATCACTATTGATGAAACGCCTGTTCACATCTTTTCATTTTGGAGAATCATCCAGAGTGATCACTGAAAGTGAACAAATGTGAACGCTCCTTAAGTAATATCTATATTTATTACAAAAAAGGGGTAAATACTTACGTTGTTTCATACGAATCTTTACATGGATTGAATCTGCAGGATTTTACGCATCAGCGTATGTACTAGCAGTAGTAGTGGTTGCGTAATCTGAAAAGAGAGTTTGAATGAATATATTACAATTCGAATAATAAAACTGTAGGTACCTATACCAAGTAAATATCTTTCAGTTGAACTACAACAAAAGGAAACGAAATGGAAAGTTTTAAAGGTACCGGGTAATAAATAATACCGAGTTCTATTCTTTATCCTGTAAGCTGAAAAGATTTAGATTAAAGGTCAATTTATTTATAGGTAGGTACATGGATATTTTTCAGACATATACAAATAATATATTTTACATTCATACACAGGTTTAACAAATATTTAAGCTCACACTTATCCATATTGAGTTTAGTTATTATTTTATGAATGACGATGATTCAGGCTGGGTAACGATTTGAGAATATACAACAACTATACTATACTACTCTTTAAACGCCGCATCCCAGGTGGGATAGGTAGAGAGAACGAAACGACATATAGATCTGCCCTTACATACCTCTTTCGCCTCCTCTACATTCATGCAACCTCTTATTCACGTACGTCGATTTCTTTTACTCAATACTCGTTCGTCCTTGAGGATTTGAACTACGTGATCAAGCCACTTAGTTTTCGGATGTCCGCACTTTCTCACACCCCTTCTTTCAGGTAGGTACCTATATAGTAATACAACAATTATTGGCCAAAAAGTCTTTTGTACAAAGGGTTTCCGGTAACTTGAATGTCTGTTTCTTAACAATACACTGTTCCTATCCCAACGACACCAGAGCAAAAGGAATGATATGGGAGAAAGTGTCTCAATTGGCACAAAGACGTATTGAATGATGGAAGCTGGTTTCTGCCAATGGAAACTTCTACAATAATAATAATATATTATTGCTGGTCCCACACTCCCACAATAGTTCTAGGTATAATATCAGTAGATACATATTTATTGATTAATTGCCAATAATGTATTCAAAATGGAATCCTTCCTACAAACCTATGTTCACAGAAATGAGAATTTGGTAGGATACTATCTGTTAAGAACAGTGAAAATAGTTTAAGTATTTGCTTGATATTATTGGCACTTACAATGTGTTTATGAAAAAAACATTTTTAATACTTATCGCTATTAGTAACTATGTAAGTATTAATTTTTTTATTTTAAACCTATTTGATATTAACAAAAAACACTGTTTACTTTTCACTATTGATTTATTTCTAGAGAAGGTACTTTCGTCAAGTTAGCTTGTGGTAAATGCCTTAATGGTATAGTAGTAGTAGGTATTTCAATGTTTTTTTTTTTAAATGGTACTTTTCCGTAGGAACTCCAGCGGAGTAAGAACGTTTTTAATCATATCGTTATATAAAAAAATATTAGCTGTGATTTTCATATCATCTCGTATTTATATTGGCGTGTACACATGATAACGACTTCCATTCAATCCCAATAAAACTAATACATTCTAAGTTACCTACATTATAATAACTAGAGATGAACCACCGCTACTGGTGATATTGGGGACAGGTACAAAATATTATTAAAAACACAGGGAACAGTAATTTTGCTAACAAGAAGTATTTAAATTTAAATGGCGGAAATGATCTATATAGGGGTGCATCGTCTTGCATCATTATCATCGCATCATTATAAAATAAATATTGAAATAAATCGATGTTTTACATTTGTTTGTGTCCCCTAAAAGGAGAGATTTAAGATCTTCAATGCGGCATTGATAAGTTAGCCATTCATTATAAATATCATATTTTTTTATATCATGTTCATTACACACTCCTGAAGTGGCGAATTTCGCAGATAATAAAGATCAACATTTGTCAAACATTTCTGGTCAATGGCCACATAAGACAATGTGATGTATCTATCATTGAGGGTGATGATTATTGATATCGCACAATTAGGAATTAAATATTTGAAGGTAGAGTGCTCGCATTTTATGTAATATGTCACCCAGTGTTGCCATCTTGGATTTTGAAATAGACGTAGCTCAGAATAAAAAAGTCAAATATTATAAATTCGTGGATCACAGAAAAAAGAGTCCTGAATTTTGTATATTTTGTCGATTCCTCCAAAGCGAAGACCTATTTTTTTTTGTCTCAATTTCCAGAATTTAATACTTCCCTTACACTCAAAATGTCTACCTCACTCCTCCGTTCCCGTCGCGAGATTCTTAAATTGGTATAGGAGTTTGTAATATTTCGAAATTTCCTCAGATTAGTAAAACAATATTTTTGAAAAGTAGTACTCGGAAACCGAAAGTCGCACATTTAGGAAAAACGCTATGAGTGCCTCATTTTGTCGACCATTGGTACAAATAGATAGATTGAATAAAGAGCTGTTATCTAGCATGGTTAACAGCAAGTAAGCGAATATATTATTTCGTGCTGAAAATCGAAATGTTTTTTTTTTATTGTTCCCCTGTGTATAACCAGTCAATATTTATATGGTACCTTGTACCACCAATAACAATTTAATATGGACCAATAGTTACCGAGTCGATTTATCAAGGCAATATTCAAACAGTAATCATTATTGTTGTTAACCCGAAACAGATTATTGCATAAATTAATATCGTGCATATTAATCATTTGGAGTACTAGAGGATATATAATAATAACAAGTAGTACTCATACTTCTACCACATTGAAGGAGACCCACCGACCACCCGGATAGCGCAGAAGTCTGGGGACTTCCATTTATCCGAATTCTACACTACACAAATTTTGTCCATACCGGAGGCGCCATAGTGGGCAGCCTGAGGGGCTGGCCGGCCAAAAAATACTTCTACCAATAGAGTCTAGAAAAGCGGTATTGTTAAGACTAACTTGTTTATTTCTTTCTATTTATACCATCACGGCATTTCTCACAAATGGAGAGCCAGGAGACCAGTTTCATGTAATAACAATTAAAGTTAACCTCTCCATGCCAATAAAAAGTTAGAATTTCAGAATGAGTGGCAAACATCATATCAGATACGAAGAAACTAAGGGTATTGTTTTTTTACAAATATCGCGAAATTCGGGATTTATTTTCTTGTTATTTGTCAATATCCCTTGCATCTAGTCCATGCTTCTTTCACTTATTCCACATTCATACAATTACTCATACTCGAACATGCACGCCGATTTCTTTTACTCAACATGTTCCCGTCCTTGAGAATTGGATCTACATAATCAAGGCATTTTGTTCTTGGATATCCGCGTTTTCTTACACCCCTTCTTTCATATAAATAGACATTCTTCGTCATTCTTTCATCATGCATTCGCTCCGCATGTCCAAACCTTCGCAGCTTATCTACTTGCATTCTATTTTAAAAATTCTCTTGCATCCGCTCATTAACTTACTTTTTCAAAACTAGTACAATACCCTTCATTTTACTACTACTATACTACTACACCATCACGGCATATCCCACAAGTGGGGTAGCCAGCAGATCAGCTGTATGTAAGAAACATACAAACTGTCCTCTTCGTGCCAGTATAAAATCAAGACATTCAGGATGGGTGGCAAACCTCAACGCTGAATTTAAGATGTAAAATGTCTTATTTTTTTCGAACACCTACCTTTTACAGTACACTCGAAAACTTACGCAGAAGAGTGGGAGACCAATTCTTTACCGGGTGCTCCACGGTGCTCCCCCTTCTTTTTAAAACTGGAATAGTTTTATTATCTAAGCTTATTTTTATATATTATCCAATTCGATGTTCTTTGTACTTCGAACACACGATTTGTTTACTTTGAACATAATAATGTTCTGCCAAAACTCCTTTTGAGCTATATTAGAAACTTTAATAATCAGAAGTAATTTACTCCTAGTAATAGTATCACAAAGCGACATTCATTTAAAGCATAATTGAATTTATTGCATTCATAGTGTCCATTCCTGATACTAACTTTATGCAAAACGGTAATTTCAAAAGCTTTAAACTGCAATATTATAATACTCAGGAAGGTATTGCATTTAACATTTATTAAACGGGTAGGTATTATATGCAATAATTCAAAGTATAATTATGTTTATTCTGCGAGAGTTATTTGAAAACATATATGCCTCATTATCTTCAGATATACGTAGAAAAAAAATTGTCATCAAATACATAGATCACAGATCATCAAAAAAAAAATAGATGGTCAAAATATAATATAACCATAATCAAACAAATATCATTTCAGTGTCCAATCCCAATCCAATGTCCAAATCCAAAAATTTGCATAAAGGTTTGCATTAAATGTTTCTCGATTAGTGCACCTTATATCATGATAATAAGAAGAGCGGGATTGGTGAACGTTGTCCATGGACAACGAAAGTGATCACTTCAGCCAATATATTACTTTAATCATGATTGATTACTTTTAATCGATCCGTTGTTGCTAATTGAATAAGAAGTTAGTGATGAAGAGTTAGGTATTCAGTACTGAATTTTGTGTTGTTTGATAATGATTCATTTAAATTTGATGGATTTTTTAATTTTTTTAATGACTCCTCAAGTAAATTTAGGATTTTTGCTAGTCCACTTATTGCACTTATATTTTGTTGTCATGTTCTATAATATACTATTTGATCCTGTGAACATTGTAATGAAAAATAAAAAATATTTATAATATTTTTATTCTAAACCTACCCAAAGGATTAGAACTTGTATGGAGTGTATATTTTTTCAGTCTTGTCTAATGGCGTTGTTTATTAAGGGCATACATACATAAACGAACATATAGAAATAATCATTAGATTTGGATATATGAGTCTCATATTTCTATATTATTCAATGAATAAAATAATATACTACAAACATCAAAATAGATTTGTGAAGAGATTTGTTGACAATCCAGAGTACCTACCATTATACACTATATTATACTTTATTATAACAAATAAATCAGAGAACATTCGTTTATTATGCTCCTAACAATGTTTACAACCGCTATTATTGTCGTCTTTGGAATAAGTGGTGTTATTTTCATATATTGAGCGAGTGAAAATAACAGTGATCGACGTGACAGCTATAACTTTCATATCATATGTAAAGCAATAATTCGTGCCTTAAACTGTATGAAATCTACAAGATTTATATTCCTTTTGTGGCTAATGTTCACTAGATAAAACTGTGGTATTTTGGTGCAATAACTAGATCCACCAGCATCTTAAATTATTATCCCCAATTTATATTGAATAAAGATATATCAATGAGTACTTCTTATGGATTTTTTTTGTTTTCATTGAATCGGCTCTTTTAAGTAAGTAAGTCAACTGAATCGGATCACTTCATTGAGTCACATTTTTCCATCTCTAATTTATTAGGAAAACATGACGACTATAAAATTTCAACATATAAAATTTATAATGCCGCCAATTATGGATGTATCCAGAATTTTATCTTTTGCGGGGGCAGCTTCCCAACATGATAGCATTTTTTTACTTTTCTAACTATTCCCATGCTTGAATACTTATTTAGACTTCTTTCCGAGATCGTAGGATTTATTTTCTTTATTATTTTTTGTATTTGTATTTAAATTTTCATTTTTATTTTTTGACTTGAACTGGAGTACCTATGTTTTGTCTGTTTTTATATTTTTGTACATGTGTTGAATGATTGTGTGATCTTGTAAAGTTTATCTGTATACTTGTAAAGGCAATTGCCGTATATTGTGTTTAAATAAATAAATAAATTATTTTTTTTAATAACGAGAACATAGGGAAGGGCATTTGCTCCCTTTGTCCGCCCCTGGGTACTCTCATTCCGCCAATGGTATAGATTCACAGATTTATCATGTAAATCGTGCTTTTATAATATGATGGATGTGAATCAGTTTTTTTTTGTTAAGTATTCAGTGAAATCTATATGAATTCATTCATCAAAAATGTCTACATCTAAATGTTAATCGATCAAAAAAATATGAAAACCAATAATGTATCGCTTCTGTTTTTAAAAATAATGTGTATGTATTTGTCATATTCTGTAAACTGTAAGCCACCTATGAAGAAAAAATATTTTTAGTCCATATATCCAGGATATTTTCTAGGGAGGGGTGAGTAACAGAAAATCATATTACCGCTGGCTTCCCCACTTTTAGGAAATGCCGTGATTGTACAAATGAATCAAAGTAGGACCTTAGAACTTTTGTCTAAGTTTTCATCATTTTCAATTTGGTACAAGAATTTGAGAAATATGTTATATAAAAATATTTTTTTAAAGCCGCAATTATTAACTTTCAATTTTATCAGATTGGTAAAATCTAGTATCTATCTATACCTTCACGATATATTTCATACGTAGGGTAGCCAGCAGATCAGCTGCATGCCAACAAAACTGAGTCATTCAAGACGGGTGGTAAACCTCAGCACTGAATTTAAGCTATGTAAAATTTCTTTAATTTTTATAATTAAATAATTAAAACACTTGTCTTTTACAGGACACTCGAAAACTTACATAAGAGAGCTTTGCCGGGTGCTTCACTGTATAAATTTCATCCATTATATATTAGTTCTAGCTTTAAGGGGGCAGATACTCACAATGCTAACATTTTCAATACTTTTTACATACTTTACCATTATTTTTTAATAGATATTATGTCCTTGCGAAAAGGGCGGATTAAATTTATTTATTTTGTTCTTTCTTATAATGGAAAGAGAACTAACTATAAATCTCATGTGAAAAATAAAGAACTAACGTGATGTAATTAATTTTATTATTAAAAAAATATAAACGTACTTTAATTTCAAGCCACGTTTGTCAAGTAGATACGTAATGGTAAGAAAATAATAAATTATTCTCATAATTAGAGACCAAACAGAAATCCGATGACATTTAAAATCGGATAGACGATCCCGTCATAAATTTTCGCTCGAATCTTTTAAGACGACAAGACTAAAGATCTGATTTTTTCAAATTATTGGTTAAATTGAGAATGGATGGTTTATCGAGAACAACCAAAATATCACATATTTTCAAAAATGCTTCCGATTTATCGCTATCTAGAATGATTCCATTCCCACTAAAGGGGATTTCCATTAGACTAATTTCATATTATGATAAACATACAAGTCGTTCTCTATGTACCAATAAGACATTTATTTGCTGCCGTTTGGGCTACCGAACTTGTCCAATGGAAACGCCTACTAGCTAAATTGAGAAAGAAATAATAGATAACCACATTTAGAAGCTAATTAAAGACTGTTCTCTTATCTAAAGGCCTTGAAATGGTCTATGTACTGTGAAACGGCGTCAAAATCATGTCATCCATCGTCATCACCCAGAATGAGATTTTTTCTTTCTTCTCTGTCGTAAAGTATCGTTTCATATTTGATGATGATGATTATGGAATGATTTTGTTTTGACGCCGTTTAACAGTCCCTAGATCGTCTCAAGGGCGCCTATTATTTTTATTTAACTATTATAAAATTTTGAAAACACTTGTGATTGTCACAAATTTGACTAAAATGCGAGAATTTTATGTGAGTTCCAACTGAAGATATTATTAATTGTCACAAATATTATTCACTAATTCACATTTTTAAATTTGAAATTTTTAACTAATTTATAAATAATATCACCCCAAAATTTCACTTTATAAAACTATTGCAACTAAAAAAATGTATTTAAATTTTGTTAATTTGAACAGTTATAAGATAGTAATATTTAATTTTGAAAAATGAGACGTCAGAGGTTTCAGGCAGCTACTACCAGCGCCATCCACCGACCGACCGATGATATGTTTGTTTTATAAAAATATCAATTGTCGTACTTCCAGAATATCAAACCATTAAATGAAAAATATTTGCCGAATATCCGTTACATTTCTACTCATAATTTATTTAGTGTCACTTATTACTTCAAGAAGGGTCGAAATGTCACACACCATTGTAATATTTTACAAGTTTTCACTTTGTCCCTGACACAATAATTACTTTTATTCATTTTCTTTCTTTGTTATATAAGATTTTCATGATAAATAAACTATGATACTAAGTTAAAACATTAACTCCACTTTAACCTCACGTATAAAACAGATAATCATTAATGTTGTGAGAAACTGACAAATCACAGAGATAAGATTAACTTTCAAGAGAAAGCTTTTACTATAATAGAAAATGGCATTTTTCTTTGGTGTTATTATCAACTTTACGTTATTTCAGGTCGACAACTTAATAACCAAAAAAATGACAATTATTTTGAAGACCTGTTCTAATTTGTAATAAATAATAATAATAATAATAACCTGTTCTAATTTGTAATCATTATATCAAACATTATACAATTTATTATTTTATTCCTAAAACCTATTAGTATCAATTGTGCTTCGTCTGATTTCATTTAATTTTTCAATAGTAGAAAAATTTAGTGGCTTTGAAATGCGCTGATTGAAAGAGACTCTTTGGTCCCCTGTGTTCCCGGGAGGAGCGCTGTAGAATGACTTGAGCCAGTGAAATAAATTATTTTTTTATTAACTGGATAAAATATGAAACATTTGTTTCTAATAAGCATAAGAACATTAAATTCCGTGGAGCACCCGGCAAAGAATTGGTCTACCACTCTTTTCCGTAAGTTTTTAGTGTCCTGTAAAAAGCAGGTGATCGAAAAAAATTAAGACATTTTACATCTTAAATACACCGAGGTTTGCCACTCATTCTGAATGTGTTATTTTTTTGTTGGCACAGAGACGACTGCCTACATATTAACCTACTTGTGGGATATAATGCCATGATGGTATAGTAGTAGTAGTGTAATAAAACTAACACTCTTGCACTTATACTCATGTTTGAGGACGGTGGCAACAGTAGATATTCTTAACAACACCTCGTAGAGAAAGTAGAAATTTAGGAAAGCTAGTTATTGTTTGAAATTTTTAAAAGATATAAAATGACATTTTTTATTGTTTGATGGCAGGAGACAGACATTGAAAAATTGAGTGTCTTTTTGAACATAATTGCTACACCAAATAATTATGAGACAAGAGACAATATTAAAGTTGAAAAGATTTTTTTTATAACAAATGCATGGCCAATATAAATAGTTCAATCTCACACCTGATGAATACTCAAGTATCTTATAAGTGAGAAGTGTTATTTTTGTCTCATTATAAACATCCCTTGCAGTTATTTTCATGTTTACCTTAGTAGTAAGAAAATAACACCTACTATTTTATTTTCATTATTTTATTTTCGCTGAGAGCACACGAGTAGAAAATTAGTTGGAGATTTATGATGAGGGTTTTCTCAATGTAAAATATGATAAATTAATTCCTCTACAAGCGAAGGAAAGTGGTAGACTGTAAATAATATACTTACTTACACCGAGTGCTCGGTAAAAAAGCACGTGATGGTATATAACCGTTATCAGCTTGCACTACCTGCTAGTTTTTTTTTTTTTTAAAAAGATATATCTGGGTTTTGTTATAAATAAGTTTATTATTATTATTGTTACCCACGAACCTTCACAAAATGTACGATACATTCCCAAGAGGTTATCCTGTGAAAGAACAACATTTCCGTTATATAACAAACGTTATAAAAATATATAGGTACCAATGAAAAATTATCAGTCAAGACAGTAAATGATTTATCTTCATTTTTCTATCCGGGCTTTTTAGAATTGAAAAGCTTTCACTTTTTTTCTTTTATTTTTTCTAGTGCAGTATTAAGTCCACCTCCACGCAACATCAGTTATCATTCTGAAGTGGTCCTCAATGTTTTTTTTTTCTCGTTCCCGCTCCGTTAACGTTCGAGTATAGACGAAGTTGCAAGCAAGTGTCAATTTCGTTGCTAAGATACACAATAGTTACGAAAATTAACACTTTGGCGCAACATCGTCTGCACCCGAACGCTAACGGAGCGGGAACGTGACGCGAAAGTGTGTTTTTGACTCAGGACTCTGGACGGTCGATAAATGCTCACGCCGTGTTTAAGTTTTATCACACAAAATATGGCTTCTGTATCCTAGTCCCTTTTCTTACATATTCTTCTCCTTTTTTACCTCCTCTTTCCTTTCTTTAAGATTTTCTTTATGTGAAAGTTTTATGAAATTGGGTTAGTTGGAAGAAATCGCGCCTCTGCGATAAACTCGCCCTCTGTATATTGATTGTATGATTGTCTTTGTTTGAAATGTATTTTTGTGTGAATTTGCTTGTTATCAATGTACAGTAAAGAATAAATAAATAAATAAAGTGTGATGGGCAGATAGAACGGATTGCACCATCGATCTATCATTATAATATACTTCTTTCACTTCCTCCACATTCATATAATTTCTCATACAAGCACGTCCGTTTCTGTCACTCAACATGCGGACGTTCTTGAGAATATTAATTTGTCTTATTTATACTCAGACGGTCATGGCTGGGACATGTTTTGAGAATGCCTAATTATAGTTGGCCAAAAAGATCACTGTTCTCCCGTCCGCAGGGGTTCCGTCGGCCCGGGTGTCCCTCTTTCACAATACACCGTTCCTATGACAACGATATCAGAGCGCAAGGAATGTCGTGGAAAGAGGTGACGCAATTGGCACAGAGACGCTCTTAATGGAGGAGGCTGGTTTCTGCCCTGTGCTCCCGAGAGGAGCGTTGAGGGCGATGATGATGATGATGATGATACTCAGACAAAATATTACCAACTTCTTATAATTAATTAATAATTGTTGAAATAACTTTATTTCTCGGATATTTCAGGAGTCCAAGGACTCCTATTTATCCGTTTAGGTGACAATTTATTTATATTTCAACTCTCTCTAGTCTATTACCACTATACCAGTGTTGGCATCTCCGACCCTACCACGTCAGTGGGCGGGGGACCCGGCTGACGTAGCAGATCCCATCTTGAGACCCACACATTCACGAATGCCTTAAAGTGTGAAGCGTTTGTGGCATTTAAAAACACTTCCCCAAACCAGATGGGTCGAGGAGTGTCAACAGTCATACCCAGAATCATTTCCTCCCTTGCATCCATCATCAAAGGACATTCCCAAAGGATATGTTCCGCATATTGAGTTCCTATCCCACATGTGCACCATGGATTATCGGTCAATGCTAACTCCAAAAAGTTTACCTCTTAACTGGACATCTGGTCATGTCCAGTGATAAGCTGTACAGAAAAATGATCAAGGGACAAGAAGCTCATTCTCGTGTTTCACGGACATCTGGAAAGAACTTGTAGACAAGTCTACCCGTTCTTCCAGTGTAATTATAAATAATTAGTAGGAAGATATCGCAATTTAGCAAAATCGTCTCTGAACATTAAATTATTTATTTATTTATTTATAATGACAAACACGGCACAAGGACATTAAACATCATATAAGAAATCATAATAATTTTGATATTTAATACAAAAACCAATTTACAGTGAAGAATAAAATAAAATAAATTAATATGTGTATAAGTTTGTATTGGAAAAATGTTACATTACACGTGACCCCAAATATTTCTTTCACGAAAATGTTATTTTTTATACGATGTTCGCAAAAATTATGATGAAAAATATTTTTTGTATTTTTTATCGAGAATACGGGTATCACATACCCTTGTTATACCTACATATTTATTATTCAAAATGAAATTATCAGTAATAATATCGAGGAATTCTGCTCGTCATGTAAAAAATATTTTATCGAAAAACGTAAATATTCATACGTCTAGTAACATCGTTCAGCAAAATAATAATGCAATAGCTCAAAAACTTTTAAAGAAATTGCACCTCTGTGGAAAAGTAGCCCTCTGTAGATTGTTTTAAATTTATATATTATTTATTCGTTGTTTTTTTGTTAATGTACAGTAATTAATAAATCAATAGATTTGATTGGTTGATGAAAAGTTCTCATTCTCTCTCTTCTCTCTCTCATCTCCTTGGGCAATTATGAGTCCCACATGATGGTGGGATCTGCCTTTCTTGTCTTGTTTCTCCATTTGGTTTTATAGAGCGCATCCTCATGGGAAACATCGCAGTTCCGCATGTCTTGTCTCACTACTTCACGCCATCTGCGCTTTGGCCTCCCTCTTGGTCTCGTGCCGGTAACCTCGATACATTGAGCTTTATTGCCTACATACTCATTAAAACATAGTTAAAAATAATTTCTATGTTAATCATCACAACAAATCTCACAAGTGGGGTAGCCTATGAACAAGCTACATATAACAAGTATGTAATTTTTTTTATAAATAATAGAACTTATTTCTTTTTGAAAAATTGGTTTTCCTTTTTTAAACTGTATAATAAATAAGAGCAATAATTCAATAAATACCTTTGAAAATAATCGAAAATATATTGATTTGCATTATACTCTCTTAATATGTATGTACCTACCGAATATCTGGAATTTTCCTTTACACGTACAATGAATATATTATATTTATTTTGTGATAAATGGGGTATTTTTTATCAATTACTTCTTACTTAATCACTTTTTCAATTACTTCTTACTTGATCACTTTTTCAATTAATCACTTAGTGAGAAAGTATACCTATTTATTAGTACCTTTTTGAAGGAGGCCCATTTTTTGTAGAAGAATATTGGAAAATTACGAACATTTTTCAAATTCTTTCAAAAATGGTTCTAAGGTATATTTTTCAATTCGCAAATTAATATTAAAGAAATAATAAATAAATTGTGAATACGTAAAACGAAAGCACGTACAGTAGGTACCTATTTCAATTTTCTAGTCATAAGAGATTGCGGTCGAAAAATTAAAAAAAAAACAATATTTGGAAATAAATAACACATCTGTTAGTGACTCCAACAAATAAGTTTCTCATTCCACTTTAAAAAACAGAACATTCTTAATTATTTCAGTATAAACCACAAGTGAATTTAAATTTTTAAAACTTTTAACTGTCCATAATTTAAGTTTATTTGGTCAATTTCTACTATAGGTTATCCAATAGTATCCAGATAGAAAAAATATATTGATGATTTTACGTATTTTTATTATCTTTCACTGTACAATGTTACAAGATATCATTGGGCTAGATATGAGATGGGGAGGAGTACAAATTGTATTTATAATATAATTTGTATTTGTAATGATTTATTTGTGTAAATAGTCGAATTTCATGGCTTAATTACACATGTATTTACATTAAATTACAATCACTGGACAAGATGCACCCCCTCGCCCCCCATATGGCTTCTGTGATATCTTGTTACGGTAGGTAACGCAGTGAAGGATAATAAAAATACGTAAAATTATGATCATCAATATATATTTTCTAACTGGATACTATTGGATAACCTATAGTAGAAATTGACCGTTTATTTATTTATTAATTGACTTTTACACGGAACTGCATTTTACATGTTAAAGCGCCCTTTTAGCAAAAACGGTAAATATTCAATTTTCGACAAATTCGATTCGATCAAACTTGTTGACCCTTGCAAACATTTTGATTTGATAAAATATGCAAACAAATATTTATTACCAAAAAAAAAACTTCATTTTAGCTTCATAGTATTCATTTATTATTAAGAATTAAACTCAATATGTAGGTATCAAAAATAATAATTTGAATTTAAAAAAGTGGAAAATGTTGAAAAAAAAGTATAATAATGACAGGTCAATAATAAAAGAAATACTTTATTAAGTAATAAAATATTTTTAATTATCTACCACTTTTTAGAAATTGTAATGTTTCTAAAAATGTTTATGGTCGTTGAATTTTTGGAGAGCGAATTTGTTACAAAAAAAAATGAAACATGTATACATTTTTATTTGTAACCATTTAAGCTCGAAAATTAAATAAGTACATCATATACATATAAAAAAAATCTGTGCCTATAAAGTGATTGGACGAAAATCCATTAATGTAGGTAAACGTATGTACGTACACAAATTTTGATTGAATGACATAAAAAAAGACCAACATTTCAATTTATAATCCTGACTTGCTTAAATTGAAATGTGTGTGATGGGGTAAAAAATATGTGTATCTCTTTACTTTACGCACCAAATATTTTAATCAATGGGTTTTATGTTAACATGACATAAAACTCATCAGATAAGGAGCTATTAATGTACCAGCAGAAAAAAAAATCACTAATCTTTAAATATTTTTTAAGGTAAATTATAATTCATACAAGTGCAAATATCGGAACTCATAGCGATGGTAGACCCCAATGGCAGATGTCTCTATCAAATATAATTTTCTATGGAGGAAAATGTTGAAATCCCCAAATATTGATTAATTTAACTGAATTTCTCTGGATAGCGTCTCGACGAAGACAACATCTCATAAACGCTGACCCTATTCGTGTACAAAACGTGGACATAGTCCCATCTAACTACGTTAAGTTCCTCGGAGCGCATCTTGATAACGCCCTTACGATGGAGAAACACATATCATCTACTGTTAGTAGTGGTTCCTATACTTTAAGGCAGCTCAAGAACATAAGGAAAAATATATCAACCGACGGAGCTAAAACCATAATTAACTCATTCGTCGTATCACGATTGGATTACTGCAATGGCATCCTCGCAAATTTGCCACAATATCAACTCCAGAGGATTCAGTCCGTTTTTAATGCGGCTGCACGTTTCATTTATCAACTGAATCGCTCTTCACACATATCTGCCACCCTTCAATCTCTTCACTGGCTCAGATGTCCGGAGAGAGTCGAATTTAAAGTGTGTTTGACAGTATTTAAGGCACTTCATGCTATGGCCCCAGAATATATCATGGAACTCTGCGGTAGACAGGCGTTAAGTCATAGACAGACAACACTGAGGTCTTGTCAAGATACTACAACTAAATTGGAGGTGACCAGTACTGTATCGAAACCAGTGTACGTGGAACGTGCTTTTGCAATATCTGCACCTGTAGTCTGGAACAGGCTTCCACAAATGATCAGAGAAACGCAGGACATATCTCGTTTCAAGAACCAACTGAAGACTTATCTATTCAAGAAATCTCACGGAATAATCCAGACACAACCTTAGTTAGCAAAGAGCGCCCTTGAGGTGGATTTTTTTCACAAAACGGCGCTTTACAAATCATCCAAATAATAATAATAAGCGTAAGGAAGAACCTTACTAAAGCCTTTGTATGGAGCATTCTGCTTTATGGTTGCGAGACGTGGACCATCAGCAAGAGTGAAAGCGGACGGTTAGCGGCATTTGAAATATGGTGCTATAGACGCATGCTGAAGATTCATTGGTCGGAACACGTCGAAAACGAAGAAAAGTTTTAACCAGGGTAGGCGAAAAAAGGCAACTTCTTAAGAGAATCAGCCAACAACGAGCTAACTGGATTGGCCACAACATCAGGCACCCAGGACTACTCATCGCCATTGTGGAGGGTAAGACCGAGGGGACAAATGGCAGAGGCCGACCAAGAGTATATGGACCAACTGAAGAGGGACATGAACTGTGGCTCATACGTAGAGCTGAAAAGACTGGCTGAGAATAGGGAGGAATGGAGAAGAAAGTCAAAACTCGTTGCAGACCAATCCAATGGATTGTAACTCATTATATATATATACAATTAAGAATGTTAAGGTAAGTATTTGAAAGGGTATAGTTAACAACGGACGTCGAAAATTCCGGAATCGCCGAGATTCGGGCAAAATATTGTTAGAATTTGGCCACATTATCGACCAACCCGAAACACTTTTTACGATGCAGTTCATAATAATAATTACTAGACAATTTTCAAAAGATTGTGGAAAAACCACCGCAAAAACCCATTCAAGAATTTTAAAACCTCCTGAATAATAAGCTCTTTAACCCTACCTTGAACACCTCCGCACTCTTCTATATACTAACTACAATAAATTACTCGTTGTGTCGTTTTCTCATGAAGTAGGTATGCGATTAATGTAATTGCCAAAACCCGATTTCGGGTTTAAGTATAAATAAATTTGATTTCGGGTAAATATATGTAAGTGGTTGTAGTATTATTTCTGATAATTATACGGTGGCTCAACAGCTGAACAAAAAAAGGTAATTAATTTCCTAACAAGATTAATGGAGACATCCGCCTTTTTCCTGTTAAGCGAAGTAATTATTTACAGTCATCGGCAACTTTTTCTTTTTGTCTGAAACCGGATTTCCATTTATTCAGAGTCACTTACTGTGATCTCCCACTCCTTAGAACCCACCCCATTCACAATAACTAAATATAACAATATTTGTTTACTTTGACTACGTAACATATTACGCAATAATAAAAAGGTTGTAAATATAGATGAATACTACGCAGTATGATATGCAGTTTTACGTTGAAATAAAATGATACTAATTGGTCAATTGAGACAATGTTCTTGGCTGGATTATCTTATACTGAAAATTTCCAATAATAGTTGGTCAAAAAAGAACATTTTTTGCCCCGCAATGATTCCTATAGTATGAAAAATCATCTTTTAAAATATACCGTTGCTAAAGCGAAGAATATCTTGGACTGACATGACAATAAATAACGTTGATATATTACGTAGAGCAAATGCTCATAGAGAATTGTTAACAACAATTAAGCTCCATAAAACTTCATATTTTGGTCACATAATGAGAGGAGAAAAATATTCCATCCTTAAACTAGTTATAGAAGGGAAGATTGAGGGCCGTAGAGGGGTTGGAAGAAGGCGGCTTGCCTGGCTCCAGAACATTCAGGAGTGGACCGGGATGAGAGGTGAGGGGGAGCTGTTTCATGCTGTCCAGAACAGGAAGGATTTCTTCCAGGTGGTCGTCAACGTCGGGGGGACCCGAAAAAACACTTAGAGAAGAAGAAGAAAGCGACTCTTGGAATATCGTAGGAAGTGATGACTCAGTTATTGTAAAGACGTTCTCAATGGTGGAGACTGTGTTCAGCCCTGTGTTTCCGAGAAAATTGATGGATAAGAAGTAAAAATCGTGCCTTCAATATATATTATCTCCATCGAAATAGTGATTCAAAAATTATACTCACCAGCGCGGCGTCGCAATTATTTGTTCAAATGAATGACTTGAATTCACTCTCTATTACTTTTTTTGTACTTTCAATAATCACAGAAAAAAAATATTTATTGAAATAGTTTATTCATGTTTGATATTTTTGCGTAACTAATAAATTTTAATACATTTAAAAATGTCCGTGGCCCGTTGGTTGCACGCATATGAATTGGACAAACGTTACAATTATCAAACATTTTGTTCAAAATTTGATTTTTTTAGTATCATTTACAAATTTGTTTAAAAATGAATGAATCAACATTATACAAATGTTTGTATTTAGAAGTATGTAATTTTCCTCACGCTACATAACAAACGTGGATCAATTTTATATATAAACACATATATATGTAAGTAATGATGATGATGATGATTTTGGATGATTACATTTTTAAGAAATATTTTCAATAAAATATTTCTGCTTTGTTGTTAATCGGGGAAATTTTGTGTTAAGAATAACACATAAATTGTCAGTCATCTGACTACCCCACTTGAAATATTTATTTATAAATTTTATTTTCAATTTCTGAAAAACAGACCTTGAACGACACAAATGTCAAAATTTAATGAAGATAAATATATACAGTAAATCAAATAAATTAATTAATGTGTATTCATTTTTTATCATTTGTATTATATTGTATTTATTCTGGTATGGACTTGGAGGTCTGCACTCCCTACCTTCAAGTCTGAAGTAAAGATAAATTAATAAATAAAATAAAATAATACTCGAAAAGTTAAGTTTGTCCACACTGAGGATCGAATCCACGACCGCTCGCCTGAGTTATTTATCCAGTTTTCAACAAGATTGTTCATTTTTCAACAAGATTGTTCATTTTTCAACACCCGATAGTATTTCGTTCATCTCACAGACAGATTTAACTTTTTATTAACCTTGATACCTTCCAATCATTGCTAATATTTTCATTCAGATAAACATACACAAACACACATGTGTTCTTGTTGAAATATTAATCTTAATATTTACATTCTTATAAAGCAGATTTGATTGATTTCATGAAAACATTCGTAATTATGTTTCACTCGTGAATCACGTGATAAACTAAGATAAATGTATCAAATACAAAGCTTAATATAAATTAAAATGTATCGAATTAAATTAAAAATACATTTCTAATCAAATAATTATCAGAAATAGATAAACTCGATATTTATATTTAAGTAATAGACGCTTTTCATTCTATGGAAATAAACAAAAACTTTTTGAGTTTTACTTTGTTTGATTTGGGTTAGTTGGAAGAGATCGCGCCTTTGCGATAAACTCGCCTTCTGTATATAGATTTATTTATTTATTTATTTATTTATTTATAATAATAAACGGCTGAACCAGCCTTTACAAACATAAAATAACAAAAAGAAAACAGTCAAGTGAAAAAAACAATGTAGCTGTAATGTAGTAGGTACTAGCAAATAATTTCAAATAATGATTATAAATCTCTTAAAAATAATAATGATTATAAATCTCTTAAAAATAATAATGATTATAAACTTCCTAAAATATATCATAAAAAATCAAAATACAATTAATGATTCATGTAGGGAATGCCTGGCCAAGTCGGTAACAATAAAATACAAAGTTTCGGGTTGTTCCACTCTCGCTCAAACCGAATACACCAATAGACACAATCTCGTCGCAAAAACAACACATCAAAACCCAGCAACTAAACACAATCCATCAAACTCGCAGATTTAAAATTTTCTGTTAATCTCCATTTGTATTCGGATAAGGAATCCGCAAAAACATCCGCCAAATGACCATACATATTCCCCAACCTATGCATCCTATAAAGGGGCGAGTTATATAAATAGTTAGTATCAACTACGCCACTATGAAAAGTCACAACCTGACGAGTGGCTCTTGTTGGAATTGATTGTATTTAATTTGAATGTATACCTTTTATGTGATTGTTTTTAATCAATGTGCAGTAAAGAATGAATAAATAAATAATAATAGGTGCAGTAACCTAATTTTGACTTACAATCTCATTGTCACTAAATAAACTTATAAAAATTGATATGGAGTATTACAAAATGAATGTCAAATCAATTAATTGAAGTTTTATTTATTTCAAAGAAAAAAACATCATTTAAATAACATATTACAGTCGCGCCAAATCCATAAACAAAAAACAGATTTGTCGGCGCCTTCCTTTTCATAACAATATAATAAATTAGTCAAACCTTAGCTGATAGTTATAAAACCAGAAACGTTTGCAAAAATCGTATAGTGAAAGTAATTTTATATAGTGGGTATATAACATAAGTTATCACAATAAATTTCAGATTCATTGATAAAAGTTTGGGATATTTGAAAGAAATCGCATGTTTGCAATTAATTCGCTATTAGAATATTGATTTTATTGAAGATGAAGGTACATTAATTGTGTAAAGCTGCTTGTAATTGGAGGACAGCATAAAATTATTAAAATAATTTAAATATATGTCCTTAAATTCTAATAAACGTCATTTGTTTCTTATGTACCTACATGTTATATATTTTTATGAGCGATAGAAATGCCCTTTCCATGTAGTTTAATTCTGCTATGTTACGATTCGAGTTTCAAATTATTTCTCTTGTTTTCTAAATTCTATGTTGAATTTGTTCATTGTTCTATTTTGACATTTAGTATTACAATAAGAACTTATTAATGGTTTTCACGCCAAAAACAATATAGTGATTTAAACAAAACACTTAAATCGTCCCTCTTCTGACTAACTGTCGTATCTGCCTAAATGTAAATTGTTCAGGAGAGCGTTTTTAGTGTTTTGCCGTGCATATTTCCGTCTCTCCTAGTTATATGATACAGTGTAAATATATTTTAACTATTTGAAATACTTACATAAATATTTATATAAATATATTTGTAACTATTCTTATATATCTTAGAATTATTTTTGTGATGAAATTTTGAGAAATTTGTAGATATAACTAAAGAGTTCGTCGGTAGCCTGGAGGTAGAGTCTCGGCCTCTTGATCAAGGGGTCCGCGGTTCGATCCCAGGTGCCGGCAAACTCCCCTTTCACGACACTTTTAGCTAAAGTATATAAGGTATATAAGGTTGTATTTGGGTTTATAACAAAACCCAGATATATCTTAAAAAAAACACATTGTATTTAGAATAATTCGTAAATACGACAACAAATCAGAAAGCTATTCCAGGATAACGGTAACAGTTACAGATGTGATCTTCAGTGAGAACATGCAGGGCACATATTATAAGTACACATTGAAGATCATAACTCGATTTCGCCAAAAATGTCAGATACGACAGTTAGTCAGAAGAGGGACGAAATGTCCGATAAATGCTTGGTACTGCATTTAAAATTTAATATTATTGTTCGTCCTAACCACATTACATGATTTTAGCACTTCATTTGTTATTTCATAAATTGCAACTGATTTCATTAAATTAATACACTTAAATGCATTGTGGTATATGAACGAATTAGTGAAAAGCTTTCATTCGATATGTTTTAAACAATCAACTTTACTTAACATAACTTTTTTGCATTTGAACCATTCTTACTAAAGACAGGTTTAAAATTTACCATGGTTAAATGAAAAACCTTTCTCAGAAAAAAAGTTACCTGATCAAACCTAAATCTTACTTTTATGGTCATATTCAGGATCTGAAAGATTTCTTTCAACAATACACAACTGGTATATTTTTGGTATTTTTTGATTTTATTTATTTGCACTGTGTCAATGTTTTTATATTTTGGTTTTCTATGTATACTTAGTTATATTATTATGTAAATGATATTTGTTAACCTTTATTGTTTATGTGACGTTTATGATGAACAAATAAATAAAAAAATAAATTAAGTATCATTTGTCCTTGTAATAGCTTTTTAGCCGACTAACTACACGTGACAAATGAAAAAAGAATTGATGATAATAAATGTTATCTCTACAATGTTTCAATAATAATTTTTATGTGCACAAACTGACAATGGGTAGTCGAGGTTTAGAGTTTACTTGTTTTTTTTTGTAATATTTATCATTTTTGGTGGGATGAGTCCATGTATTATAATTTGAAATCTTATTTATAAAATTGTAGGTAATTATAATTTGCTGTATATATATACAATTATTTGACCTTAATTTTTTCAACTAACTGACGATTTGTTTTTCTGTTTGACATTTAATATTTATATCATTTCAATTTTAAAATTATTTTTTTGATTTTGAATAAGTAAATCAAAAAAAAATCAAGTAACGGATGTGCATTGTGGAATATTTAAAAAACATTCAAAATGTCTCGTAACTGTTACATAGTTAATCCTTCTAAAATAACTGATATTATTTTTTTGAAATTAATTTCTTGACCAATATTCTTTTTTAATTTTTTAATTAATAAAAATTATCTATTCATACAAAACTAATTTATCTCCTTCATTCTTGAATAAATATTGTAAAACGTCCATAAAAAATGATTCAAACAAAAAAGGGTGGTTTTGGGGTCGTTTTCTTTATGATTTATTAATTCAATGAACCAAAAACAACTCACCAAATAGTCTGAACCAAAAACAACTCACCAAATGTATTTACTTTATATATAAAATTACTACACCCCCAGGCTTGAATGATAGATTTCCGATCCTCGGATTTACCTAGTGCTGAACATAAAATTCCTTAATGAGATTATTTATTGAAAAGGGTATCCTTTATTGAGAGAAGAATCTATTCACATATTATATAACCTAACCACGTTTCATACTTATACTAGAATGAGTTTGTCTAGCTATTTTTTTTTATGAAAAAGCCCATTTATTTCACGCTTTTAAATATTACTAAGCAATATGTCGCATTATTTTGATTTTTAAAGTTTAAGTTTGGCTAGATTTTGGTGATTTTAATTTTAACATATAGATCTGGGTATACTTGTGCTTCCCTTTTTCAGGGACCTTGTTTATCGGGCTCATCCAATTGCGTCTGGGGGAATTCCCGCAGGTCTCAGGTTCTGGAGGTTCATTGGATGCTTCACTGGTGTCGGGGTTGGCAGTTCAAGTAATACTACATATATGCCTGTAATAAGGCGCAGCATTGACTATTTAAAATTTCATTGCTACGGTGTATAATCTTTATGTTGTTTCTGTTGGTGTATGATTGTGTGTAAATAAATAAATATGTCCTTAACAATAAGGGAATGCCACAATGAAGGGAATTTTTTTGCCACAATGAGGCACATTATATTCAGTAGCCAAACGACAAAAAAATAGAGCAAAAAGGGAATAAAGAATTGGAAATATATTACTTATTTTTTCTTTAAATTGTCGTTTCTACAAGTAAATATTAAACTTATTCTGTGTTAAACAATTTTTCTTCCTTCACCCTTTAATACTTTTATTTTGTAGTTTTACAATAAAGACAAATTTCTTGCTTTTAAAGCAATTCTGGGCCAATCGTATCACGTCGTCCAATAACATCCCTACATTCCTTACGACGTTCTCATATCATTGTAATATGGACAATAAGTTGTGGGAGAGGGTCATCAATAACAATGTTGACCTTGTTTTTGGTAAAACTGTTTATATATTATTTATTATTTCAGCACAATTCAACTTTCCTGAATAACTAAATAGAATTCATAGTTTTATTTTACTTGAATATCGAACTTAGAACGAAACTGGAATTAACCAAAGATTTGATAGATGATTTGTAATATGTAACTGTCATACTTCCGTCCGCAATGGTTCCGTCGACCCAGGCGTCCCTCTTTCACAATACACCGTTCCTATGACAACGACATCAGAGCGCAGGGAATGTCGTGGGAAGAGGTGACGCGATTGGTGCAGAGACGCTCTGAATGGAGGAGGCTGGCTTCTGACCTGTGCTTCCGAGAGGTGCGTTGAGGACGATGGAGTGGAATGGAATACTCGCTTATAAGAACCTTTTTTGAAATCATCTTATAATTATTAAACCTTCAGCTGTAATAATCCAATCATGAATAAAACGTTTTTGTCTTAAATAATAATAATTCCATTTTACGATAAAATTCAAAGCAACAAAAATTTTATTTTTCGCTTTGAAGGAAAAAAAAGTTTAATTACGAAGAAAACTAATCACTCACCCGGTGTTTAGGTAGTAAAAATTTATAATGAAATCAAAAACATTGTATTTTTCATTTACTATTTTGATTTTGATTGACAATGGACATTGTCCCTCTCTTTGAACGAAGACGAACAAAGTATAGGGAGGGAGCATTTATTTTTAAAGTTAAACGATTCGTATAATGCCAGAACACGAGTCGTATAACTTTAAAAAATAGCATAAAATAACAGGATAAAAATAATTATTCATTGTCTAAATAGCACGTACTTCGTTGTAGAGATAATATAAATGAATAAAAAAAACCTACTGCTTAGTTGTCAAATCTAGAAATAATTTGTTCAAGCAATAAGCGAAATATGAATTAATATCTGTAATTTTTGTCAATATTGAAACTGTAAATGAATGCTATAACGAGCAAAGACTACAAATTTTTTGATTGGTGTTGAAAGAACAAATTATAAAATGTAAAAAAAAAACTAGTTTGTTTTTATTTTGTTTTTCACACAGAATTCTTAAAATAGAAAATCGATTAATGTCACCTCTAAACTCAACAAAAAAAACTTATCTAGTCGATTTACAGTTTTCTAAGAATATTTTATTTTATTTGTTTTATTTATTTAATATTACACAATATAAAAATGAATTTCAGAAAACTTAACATAAAGATAATAAAAAATAACTACATTATATTCATAGAATATTGATTATATTTTCATTTCTATGTAAAATCGGATTAAGATTTTGAAAATTTCTCTTAAATAAATTCGAATTTATTCTCAGCAAAGTCGAAGAACAGAATTAAAGTGAATGATAAAAACACAATTTGAATAATTCTTTTCTGATTTCCTATTATATAACGAAATAACATTTTATTTGTTTTCCTCCAATTTTTCTCGGTAATGATACCGTGATTTAAATAAGATAGAATGAATTCTATAACTGAAATGTTATGAATTTTGAAAATAGAATATTTCAGTTTAAAACAAAAATATCATAATGATGAATCGTTATTGTGGTGATACTATTCCAGAGTCCTTGTCTTTTGTTCTGTGGAATCTACGGTGAAGAAAAGGTCTTATAATTTTTTTAAAGATTTAGAGTGTCCATAAAAGAGCTAGACTTGTATACTACAAAAATTATTCACCAACATATTTGATGCTAGGGGGCCTGAATTGGCCACATTGACCAAATTCATCTACAATTCATATTTGGTGAAATGTTGCCATTCCAATATGTATCATATAAAGTGGCCTTTCTAGCCCCCCTGATCACGATTGAATATGGAAAGACCTGTCAAAAATATTTAAATCGTGGTGTTACCATCTTCAAAATGTTTATGTCTAATTACAGAATTACATAAATGCATCATATTACAAAGAAATAAAAATTCATGTTGTCAAATTTCTACATCACTTAAAACTGAAATAAATAATAATGAATAAAACATTTTTCAATTCAATTAGTTATTCGCTATTATTCGAAAGATAAGATTAGATATTTTTTGACTATACTGTACTTTTAACTCCCTCTTAAAACTTTTTTTACCTATTAGTGTTTTTGAATGTTGATTCAGCTTAGAATCCGACAAAAAAAGGTATATATTCAAAAAGTTTAGATTAATCGAAATTTTTATACTACCTTTATTCCTTCGAAATACCTACTAAAATCTTTAAAAGTTTATTTTCGAATATAAGAAGAGATTTTTATTAATGCCGCACTTTTAATATTCTCATGAATATTTCTTTCAGGTTTTCAAAACTTATAATGATTTTTTTTCAGGTGAGTTTACACCCACTTTTCTTTGCCCCAGTTATGAATTGTATTTTCCAACTTTTTACATTCTCATTGTATGACAGTGTATCCGTTTATTCTGTTACAGTTTTTTTTTGTTATATCACAAATATTATAAAAACTCAAAAATAAAAAATAAGTAATATGCTCAAAGGAAACAAAAAAAATAATTCATAAAGCATGTTTATTCTTTTGTTTTTTAAATGAAAGATTTTTCGAATTCCTGAAACTGTTGACATTACATTGTAATATTCATTTGTTTTGCTGATATGTATTTATTCATTTCTCAGATTTTCAGACGAGTTTCAAGAGAATCAACAATCTCTGTGTAACTTCAGTACTATTTGGTGTATTTTTTTATTATTATAATTATTCTATTTGGTGTAGTCCATAATAAAATTTTATGTGTTTTCGTATCATATAAAACATTTTTTTTTATTTTTAAAAAAAGATATATCTGGGTTTTGATATAAACCCAAATACAACCTTATACACCTTTCACACTAAAGGCACCGGAAGTTTGCCGGCACCTGGGATCGAACCACGGACCCCTTTATCATATGGCCGAGACTCTACCTCCAGGCTACCGAAGAACTCACGAACTCCCGAATTGAACAGAATATTATATTTTGCCAATTAAGAAGCGCTTGAATTTTCAATTATTATTTCGTTTAACACATTGTAATAATTGATCGTTAAATTAAACTCATACATCGATGGCTAACTGTACAAATATTGTTTGTCCACTTTTTATAGTTTTGAGAAAACTCGACATGAAAGTTTGAATAGAGTGGTATTTGTATGTAATATGCATTTTTTAATTGACCATATCTCGGTTTGTATTGCGTGTGGATCAACTATATTTTCAAATATCAAAGACAATGTCACGTTTTACAAAATGTGTATCATAACTCAATTTTACCAAAAAGTGGACTTACAATATTTGTCCGGTTAGCCATCGAATGTATTGTGTAGTTAATTGTAGAAGCACTCAATATATACCTAATTATTCTGACGCAATACAAGCGCAATTGACTTATCAATCCTGGTATATATTTATATTTATGTACATACATTGTTTTTAATTATTATAATTGCACATGTCAACTAGATTCGTTCAACTAGTTAAACGAGAGTATGTTTATCATTGAGTTGTACCGTGCATGTCCTAGAACTTCAAATGTCAATGTGTTTATATTGTATAATATTGTAAACATAAAAAAAAACATTTAAGTTCGTTGTTTGTTTCGTATGGTACTGAAATAAAAATTATATATAAGAGTTCTGTAGAATTTAGGTTATGTAAAAATTTTACGTTATTGAAATTTTTTAATCAATGGTATTGCGACGGACTTTTGCATATACTTTTTATTCTTGCGCTCTCATGCGCTCTTTTACTTTGTACCCCTCATGGTACAAGGTAAAATAATCAATTATCTCAATCTCAAAAAAATAATTTTTAGCTCAGTCGGTAGAGATTTCAAAAATAAAACAAAGAGTATTGGAAAGTACAATTGACTATACGATAAATGCTCAGGGTCGAATGGGTTAACCCAGATTTTATCACAAAGACTTCAAGACTTTTCTCTCTATAAATTCAACAATGCATATTGCCATTAAATCAACGGTGCCTTCCAACAATCCCCAATAAGAAGGAAAGATTCAGAAACAAAATAAAATTGCTATTTCATTATTTTCTTTTCAATTTATTCCAAACCTCCAGTATTCGGTGACACCTTTGGTATGGTCGATGAATTTACATACATTTTATATAAACTTTCTCGACAGTAAAATAATAAAAGATTAAAACCTTGTTAATCATTTGTTATGTGGCAATCTAACTAACCCTTAGATTAAAAGTTTAAAATTAAGTAATAATTGTGGCACATCATCCTTAACTCTTACCCTTTCTTTTCAGAAACGACCTACATATATCATAAAGTTATCAAACTCTGTTTGATTATACAATTTACATTAACTTTAGAACAAAATATTTAAATATAATTATGAATGAATGAGAACAACCTGATCAAGTTATCTTCCTTCGAGTTCCACTTCACTTCCCATTTCCCGAAATTGAAGGTTCCTTCCTGATAGGTACATAAGGTTTATTCTGGTATGAGAGGAAGTCAGCGTCTTGATAATTGAAAAAGATTTATCCTCTTGTTAATTGAAGAATTTATTTTGGTCACCAGATATATCCTGAATAATTGAGAAATTCATTCTGGTACTACGACATAACCTGAATTCATTCTAGTACTGAGGCGTATCCTGAATAACTGAGAAATTCATTCCGGTACTGAAAGCCGTACATCCTTAAACATTAAAGGACAACGTAATTAGTATTTATCAAACTATGTTTCGGTTTATTTTATTAAACAACGAAATTTCTCTCATCGAAAATATAATTGTAACAATTCAGACTCACCATATTTTTGATGACGGCCTGAATTACCACTGATTTTAATAATTAAATATGATTAAACTGTCAATCGACAAATAGAACACATTTCTACAACTAATTTATACATTAATCAACCATTTTAAAATGGTAAGGTTTTTTTTAAACCTTAATATTCACTATCGCATTTTGCGATCTACCAATTTGGAATGTCGAATACAAAAGAGGAAGCATTCCTGCTTTCGACCGCCAATATTGAGAAATCCTCCCACCACGCATGCGCGGCGTCGCGTTATCAATTTCTGTCTTGCCAACGAACAAAATCATTTTTCTATAGTGATATAAAAATATCGCTACATATTACCACCCACGCCCACCAAAAAAAAATAGTGAAGCTATTTTTTTTTTATATCAGGTTATTCTCGTTCTATGTTCTCATCAACCCTATAACTTACTCTACCTTTTTTTTTTTTTTTTAAAGATTAATCTAAGCACTGCACTGGGCCCAGCCTTTTCTTTTAAAGAAAAACTGTAATTCCTAGGGCGCCAATCTTGGTTTCGTTTAAATTCTTAAAACTTTAATTTATATTCATTTCCGAATATTCGGGTCAAACGACTTCCAAAATGAACAAAAATACCCGCAAATAATAAGTACTTAATGATAAAAAATAATTTCTAAACCAGTGCAGGTCTCATCTTATCTTTGCATTATATATTACACTTATATATTAAATACATTTCCATTTTGTTACATTTACTACATGTCTTTTCAGATCTACTACCATTTATTTTAAATTGTTTTGTGCCACAATATTCAAATATCTTCTACTACAATTTCATATGATTTGCCACATTTTCCTTAGCTACACAAAAACTTATATTAAAATTTCTTATATCTAAATTATATACATTTTGTGCCCTTTTTTTATTATTAAACATTCAAATACATTAAAATCTGTCTGTATATTATGCATTTATATTTTATATAACATTAAAAATATTTGACTCAACCTTTTGAATTGACTCACTTCAACATCATGTCATTTTCCTTTCTATTTTCATGTATGAAAACATCAATTTATCATCAATTCCATTTTCCTGCCATGTCTTATTCTCCCATCTCTCCTCAGATAAGCACATGCAACTACAACCAAAGGTTCTCAATCCCTTTCCTTTTTTATTTCCCTTTTATCCGTAAAATTACGTACTTTACTAATATATTTTCTTTCGAAAATTTCTAATCAACGACCCCATTTCATAATATAAGTTTCTCTACTTTGTTAAATGAATTTAACAATCGTATACACAATTATTTCGTAATTACTCGTTTTTTTTATGGAGATAATTAAGGATTCTCTTCTTTACCACCGTATCCCCGATTTAAATTATGTATACTATAACTCCATTATCTACATTTTCTTACATTGCCTATCTCTATATTTTTTTGTTATTTCCACTTTCACATTGAAAATTACATAGTCAATATACTCACAAAAGAGATATAACGAACATCAACATTTGACCTTCTCGACATATTTCATTTTCAAATTCCTTTTTTATTATCTGACTTTACATCGCGAGACTATTGAGTACTACAAACCTATCATTTATCAACGTTGCAAATCCTTACTTCCATTCTATTACAATCATTCACTTTCATCCTTCGTCTATCTTTTTCCCCTTTCACCGCCTACATACCTACTACTTTCATTTGATTCATAATTAGACCCACAAAACGTTTTGACAAGACGGGATGATCAACTCTCATCTTAGATTACAAACTTCTCTTATTGGAATTCATAAACCATGACCCAATACTCATCCCTTGAGCATGCATCCACTTTTATTATCATATCATATAAGCACTACGCATACTTCTATATACGTCTTGCTAACTCGTATCCCTAGTTTATAAATGTATACACCGCGTATAGCTTGACACACTCGTATCAGAGATTATGCCTTTATGCATACTACAAACTTTCAATACAAATCATTACACATCCCAATAATGACATTATAACACATGACCCATCTTACGGAGAATCATATTCTTACCTCACCTTTTTATCTGACCCTTTCTGTATTATGTACTCGCGTAGAGTTCATATTATCGAAGAATCTAAATAATTTTGCGAAGCGATTTTTTTCTTTTTAATTTTATCCAACCCTACTCTTTCGTAATTCTACGTACTATTTACTACGTAAATTTTTTTTTTTTATCAAATTCATCTCCTTTTCCCCATTTCATTAAACTTAAATAGCTATATCCTATAATACCTAACTAAAATTTTTACAGTTTTTTTTTTTTTTTATTTACATTATATTTCAATTTTCAGACGTCTTCGTCTTCTAATTTTCTCCCTTTCTTTCATCTTGTCGTTGCATTTCCGTTTTTACGTTATAAAATTTTGTTATTGGGATTCACATCCCTGTTTTGCCTTAGTCTTGCAAAACAATTTATATATACATGTCCGGGTTTGTTACAAAATCTACAAATTATATCCTTCCTATTTGACCCTTGTCGATCAAAAACTCCTTTATTTCCATTCTTCTTACCATCTTCATGTTGGTACCTTTGATTACTGTCACAGCCATTCCGTGTTTGTTGTCTCTCCTCATTTTCGTTGTTTGAGGATCTGCAAGTTCTACTGCAACAAGCTCTGAACCCTGTGTCGTTGTCTTTATCTGTCAACGTCCCAGACACTGCTTCGTCCTTCTTTAATTCAAATAATTTTGTCTTATAATTAGATTTCTTCAGTTCGTTATTCATTGTCAACGTCTCGAACCTGGTACAGATCGTCACCAAATCTTCCATATCGTCAACTCTTGATGATGTCACAATACTTGCATATTCCGCATTCAAGCCGTGAACTGCAATATCTAGCAATTCTTCCTCATCTATTGGTGGACTTAGGTAGTTATTTTTATTGAGTAAATCGATTATGTAATCTGAAGCACTCTCACCGTTTCTTTGCTTGGCTGTCATCAAATTAATTCTCAGTGTGCGTTGTGTGTTTGTTCCTTCAAAACGTTTTAAAAATTTCAATTCAAAAACATCCCAATCATTCTCTATACCTATAGTTCTGAACCATGTTAATGCTTTATCAGTTAATAAAATGGGTAAATATCGCAATAATGTTCCATTAATTACGTTATATACTTTAGCTAATTCTTTCAATCTTTGGATAAATTCAATTGGGCTTTCTGCACCACTGTATGTTATATTGAACTTTCTAGGATCAATAAATTTTTCTACTGGTTCTGCATTTGTTTTCACAAGAGATTTACTACTATTCGTTTTCTTAATTGTTTTTCTGTTATTATTTAACTTCCTGATATACGATTTTACATTTATAAATGAATTACTCGATGACGGTTTACTTTCCACTTTGCTTTCTTCCATCTTCTCTTCTTTATTATCATTAGACGAACCAGCAACTTCCCTATCTATATTTTCTTGTACTTCTCCTTTATTTAATTCTTTATCCGCCATCTTGAATTTCTAAATTATCTATCTATTGTACTAAAATATGCCAATCTACAATTCAAAACTTTACAAAAAAATATTTTAAAAGAGATAATACATTAAATATTAAAGTCTTCCGTTATTCAAAATTACTCTTAAATATCCCCATATCCATATAAACTAATATCATTAATATTAAAGTTTCAATCTCCACATTGATTTAATATATCCATATTAGAATTATTTGAAACGACTTTATCGTATTAAATTGATTATGTAAAAATATCAACAATCTACTACGTCCATAATAGTATAGTTTACCCTATATATAAATATTATCATTCGATATTAAAACATTGAAATCCAAACCTTTGTATCTTCCGTCCGCTTTACAATCTTCCGTCTCTTTCTAACTAAAGTGATTAACAATTATTATGCGTTGGAGAGAAAAGTACCTTCCTATCACAGTATGTACGGAATAGCATCAGAATAATAATAATATTATTTTCGTATAAAAATTCTAATCATACATATTTATTTCAGAATCGGACAATGCTCAAAATAAATTATTTTCTTTATTTTTTTATTTTTTTTTATTTAAAATTAAATCTACTTTGTTCAACGTATTCCTTAGTTGTGAGTTGCAATAGCCGTACCAGAAGTATGAGAAGAATTCAGACAAGGCAATCAATCAAATAAATTTTCAATTTAAAATATAATAAAAACTCACCAGAAGGTTGTTTAATAAGTTAATAGGTATACTCCTTTTTGAATAAAATTAAAACTCGCAATCAGCTTTCTGTATTTTGACATGATGTTGGGTTTCGTCTTTCCATATCTTATCACACATTTCCAATCAGCAATTTGAGCTAGAACATATTTTTTTAAAACATATTAAATATCAAATTCAAAATCATTTTTCACACTTCTTTTACTTTTTTTTTAACAAAATTTTATTTTTTTGACTATGGTAATACCATTCAATTTTATACAAACTCAAAATAAAATCCACAAAATAAATTAATAAATAGATAACTTTTATCTACCATTTTTCAAATTAGGTATTCCACGAACAAAATTATTTTAAAATATTTTCAAACAATTTAAAATTTAACATATATTTTTTTGACTAAATTCCTTTCTTCAATCAATCATCTCAAAGCATGCAAAATAACATTAACTCAACAAATTAAAATAATAATAAAATATTGAGTCTACCCATAAATATTCTTTTTTTTATTATGTTACATATTCAATAAATATATTTAACTACCGCGACTCTGAAAAAAAATGTTTTGTTACATATTCAAAATTTTTCATTCTTTTTAATTTACCTACAGTATTTTTTTAAACATTATGTTACAATTTTTTTATACTGATAACCAAATATAATTTGTAAAATTAAAATCGAAATACAATTTAACCCTTCTGCCACCAAAATTTAAATATTAATTTTGCCACATAAATTAAAATTTTTAAAACTTTTTTTTTTTTTTTTTTTCTAAAACAAAACCTATTCTACTTACAACTATTAATGAATGCTCTTTTGTATTCAAGACACCAAATTATACAATTACTAAAAATCTTGAGTCTAAGTAATAAAATTTTTGGGTTCAGCGCGTCTTTACATTCTACAAAGGTTGACCGACATTTTGGGTGACATGAATATGCGACCCCTCTGCCACCAAAATTCAATTCAACTTAAATTATATAAAGGTTGGCTGACACTTTGGGCAACATGAATATGTGACCCCTCTGCCACCAATATTCAATTCAACCTAAATTCTACAAAGGTTGGCTGACATTTTGGGTGACATGAATATGTGACCCTTCTGCCACCAAAATTTAATTCGTCTTTAAATTCTATAAAGGTCGGCTGACACTTTGGGCGCCATGAATATGCGACGGACTTTTGCATATACTTTTTATTCTTGCGCTCTCATGCGCTCTTTTACTTTGTACCCCTCATGGTACAAGGTAAAATAATCAATTATCTCAATCTCAAAAAAATAATTTTTAGCTCAGTCGGTAGAGATTTCAAAAATAAAACAAAGAGTATTGGAAAGTACAATTGACTATACGATAAATGCTCAGGGTCGAATGGGTTAACCCAGATTTTATCACAAAGACTTCAAGACTTTTCTCTCTATAAATTCAACAATGCATATTGCCATTAAATCAACGGTGCCTTCCAACAATCCCCAATAAGAAGGAAAGATTCAGAAACAAAATAAAATTGCTATTTCATTATTTTCTTTTCAATTTATTCCAAACCTCCAGTATTCGGTGACACCTTTGGTATGGTCGATGAATTTACATACATTTTATATAAACTTTCTCGACAGTAAAATAATAAAAGATTAAAACCTTGTTAATCATTTGTTATGTGGCAATCTAACTAACCCTTAGATTAAAAGTTTAAAATTAAGTAATAATTGTGGCACATCATCCTTAACTCTTACCCTTTCTTTTCAGAAACGACCTACATATATCATAAAGTTATCAAACTCTGTTTGATTATACAATTTACATTAACTTTAGAACAAAATATTTAAATATAATTATGAATGAATGAGAACAACCTGATCAAGTTATCTTCCTTCGAGTTCCACTTCACTTCCCATTTCCCGAAATTGAAGGTTCCTTCCTGATAGGTACATAAGGTTTATTCTGGTATGAGAGGAAGTCAGCGTCTTGATAATTGAAAAAGATTTATCCTCTTGTTAATTGAAGAATTTATTTTGGTCACCAGATATATCCTGAATAATTGAGAAATTCATTCTGGTACTACGACATAACCTGAATTCATTCTAGTACTGAGGCGTATCCTGAATAACTGAGAAATTCATTCCGGTACTGAAAGCCGTACATCCTTAAACATTAAAGGACAACGTAATTAGTATTTATCAAACTATGTTTCGGTTTATTTTATTAAACAACGAAATTTCTCTCATCGAAAATATAATTGTAACAATTCAGACTCACCATATTTTTGATGACGGCCTGAATTACCACTGATTTTAATAATTAAATATGATTAAACTGTCAATCGACAAATAGAACACATTTCTACAACTAATTTATACATTAATCAACCATTTTAAAATGGTAAGGTTTTTTTTAAACCTTAATATTCACTATCGCATTTTGCGATCTACCAATTTGGAATGTCGAATACAAAAGAGGAAGCATTCCTGCTTTCGACCGCCAATATTGAGAAATCCTCCCACCACGCATGCGCGGCGTCGCGTTATCAATTTCTGTCTTGCCAACGAACAAAATCATTTTTCTATAGTGATATAAAAATATCGCTACAGTATAAAAAGTGTGACTTGGTATATAAGGATTTATTTCAAAACCAGATTCATCAATCGACAAAAACAACCAAAAAATGGAAAAATCGTTTCTCTGAATAAATACTCATATAATTCCTGCCACTTATCAGTAAGAATACGGTTAATGTTTTACAAAATTTTCAAAAGAAAACATTCAGTCCCTTTTCAGATATTTGGTTTCAAAATTTGCATTTTTTCACATATGAGCAAAGTTCGACTAGTTATAGAAAAAGAAGGACTATCTTAAATTCATCTGCATTGCTTCTGAGGATAGTGACATAAAATATCTCTGTAAACAAAAAAATTGAATGATGATATTTGTTGTTTTCATGCTGAAATAATGATGCGAAAATGAGAAATTTCGAATTTTAGAATTATAAATTTGAAGCAAAATTTAGTAATTTTTTCGATAGATACCGATGATCAAAAAAATTTTTAAAACTAGAAAATTTTGTACATAAAATTTATATTTTTAAATTATCTCGATATGTTAATAAATAAAAAAGATACAAATATTTTTTCTAAACATCTATTTTCATTAAAAATCACCCACGGCACGTTAGAAAAATGGCCGCCAAAAAAAAAAAATTCGAGATTAAAAAAAAAATAATACTTGTTTGATAGTCTCAACATATCAGGCAATTAACAGGCAAAGAATAACAAAAAATCTAAGACATTGAGAAACATGGTCTGGTTGTTTTGAACAGGAATTAGCCAGCTATATGATTTTTTATTGAAAAAAAATACTGCATACTACCAAAATGTAATAAAAGGCCAAGATATGAAAAGCACAATATTTCATTAACAATTTAATTGAAACTGAAGAGTGTTTTAAACTTTGATTGTTTTCGATATTTCATCTCAATTAATAAACAAAACAAGACAAATATAATTATATTCAACACATTTTATAGTTAGTAATTAATACTGTTATAATAATTATCTTTATTGAATGATACGCAATATTGGATGAAACATTATCTAACAAAAACAAAACAATTAATTTAAATATTGTTTAATGAATATTTCATTAAACAATATTTTTTGTAGCAGATGTACATGATTGCGTGAGAATGTTATAAATAATTGCAATGATAATAAAAAATAATTTACAGTGCTTGTGTATGAATTTAACTTTTACATAAACTAACGGATAACGATCCGAGCATGTTTTGTGTGCGTAAATGTTTTTGGTGTTCTTTGGAGTCTCCAGTAAAGAAAAGGTCCCTCACTTTTTTTTGTTACTTTTCGACGTTACTGTACGTAGTCATAATACTTCTCGTTTAACACATTAAACATCTTCAGTTCAACGGTGAGGTATACCAACCAACCTGAATGTCTTAACTTTTATTACCATATAGAAGACGACTTACATGTTCATTACATACTCGTACAGTTAATTAATAGTTCATTCGCTATATAATTGTATGTATGTATATGTTTTTAATTTTTTTCTATAACCAATCACCAGCGATTATTTCTATATCATCAAACCGTCGTGTACATAAGAAATCTTCCTCTACTTCTTTTATCTTCACAAGGTCTCAACGGCAGCTAGAGTGAATGGCGCACTTCGGGAATCAGGAATAGCAATGTGACGAACATGGCGTAAATGCTGGTGCACAATATCATTCTGGTACCGACACTCATAAATATGCAAGCAAAATTCGGACGTGGTTGAAGAAGGACAAAAATTGAATAAATGCAGTAGAGATGTGTTCGCTATGAAGGATAATTGCTTAAAAGTTGAGTTAGGAATGAGAATATTAAGATATTGAGCGGATACGAGAAGTCTGTTGTCGATAAAATCCGAGTAAATAAGTTGCGATGGTTTGGATATGTGGAACAAATGATGAAAGATTGACAAAGAGGATGTATTTATCTCAAACAGGGGTGCGAAAAAGCGCGGACATCCGAGAACTACGTGGTTTAATCATGTGAATCAAATTGTATGAATGTAGAGGAATCAAAATAAATATGTAGTGATAGAGTACTTTTTTGAAGACAAGAATGACACAAAAATAGAAAGTAAATTACAGTGAATTATTAAGAACCATAAAATGAAAGTTTTATGTATAAAAAAAGGTTCCTTTAAAAGTACAAAATTAACCAGAATTACGACTTAAGTAGATGTTCGTACGTGTAAAGCCTATTTCAATTTCATTCAGGAATTTTTGTATTTTGTCAGTAATTTTGACACTAATGGTGTACAAAAATATATCCCCAAATTCAAACTTATTTTATAAACGCTCATACACCCTTCTACGCTGAACTTGTAATCTGCGGAATTTATTATTGGAGTATTATAAAAATGGGGTTCAAATTTTGTGAAAATTGCTTTTGTACTTGTTTCTGAAGATTGCATTCTAATAAATTATATTCTTAAAGATAGTCTATGTCTATAAGAATTACAGTACGAATGTTCAATTTAAGGTTTCAAAATAATCATCACCATGAATTTATAAGTAAAATGAAGCATTCTATAATCTCAGCAGTTTCGCATCATTTGACAGTCACCTATTCCCACGATATTCCTAAAGCTGTGATGTTAGTAGTTTTTAGATAAATTAAGTAAAACCCCTCCTCTGATCCATAATCCCTACCACATGTTGGGTGTGTCAAATATTTTTTTTTCTTTTGTTGTGTATTGATGTTTTGTACATATTTTTTGTAAGTAAATTTGTTTTAACTAGGTTTATCTTAATGTGTCGTGGTTAGATGGTAGAAATCACTTTAAAGTGGTAATCTCGACACTGCATATCGGCTTAATTTTTTTTGAATTTTATATTGTTTTGTTAACACTGATATATAATGATGATGTGCAAAAAGAATAAATAAATAAATTTAAAAAAAAAGCACTTTACAAGGCATAAACCTGCATCGAACATTAAAAATGGTTCTGCGCCAATCCTTAATATCCTCCTCGCACGATATTTCTATCGTTTTGATATCGTTATAACATTAATTTACATTGGCACATGAACGGTGTATTGTGAAATATGATCATCAGAACGTCGTAAATATTTTAAAACAGTTGGTTTTTTTCTATTAAGCAATCAGAAAGGATTCGTTTAAAGTTTATAAAAAATAAAACCACGTTATTTGGTTATTCCCCAGACCGCCCAGACGATATAATTGAACTCGCGACTCGGCCATTTCGCGAGGTGGCTTTATCCAATGAAGCTATTTAGGGTTCGAATATTTTTCTTATAAATCACAACAGCTTTATGTGTATGTATAGTTACAGGCTGACATTAATATATTTCACGTAAAATTAAAAAAATAAAACACATATTTAGCACTTCACAGTAACTTCTTTAATCACGAGTCGGCTTTCGTGAGTTTACGCTCTCATCATCAGGTTTACGAAAAGTACATATTTACGTTAGCCTGATGATGAAAGCGGAAGAAATTGAAAGCCGTCTCGCGATTAATAAAGTCACCGTGGAAGTTAATGTGTATTAATAATATATTTGAATATTTTGATATAATCGTAATACAGGAAAGCCGGAATATTCTGCTAGTTATAATACAGAGATGCTCAATGTGAATGTACTGATAACATGGAGATATTCTGTCAAGAATAATATGTTCCATCAATGAAATGTATTGGAAAACACTTCAACACCATTATAATGAACGTCACTGACAGAGAGCACAATATCCTACATTGTGTGCGTTTAAACTCAAAATCTAATAACAATATCGTGACCTTGTTTTTAATAGAATCATCGGTTTATTCTCACATATTTGACAAGTACCTACAAGCTAAGCTTGTACGACCTTCCTTATAAAATGTCTTCTTTATTCATAGTGTATCTACCAAATAACAGAAAAAAGCCTTACTCCTGATTATAAAATAAGCCAGAAAGTTATATTTTTATTTATTTATTTAATACATTCAACAGCATAAATGCCTATTTTTACAATGACTCATGTACAAGTAATACAAATAATTTCCTTACATAAACATAAAACAAACAACAAAAAAGTATCATTTTTTTTATCTGAAAGTGAATAACATAATTACAAAAAAACAATAAGTCAATATGGTAAACTGTGTTTACAGACAAATATAAAAAAAAGTTACATAAAACAATATATTTAAGTATGCTTAGCAAATAAAATACCTACTATAAAAGTGTAGAAATTTAAATCAATAAAAAATGATAAATAAATGAGATACATCAAATGAATTATAATATGATAACATAAATTATTATGTAGTTTTTTTTAGCAACCCACTCAATATACGAGTGCCACGAATACACCCACTATGATCAATTGTTAAACCTTAATAAAATATATGAAAATAAAACAGTTAAGTATTAATTCTTTTTGAATTATCCACTACGATTAGTTTAATATTAATCACATTTATCGTTGCAGTTAGACTAATAATAAACGAATATATTTTGATTCATTCATAAATCCTATAATCTCTGAATAGTATGCCATTATTAAAACGTGCATTTTAAAAAAAAAAGATGTATCTGAGTTTGATATAAACCATAATACAACCTTATGCACCTCTCACAGCAAACTAAAGCTTGTGTCGTGAAAGGAGAGTATGCCGGCACCCGGGATTGAACCGCGGACTCCTTGTTCTCGAAAGCCGAGACTCTACCTCAAGGTTACTGACGAACTCAAATTCGACAAAAATGACGAACATTTTGTCAACAAAAGATTCATACTTTATCTTTCAAGGCTTCCATTGGCTCAGAAATGGTCTTATGTAAGTTTCAATTAATTTTACAGATAGCATTTAAAGTTTTTGAATTTAAGAAGTAAATAAAATTACCTTTTAAATTTATTAATTATTCTGGTGTGTCTTGAAAATATTATTTTCGTTACCATAACTTTGAACGTTTCTTTTTTAATAAAATATTTTCTTGTTGTTATTATTAGATAATACTATGATATTATATCCTTACATAGCAAGAGTTTTCCAGGGAAAAGCTTTCAAGATATCGGAAACCAACGGATCTAAAAAAACTAAACCAATTCAGAGTATTTTTAGAAAAACATCTATATAGATTCATGTTCTTTGTGAGAAATAGCGATATTTTAAGTGACATACAAAAGACTACCAAAAAGGAAAAGCTACAATATACCTACCTACAACACATCTTGCTTTGTGACATTAGTTTCCAGTCGACTTGACTTGCGTAGTATTAATGTTCATATTATGTACTCCAAGTCTACGCGATTCAGGTATACCTCAGTTCCACTGATTTGGAAAATAAAAGATTAAAATACCGTGATTCCATTTTATAACACAGCATAAGTCAAATATTATTTCCTCTAAAATGAACATACTTACTCTCTGATAAAGAATAAAATAACATTATAAAGAATTTACTATAATGCTGTCATGAAAGAACTTATTTTAAAACACAATTTTCCTTTTAATATCATACAAGTGACTTTTAAAGTTTTTTTTTTGGAAAAGCTTAATAAAGAAACATTTTAACAAAGTAGTTTGCTGTTAGTTTAAGGTATAAGAAAATGGAATAGAGTTGTTCTTCTCAGTAATGATGTTGTGACTAACGACACAAAGTAGTATTGAAAAAAAACAAGTTGAAGTTTTTAAATAAAAATATGGTATAATATGGCATCGATATGCTTTTATTAGAAACAAGTATTCAATATTTTATTATGTGTTTGTATATTATTACTTATTCTCTCACAAGTGGGGTAGCCAGCTCACCGACTGCATGTAATAAAGTCTTTCTCGACGTACCAATAAAGGTTAAGTCATTCAAGATGAGAGAATTTGCAGAAGCTGTAAAATTTATGTAGCGAAGTTTAATTTGTGGTTTTTTTCCAATTTTTGAAACGATTGGGGTAAATTATAATACACACGCAATTTTTTAAACACAAAAATAATATTTAGGTTGAAAATAGGCAAGATGAAGAAGATCATGAATTTAAAGAACGTTACATATGTATAGGAGAGAAGTCGTGAAGCACCCGGCAAAGAATTGGTCTCCCACTCTTTCCCAAAAGTTTTTCAGTGTCCTTTTAAAGGCAGGTGTTCGAAAAAATAAAGATTTTTACACCTTAAATTCAGCGATAAGATTTTCCACCTAATCGCACATCTTTTGTTGGCACGGAGAGGACAGCTTGCATCTTTATTGCAGGCGCCTGGTCTACTGGCTACCCCACTTGTGGGATATGCCTTGATGGGATAGTAGTAGTAGTAGTAGTAGTACATATAGGATCAAGGCAGTGAATGCATATCGTCAAAGAAAATATCTAAGAGAAAGTGTGCCTACATCAAATAATTCAACAATAATGACAAAAAAAAATTATCATACAAACAAATTGATGAAAGTATGTATAATGGCAAATATTTTTCAAAATCATGAAAGTACTCCCCTATCATTCATAAATGCGGGTACCTAATTAGCTAGCAACATAATAATTTACTTCATTGGATAGGAAGATATTATGTGAAAGAACCACTGTCATTTATGTGTGACCAAATCGAAACAATAAATCACACATACGGGATCTGTCCGATAAAGAAGTTTGATGGGACATAAGGGACATCCATCTGATGACGGCAATAGAATGGGAATATATTTGTAACATTCAAACCAGAACTTTATCTTTCATAATAATATGATGGTCATTTCCAGAATTCCATTAAATCAACATTTACTTACCATAATATTTTTTTTTGTGTTTTTTTTTATTGTTACCTAGACGTTTACTACTAATAAGCTTATAGCGTAACTTATTTATTTATTTATTTATTTCATCATCATACGGCTAATAGCCTTTTACAATTTTATTATAAAAACATAAATGCGCATTTCATTGAACACATAAACTTTATGTATACCTATGTGAAAAAATCTAAAAGTTGAAAATTAGATTATTTGGAAGAGATTGCGCCTTTGCGATAAACTCGCCCTCTGCATATTGATTTATCTAACTTGAATGTGTACCTTTTATGTAATTCTTTGTAATCAATTTACAGTAAATTTGGGTTAGTTGGAAGAGATCGCGCCTTTGCGATAAACTCGCCCTCTGTATATTGATTGTATTTAATTTGAATGTATACCTTTTATGTAATTGTTTTTTATCAATGTACAGTAAAGAATGAATAAATAAATAAATAAATAAATAAAGAATGAATAAATCAGTAAATAAAATACTCAACAGAAGCGAAAGAAAACAAACGAAAAAACATGAAATTTCGATGTTGTTGACCGACGGTATTTGTTGTAAGTCCATTTCAAGACAAAATTGAAAAAAAAAAACACAGCATGTAGTTAACTTCCAAATGACTTTTATTAACTTTGCGTAGGCATTAGCATTCGGAGACTCTCGACTCCATCATCAGGCGATTAGTAAAAATCTTTTTTATATAAAAATCAAAATATACACAACATTCATAGATAAAAAACACAAACAATATTTAGTTAAGTTAGAGTAGCTCAGACAAATCAATTATACATAGACAAATTAACATAAACACCTTACTATGTATTTATTAATGTAGTATTCATGTGAAACAATGACTTATTTACATAAAAATATTTCAAAATCAAAAAGTGTTATAAACCTTATATTTTGTCTTATCTTTTGTATGAACATAATATTCTACCATTTGCCCTTTAGGCCATCTGTGACGAATATCGTGTCAAAGGTACGATAGAAAAAAGGGTAATTCTTTATGGTTATCTTCAACGTCGTCAGCATAAAATTTATTTAGATGAATTGCACCTTAATGCGTTCGCCTGTCAAGAATTATGCTGTAGTGTTTGCAAACGTACAAATTATGAATTTTATTAATTTTCTAAGTAAGACATATTTAAGGTAACTTTTTAATCGTTTAATACAATAGTGTATGTAATAAAATTGTGATAATAAAAGATACCAATCGCAGTGGAGGTAGTCAAAACAATTTTGTCGTGTTTTCCAATTTGTGAGTCGCACTTTTATTTCTTTGCGACGATATCTTATGCTTCTGAGAGGAAAATTTTAGAGATGATGTAAGTAATCACTATAATGTACTCATTCTTCGTCATGTGTCTTGTCGCGTCTTTCCAACATTGACGATAACTTGAGGGAAATCCTCTTTGTACTGTACGGTGCTAAGTCGCTCTTCCTCGTCTCAAATCTCCACCTACTTCAGGATATTTTCGAGTTAAGAGTGACCCCTCGTTCCAACCCCTCTATAGCACCCTATCTTTTTTGCTATGATCAACTGTAGAATCGTGTATTTGTTATCTTACATGTCCAAATTTTAACTTCGTCCACTACGGGGCTTTATTTTTTCAAACAATTTTTTTTTTATTTATTTGAAAAATATCACGAAAATACATATATATTACACATTTACTAAAATACACTTAAAAATCTATTGTTTACTATCCCATGAAAAGAGATATACTTGTGTATGGGATAGATTTACAGTATTCTTAATTTTACATAGCTAAACAATAATATACTCAACTAATACTTACTGAAGAAATATCTATTTTTTAATTATTTTCATTTTGTATTTGCTTCAATATACACAAGCTAAATTATTCCTTATTCATAATAGGTATGCATTTAAACATGAACCACAAAAATTGTATTAAACTAAAAATAGGCAACAGTACCTCATTTTTTAATTTTATAGTTTCCCAAACGGTACTCACAATGCAAAATAGTTTTCATTGTTTGTTTGTTTGTAAAAAAAAGTGTATATAATTGCCTGACGATTCGTGAATAAATATAACGTGCCAAATCAATAGCCTACGGATGATAAGAAAGAATAAAGAATAAACAATCTATTCTTATCCCGAGGTCAACTTTGTCTATTTAAGCCACATACAAACCTAAGACTTCAAAGTTCTCCCTTATACTCGTAAGCCCCCATGACAGGTTCATGTGTAGGTATTGTTCTGGTAGGTATCAATGTTTTAGTGTAAAAATATGGCCAATTCTGAATCATAAAATAGTTTAGTTGCACTAACTAAGTGTAAGGAGATAGTTGAGTCATAATATTTAGTTCAAATTCGTATTCACAGTTTTCCGTACTAAAACTAATTTAGTAAGCTAGTTCATTTTGACACCTTAGTACAACTACAAATTCGAGAATCTATGGATTTCGTATTCAGAACGAAATTTTAGTTGACATCTGACAACTACAATTAGTTGTATTTGGCAGAATTTTATTCGCGACTTTTAATGTTCGAATATTATTAGTTGCTGACATTTTGCCGCAGAATATTGCTTTATTTTGGAAGTTTAAAGTTGTTTTTTCAATTAAAAGTAAAAAATGGGTATTTTTAGGTTCCTTGCAACTCTTGGCATCTATAAATTGTAAAATTATACCACCACCGACGCAAATGCGAACGTCAAAATATAGCGGCAAATCTGACATTTCACAATTTTCACGCGCGAGAACTATTAAATTGTTGCCAGAAGTGTAAATCGGAACGTGAAAAACATTTTTTATTGCGGCATCACCGACTAATATTTGTTTGTTCCATAGATTTTACCGTTTGCACTTGGTGGTTATCGAGTTTATAGTTGTTTATAGTTCGTAACTAATACTGAATACGAATTTGTACTATAATGACTAATATTAGTCTACTACTACTACTACTATACCATAACGGCATATCCCACAAGTGGGGTAGCCAGCAGATCAGCTGCATGTAAGAAACATGCAAACTGTCCTCTTCGTGCCAATATAAAATCAAGACATTCAGGATGGGTGGCAAACCTCATCGCTGAATTTAAGATGTAAAATTATCTTCTCTACTCTATTATACGTTCAGCAGTCAACTATTATAAGTTAGTTTAGTTAGTTCATCAAGATTCAGAATTGGCCCTGATAGCTTCAATATCATAGTCTTTTATATTTTACAATCATAGCCCAGATTATAAATGTAAAAAAAATATCAAGCTTGAATAATACCTTATGAATATTTGCCCACATAAAATAAGAACTAAAACCTTTTATTGATGAGCCTATGTACATACCTACGTAAAAATAACCTGTCACCCGTAGATTTTATACAGTGCCTATCAAATGGCATTTAAAACTTTCTTTTCCCCGCAATTCGTCACGAGAGAGGGTTTTGCAAATTGACGGTTCATAATAATATATTGTAATCATACCTTCCTGTGTGGGATGAAAGTGAATTCCCTTGGATTTACTCAATGACATTGATAGATTCATTGGTACCTAGGTATATTTTATTAAAAATAAAAGATAAAAGAAATATTGAGAGAAAAAATGCATCACAGGTATTTCATTTAAGAAACCTACCACTCTTTTCAATGTATTTTCGATTGTTCTTTAAGAGTCTTTTATACCTAAGGTACAAATTAGATTTAGCTGTAGTGGTTTCAGGCAACAATTTTTAGTAGGCGCAGAGAAAATTATTCAAATAATTAATGAAATAGCTTTATTAATAGATATAAGCCAAAACTTTATATGCAAAAATATTCATGGGTATAAAAAAATAGTATGTTATCACATACTATTTTTTTAAAATACATCATTTCAACATAAATAAAATTTAAGTTGTATTTATTCTATAAATTGAATTTATTTATTTCCTTATTCAAAAACAGAGCGAGTATGGTATCACGTCCTGCTGCTAGGCACGCAGTGGGCCTTCTGAATCTCCAAATTTGTGAAACTCGCTATATTCTTGATTATTGCACATAATAACGTTATATATGTAGTATGCACGGTAAACAACATACCATTTTATTATATAAATAAAACAAATGGTTTTATTATAAACATTTTCTATAATTTTTTTGATAATGAAATTTATTTTTGATGTGTATGCAGTTTGTCATAATAATTAAGAAAATCCAAGGGTTGTAAATAAATAAATCAAGGTTTATTATAAAATTCATGATATTTAAAGATTAATCTTGGTTTTAAAATTTTATTAACACTCTTGTATTATTAAGTATAATTTGTTCAAAATAGCACCACTCAACCTATCATCATTGCGACGGTAATCTTCAAAAATTATTTTCACTATATTCCTCGCAGCAAAATAAAACTAAAATGATAAAATTCCATTTATAAATGTTCAAAATATTATATTAATATAAAAAATAACATACATGTGATCCAGAATTTAAAATATTTTGAAAATAAAATGGTTGTAATTTTGCTAATTCGTTTGCATGAAATCACAAAGAAGGGGTGTAGAGCCGTCTTAAAAGGTAGATTTTTGTAGAACCTCATGTATAAGACAACATCTGTAGTCGATTAAGCGATGTTAAGCGATGAGACATGCCATTCATCCTGAATATCTTCTTTTTAACTTACTTATTTATTTGGACAATATACGGCATTTGTCTTTTTCAATACAAAATAAATCGAATAAAATTAAATAGAAATATTATAAATAAAAAGACAAACGAGGAATAAGGCATTTTGAGATAAGAGGAAAAGAACAAGAGAGAAAGAAAACACTTTCAACTAATATGTTCCTACATATTATAAATATTTTTTTTAAATAATGCAAATCCACAATACTTTAGCTTGTTCTTCTTACCTTCAAGAAACATGTAATGTGTTCGCTTAATGCCTTTTGCGCCTGCCAAACATTGTATGTATATCTACAAAATATATAAATGAGGCATTCAAATAAAAAAGGACTAAGCCAATATTGAGTTTACTTCAAAAGTTCATGTAAATCTTTAGTTATTTCAATTCAAAAGTAGACTAAGCTTGATCTTACATTGTTATCTGAAGTTTGGTCCACTTTTGTATCGAAAAGTCGCAAATTTTACTTAAATTCCCATAGTTTATTCAATATTGGTCGTCATGAAGCTAAGTCCACTTTTGCTTTGACTAAGCCGCATAGTGACCAATATTGAGTTAACTACTTATAAAAGTTCATGAAAATCTTGAGTTATTTCAATTCAAAAGTGAACTAAACTTGATCTTAAATTGTTGTCTGAAGTTAAGTATACTTTTGAATCTAAGAATCACATGTTTTACATACATTCCCATAGTTTATTCAATATTGGTCGTCATGAAGCTAAGTCCACTTTTGCTTTGACTAAGCCGCATAGTGACCAGTATTGAGTTAACTACTTATAAAAGTTCATGAAAATCTTGAGTTATTTCAATTCAAAAGTAGACTAAGCTTGATCTTACATTGTTATCTGAAGTTTGGTCCACTTTTGTATCGAAAAGTCGCAAATTTTACTTAAATTCCCATAGTTTATTCAATATTGGTCGTCATGAAGCTAAGTCCACTTTTGCTTTGACTAAGCCGCATAGTGACCAATATTGAGTTAACTACTTATAAAAGTTCATGAAAATCTTGAGTTATTTCAATTCAAAAGTGAACTAAACTTGATCTTAAATTGTTGTCTGAAGTTAAGTATACTTTTGAATCTAAGAATCACATGTTTTACATACATTCCCATAGTTTATTCAATATTGGTCGTAATGAAGCTTAGTCCACTTTTGCTAAGAATTCCTCAAATATAACAAAGTAATCCAGGTTGGACTTATATGCATCAGCTTTTTACAACAGAATATAATGCAATACATCACGTTGCGAAAATTTTCAAACAAAGTGACTTTTACCCTAATCCAACAGATCTGACAAGCTTATCCATCAAGTTTCTGCACGCGAAAAGGAATTTATAATGAAAGTACATTCATCAACATAGCGAAATCGGAACGATGTATGATTATTCTGTTAATTTAAGCATGTGTTGTCTACGATCTCAGAGATTACAGGTGTATGGGAATTAAAACCAAGCTGACACTAAGTGAATTAAAATAGAAGCATTTTGCTACGTCCCTTTTTAATCTTCATATACTTAGGTACCTTACATTATCCTGTCTAATTATTTAAACTTAGTTATGTAGAAGTGAGCTGTTTTCTGTTTTTTTGGGAGATGGAGTACTATTTCATTTTGAATGTGTTTTCTTCAATTTGTTATCTCCCATCCTATTCTACAATCAAACTTACTCTGCTCGATATAATTTCCTTCGAGGCAACAAGAATCCACTTGGAGTATAAAATCGGTATTTGTTTTGTAAAACCGTGGTGCTTATTTTGCTAAGCAGTGGAGCACCCGGTAAAGAATTGGTCTCCCACTCTTTTCTGTAAGTTTTTGAGTGTCAGTTTGAGTGTAAAAGGAAGGTGTTCGAAAAATAAAGACATTTTATATCTTAAATTCAGCTATAATATTTGCCACCCATCCTGAATGTCTCTATTTTTTGTTGGCATGGAGAGGACAGTTTGCATATTTATTACATCTTTTTGGATTAGTTGGATTAGTAGATCACACCTCTGCGATAAACTCGCCGTCTTTTTATCTCTTATTTTAATGCATTTTTCTATCAAATTGTATGTATTGTGATCAATAAACATTAAAGAATGAATAAATAAATAAAATTTGACTTGCTGGCTATCCTACAAGTAGCATAATATGCAGAGAGTATTGACAGATAGATAGATAGATTTTGTAAAACTCCATGACTATTAATTATAAATAAAAATATGATTTAAAGTTTTACTATATAGTAGTTGGGGCATTTCATTTCAAATCACCAAGAAAAAATGCAAAAAGTAACCCATCACTTCCGATTTTTATGATTTTTTATTTACAAGTTGCTATGACCAAGTTATGAAACCATGCCAGATTTTTTTGGTCTAGGTCAAATACTTTCCAAGTTATCGGGGTTCAAAGTTTACCGGCGAGGTCCGTTTTTGTCAACATCAACGTTGTGCCGCTGAAGAGAAAAAAAATCATAGCTCAGTTAATCCTTAATATTTTCTTGTGATATTTTTACCATTTATTCTGTGATATGTACTGATGATATAAAAAAATATTTTGATGTGATATGTTGTTTTGAAAAAATTTAAATAAATATTATTCGCAAATTTTGAGGTAAGAAAACATGACTTTTTCAAAGTTAAATATGAAAGAGAGGCAGTATGGTTACCAAATTGTTTTTTCTTATAAGTGTACCTTAAAGATCAATCTAACAGGTTATGAAAGAAAATTTGTGGTTTTTTGCTTGCCTGAGCCGCAGTTTGCCTGTTTTACACCCTCACTTTTCAGTACAATACACATCATCGGAGATAGTGTAATTGGAGTCGTAAATCTATTTATGTCTACATAAAAAGCTACACTCGTTACATTTATTGGATATACACCATAACATAACTTTTTACAAATGATAAAACTTACAGATGTCCTCTCTGCGCCAATTATTGAGATATTTTCATACATTTCAG
>OX388307.1:31034346-31135016 GCA_947579605.1 Athripsodes cinereus
CGTCAAATCCTTCTACGCATATTACATAGACACAGTTCTCACACAGAGACAGATTTCTCACATAGAGATAATCTCAGAGGGAGCTACCCTCACATAGGCTTAATACATGACAAATACATTGAACAACTTTCGATCTTTGCTACACAATATACAAGTTACAAGTTCAATAAATTCTTTACATACATCATTATTCAAATTCAACATTAACTTCTTCATTCAGGGCCCACCTTTCATAAACAGATTCATACATCATCTTTATTCACTAACATACAATTAATCAAAATTATCCCATTGAATATCTGCAGCCAACATTCCACTACAGGGTTTATTCTGTGTCTTTCATAAGCCAATCCGTTCAATGTCAAAATGTTCTATCACATTTTCCAATGTATTCAAGCAACATAAACAACTTTTACACAAGGTCACAAAATTATTTAATTCAACAAGGATATACCACATCCAAACATTTCCAATTACAATTCATAAGAGATTACTACGTGTCCTACGCGGAATTAAACGTCATATAAACTCAAACTTCAAAATAATAGGCATGAACGATTAGCAATCACATTGTCTACATTCATCAAAAAGAGCATTACGATTTATCTTTCACACATCCAGATAACATCGTCTCTATATTGATTACACAAAAAGTCACAAAAAAAGTATTTAACACATCTCTCCTATCACGGCTTTATATATTACATAAACATAACTCATTTTTTATCAAAGAGCGTTCGTTAGTTTACCTTAACGGAATAATTCACTAATCGGACTCAATTCTCAAATAAACAAGGCATAGGTTACTTCAATATTTCACGATGATAATAAGCCGCAAAAGTCACATCATTACATTTCAAGAAAATTAATTACTTCACAAAAGATAACAAATTCCGAACACAAAGGGTTAATATTCAACAGCAAAAATTCTACATCGTTACATGGTTACTTCTTTAATTTCCAAAAAAAAATTTACAAAACATCATTCTACTATTTACGATAATGTCAAAATTTTCAACGATGGTCATCAAAGGGTTAACTGTTTCTTAACTAAATTCAAAAATTCAGTTACAGTTCACAACTTGACATTAAAAAAAATTTCAATTATTGTTCACAAAGGGTTAACAAATTCGGTCATGGTTCACTAAGGGTTAAGTGTATTTATTTTTCAAATTTCGTGAACGGTCGTGAAGGGTTTAACATTATTCACTTCGATTTATTTTTTAACTTTAATTTTCTCAAAACAAAAATATTTGTTTAATATTATTCATCATTATTATTTCGTCACATCACTACGTACGCATATATAATATTCTTATCAAAATTCTACTACGCATAATTTTACACAACAACGCTCATTTAATATTATTTCTCCAAGAGTTCAATAAAGATATTTATTCCAAATGCAACATTTTACTGTTTCAAAAAATTTTAATTCAATTTAATATTTAACATCGATTTTTACTCTCATCGTTTGAAAATGAATTTACTATTAAAATAACATTACAACAAAATTCTGCTTACCGGCAAAACAAATTTACTTGTACAAAATGGTTTACTATACACAAACAGCATGGGTACATATTATTTCGTTTCATTCAAATAATATTATTTTCAACTATACATTTTACTAGTATTTTGGACTTCCCGATTTGTGTGTTCATTTAATATTACAATGTCGAGGTAAGTTTGCGCGCTGTCTCTCTTTCTCATGCGACGTATAGGTACATACATACTATGCTGTGTTTTATTTCTCAATAACGGACTTCTCCCTACGAACGGAATAGTTTACACTATTTTAAAAACTGACTGCACCCAATTGTGTTCTGCATACGCGCTCTCGATGGTACATACTACACGTTGTATAGGTAGGTATGTATACTGCGGTATAATAATATTATCGTTCTCTACTGATACGATCTTTTCTTAGCGCGCGACGTATTATAGATACACACTACATCTTCATTATATTATGTTGGTCGGTTTTCGATGTCTTGTTTACCGCTTAATACGAAACATTTACAACAGAATATTTTCACCATACAATTCTTTCTATACGGCATCGATTTTTTACTCCACATTATAACAATACTCGCGACAAACGTTTGCGCTATACACCAATACATTTATTTTTTTAAATACGGACATTTAAATTATTTATCTTACGATTCCCGTTTCATTTTTTTTAAATTGTTTTCATATACATACACACATTAAATTATTACATTTTCAATTAATATCAATACACATAATTACACAACAAAGATAAGAATTCTGAACTTCACGATTAGGTATATTCATCACACAATACATTTAAAATTTTAGGGTCTACAACTATGCGAGTTGTACGATCCAGGACGAGCTGCCCAAATTGATACGATACGTCATCGTTCGCCCACAAATTGTTACGATATCGTCCCACTGGGACGCTCGCACCATATTCATACATATTATCTAAAGAGAAATTATCAAATATTAAAAGAAATGAATTTACATGAATTGTACATAAGAAAAGTATATAAATTGGCTCGTAACCCCCAGCTTCGCTACATACATTTTGCAATGTACGTAAGCGAAACACATAGAAAATTAATTATATTATATAGAGAAAGTTACAGTTATATTTGCAAGTAAAACAGATTAATATATTGGCTCAAGTTCATGTCTAGGGATGATTCTACTTAGTCTGTGCAAGAGGAATGCATTGTGTGTGGGTGTCAGTTACATACTTCAATTATACATATTATACTTACGTAAAGTTCAGAGAATTCCTTATCCTTCGGTTTCATCATTTTCTTATGGTCATCATATCATTACTACAGAATATATATAGGTAATTTAAGCAATTGAAATCCATAGTGATTCTTCAGTTAAGTATTTATCTCAGTGGATTAACTAATCCAGGCTTAAGCAACATAGGTTAACTCTCCAAGTAGACATTATTTCAGATTGATACTTATTTCCAGGTTATATTATAGTACACATTTCAATAATAGATACTCCTTGTTAGACATTTATCCCATATAGTTACAATCAGGATTCAAACCTGAGCTTGTCATTGATAATCAAACATTTATATGTAAATCTTGTTCCGGAATTGAACCGGGAATAACTATTTAATGGTACTTTTATTGTTGGTCATCAATACACGCTGTGTATATCATTGGGGAATTACTATAATTATGAGATACGAAAACATATTTTGAGGTTATAACAGACATATTATATTGAAATAAAAGTGGCATTGTGAAATATACATAATTACATAAACATATTAATATACATGGTACAGAGAACAGATCTAAATATAAGCATTGTCAACCTTTTACAATGGTGAGTTTATTTACTTGGCAAGTTACATTATTTATTTATTGGAGCCGTGGATATATGTAAGTATAAATTATCACAAGCATTCGCTTTAGTTTATATAATGAAAAAAACCACGGAACACCATTACTAGAAATGAGAATTAAACTAGAGGTTACATACTCAGATACGAATACTACTTTAAGAATAATGAAGGATTATTCAATCCAAATTATCGCAAAAGAATTTATGACTTTAGCAAACTGTTACATATGGAAGATCCCGAACATTTCTGACTTGAAATTCTGTTATCGACTCCATTATAAAATACGTTAACCAACAGACATTACTATTCAACATAAACAATGCTTCAATTATATTGAGATAACAGTTACAGGTAACAGTGACAATGTAAAAAGACAAATAGATTAGATAGTTATACATATACAATCATAAGGTTTTGGTCTGTTCAGATATGTTATCAGGCCTTTGGAATACATACATAATATATTATTTTGGTACTTACAAGATTTTCAACTACAATTGGTCGCATGTACAAACGAGACAGTGGTTATCCTATAATGAAACTACGGGTCGCTACACTTGGGTTGAAATATTCTATACGCAAGATGACAAACGCAAGGGACTCCTGATTCCTAGCACATGATGTCAATTGCTCTCCTTGAAACGAAGGATTCCGCATGAGATAAGACTATCACAGCCAGATGACTGTGCAAAGCCTTCTCTTTCCACTACAGGTGTTGATATTAAGGTACTCCCACGGATCGCGAACAGGTGGTCATATATCACTTTGATAGTTCCACATTCCTTTCTCTATTTTGCCACGGACGAAGCCTCTATCAGGGAAGGTTCCTGTTACTCGAAGTAGTATATTCTGTGCAAACTATAATTATTCCAACTGTTGATTTATTGCACTTGTTGCGTTATCCTCGAAACAATCATATATGTTTTATGCAACGATTTAGAGTATTATCGGATAGCATTTCCACGAATAACTTAATTATGGTGATCATTATTATAAGACATTGAAGTTTTTCTGCTGATGGCAATGCAATATTAATCATTCCTTTATTTTATACGGTATTATCACTTTGACCACATATTGTACTATTCTTTGATAAACATGGTTTCTAATTTACTTTACGGAGAAATTTACAAAAATACACGTTGCGTGACGACATTATCGTTACGTCCTTTTCACTGAATTATCACTACCTTTACTCGTAAGATGAGTTATTAATTAACTGGACCGGACAGATAGATATTTATACAATATAAATAATTAAATACAATATACAATTTTGAATTGAAACGAACGATTTCGCGCCAACATTATGGCATGGCTAAGAAGCCAGGCGGGAGGTAATTACGTCACCATGGTCCGAATTCAACTGACTGCAAGAGGACGCGATCGGGACAAGAAACGTTTAACGGTTATTCTTCAAGGGAATGAGAATCATACGATGTTGGGCCGAGTGCACCAGCTAGTCACGAGTTCTTTGTAACGTACAATTATTATTATTATTATGGATGACTCATGGACAACAAATGACTGTAGGAACATTAGCCAGTATGAACTTCTTACACCGCGATTATTTAATGCGTAGCAATATATATATATATATATATATATATATATATATATATATATATATATATATATATATTTTAATAAAACTTAGCAATATAAAATCTCACCATCCCAAAAGTCTACAAACGCACCCCATTCATTTCCAAAAAACCATTAAAAATTCTCACCATTTCAGCAGTTGGGCAGTTTGGTAGTTTAAATCAGAGATGTGACGTATTTGAAATAAAAGTATTTAAAATACAAATACAAAATACAAAATACGTATTTGTATTTTGTATTTCAAATACCTTTTTGTAAAAAGTATTTTGTATTTTATTTGAAATACTTTTTTTGAGTATTTTGTATTTTACACAAAATACTTTTACAAAATACCTTTTTATTGTTTGAAACAAAATTCTGCCATTAATTGATATGCGCATACGCAAGCTTTTTTTGCCAATTTGTTGAATTACAAATACAATGTTTCCATTAGAGTACTCCATGTTTGAGATATACACACATAATAATGATGATTGAACAAATTATATATGACGCCGTTTAATGTTTCATGGCCATCTCAAGGGCGCTGTGATTTCTCCTGAATGGTAGCATTTTCAATTTTGTCTGGAGGCAATCTGTTCCAGGCAGATGACGCTGCGACTCTGTTTCTTCTTTCTGCAAATTTAGAGGTATTTGCCCTTTTGAGTTCAACGAGTTTAAGAAGCTGATCACAGCCTTCGCCACACATTTTCGTCAGCGGAACAGCTCAGTGGGTGGTGTGCTGCCTTGTGGACAGTGAGACACAGTTTAAACACCACTATCTCTAGGACTCACAGTTAGTGTAGACTTCTTAGTAGTGAAGTTATGTGGCAGCTCTTATTCTCTCTGTAAATGATCCGGAGGCAACATTAAAAACCATCTGAAGACGATAAGGAAGAGTTTGGAGCAGTCCTGTATATAATATGATGTTACAGTAGTCCATACGATTTCAGATTTGGATTATCCATTCTGATTTATTTTGCGGCCAAAGTCAGGAATTCTCTTACCTGCTTGATGATACTCAATCCATTTATGACAATTTTCGGCTTATCTCTTCTAACAACGGTACATTTTGTCATGACTTAATTAAATTTTTTTTCTATTTTGACAGTTCTTTCTAAGGCTCATCCTGATTGTCTGCAAGCAATGATATATCGAATCATGTCAACCCTTTCTCCATTTATGTATACTCTTGTCCAGTTTTTCATTCATCAATGGTATTCATCAATTGTTGTTTTCGGCGCCCTTGAGGTCATGTTATGAGTAAACGGCGCTTTACAAATTGTCCATATATATAATTGTCTGCAAGCAATGCTATATCTAATTTATTTATTTATTTATTCATTCTTTACTGTACATTGATAAAAAACAATTACATAAAAGGTATACATTCAAATTAAATACAATCAATATACAGAGGGCGAGTTTATCGCAAAGGCGCGATCTCTTCCAACTAACCCAAAAGTATTAACTTAAAAAGAAAAAAAAAACATGATAAAAATAAAATCAATGATCTAAAGTATTTTGGAAATAAAAGAGAAAAAAAAATACATTCACAAAGTGAACATATATACAAAACATACATACACACATACCTATATATATAAAAAGGGAGAGACTGCAAAAAAAAAGATACAAACATACATACATACATAAAGGGAAAGGAAAAGGGGGGAAAAAGGAGGGGGGGTTAGAAGTGATGGGTTTCAGGTTTCAGAGGCTGTGTTTGTATTTGTGGAAATCATTTTCTCCTTAACGGCTCGCTTGAAAGACGTCAGACTTTGAGTCAGCCTAAACTTTGAAGGGAGATTATTCCAGCAACGAGCACCCTGAACTGCAAAAGATTTTGAGATGAAAGTTGTACCATGAGCCGGGATTGACAGGATGCGCTGGTTATTCGACCTCAGAGGTAAACCGTGACTCGCCAAGTATTCAAAAGCCTCCTTAATATAGTACGGGGTTGATCCTGCGTACAGAGCATTGTGGACAAATGTGAGTAGATGGAGCTCACGTCTTTGTCGTACAGTAAGCCATTTCAGGGTATTACGATATTCAGAAATGTGGTCAGTTTTTTTAGATTAAAAATAAACCTTATGCCAACATTCTGAAGTCGATCAAGTTTGTCAATTAGATCCTGATTCATGTCCACATACACGATATCAGCATAGTCGATAATGGGCAACAGCAAGGATTGGACCAATAAAATTTTTACTTTAGTGGGCAAGAATTTTTGCAGCATCTTTAGAGTGTGGAACTTGTAAAAAAACTTTTTCTTTAGAGTGTTAAATTGTTGCTGCCAAGAGAGTCTCTGGTCCATGATTATGCCCAAATTCTTTACTGTCGCCGAAGAGGGTATTGCTACTGAATTTATAGTAGTGGGATGTAAATTCATATTTTTCAACCTGGATATAGAGTGAAGGCTACCAATGAATATTGTCTGGGTTTTTGAGGCATTGAGGAGTAATCCATGAGCACTAGCCCAGTTTGAGATCTGTTGCAAACACTCATTGGTAGAATAAATGGCAGAGGAGATATTGTGAAGTTTAGCATGTGTATAGATTTGCAAATCGTCCGCATATAGATGGTAGCGACAAGGCAACTGTTTCTAATCATGTCAACCCTTTCTCCACTTATGTATACTTTTGTCCAGTTTTTAATTTCTTTTTCATTCATCAATTGTTTAAATATTAAATACTTTTGTCTTACACCTTGTTCGACTTTTTGTAAAAAGTATTTTAAAAAGGTATTTTAAAAAAGTATTTTGAAAATACGTATTTTGTATTTTGTATTTAAATACCATTTTGAAAAAGTATTTAGTATTTTGTATTTGAAATACAAAAATTCAAAAGTATTTGTATTTTGTATTTAAATACTTTTTTGGAAGTATTTTGCACATCTCTGGTTAAAATACACAATGACAGGTGGTTAGAAAAGTTATTTCGTCAATTTCTGTTGTGACGTCACAATAACGAAAGACGCACGAATGACGCACGCCGACGTTCTATACTCAAAATATAAATATCAAATAAAAAACTGTCAAACTTCTACCACTTTTCAATAAGAACAAGTGTTTGTATTTTAAATACATGTTATCATGATTTATTATTTTTATTTGATTCTTAATCTTATTTTATTAATTTGTTCTTATTTTCTTCCTTGATTTGAATCTATTTATCTTGTTTTATTTGTTTCTCATATATTTTAATCATAATTTATTACTTTTAATTGATCTTCTACCTAATTGAATAAGAGAAAAATTGTGAGTTATTCGGTACCGAATTTACTGTTGTTTGATAGTGATTTATTTGACTTATATTTATTTGATATATATATATTTTAATAAAACTTAGCAATATAAAATCTCACCATCCCAAAAGTCTACAAACGCACCCCATTCATTTCCAAAAAACCATTAAAAATTCTCACCATTTCAGCAGTTGGGCAGTTTGGTAGTTAAAATACACAATGACAGGTGGTTAGAAAAGTTATTTCGTCAATTTCTGTTGTGACGTCACAATAACGAAAGACGCACGAATGACGCACGCCGACGTTCTATACTCAAAATATAAATATCAAATAAAAAACTGTCAAACTTCTACCACTTTTCAATAAGAACAAGTGTTTGTATTTTAAATACATGTTATCATGATTTATTATTTTTATTTGATTCTTAATCTTATTTTATTAATTTGTTCATATTTTGTTCCTTGATTTGAATCTATTTATCTTGTTTTATTTGTTTCTCATATATTTTAATCATAATTTATTACTTTTAATTGATCTTCTACCTAATTGAATAAGAGAAAAATTGTGAGTTATTCGGTACCGAATTTACTGTTGTTTGATAGTGATTTATTTGACTTGGATTATTTTTTAAAAATTTCAATAAAAAAAAAAAAAAAAGAATTTTGATGTCGAGAAAAGAAAAGATTGTGATTATCCTGCTTTCTTACTCCACTTCTGAGGAGATTAATTGTTTTTCCATGTGTTATCACACAAAGAGGATGGCTTTTTCTTTAAAAAATATAACTCGTCTCTGATATGTGTTTTTTTATATTATTAAATAAATTATTAACTAAAATAAAACAGAATAGTTACAATATTATTACGTAATATGTATAATAACTTGTGCAATCAAAATAATAAAACACAATTTTTCATGTTTTCAGACTTTTTATTGACATGCGATAATCTCATTATAATATTAAATATTAATATTTTATATTTAAAAAAAAAATAATTTCAAAATAAGCAGTTTATTCTAAAAATGTAAAAACATTTATATGTTTACATACGTCATCTAAATTTGCAGCGACGTTATGATAGTTTCAAATATCTAATATATAAAAGGAAGTCGTGTGTGTTACAACACTTATAACTCAAGAATGGCTGTACCGATTTGAATGATCTCTGATTTGTTGGATTCTTCTCCGCCCGGAATAAACTATAGGCTATTAAAACATCTTACAAATTCACGGGAAGAAAAAATATGAAGAAAATTATTTACGCCATACATTTTTAATTTCAAAAATAAAAACAATATGGAGAGTTATTGCGCTGTTAGCGCCCCCACGTCGCCTGTTGCATTGTGCTAAAATAATCCGTAGGTTCTGCTATATTAAGAACCAAATTACTATAACTAATATGAACGAAATGTGTACTAATATTTGTTTACTATAATTCGGTAGTTACATGGCAATAGGTTGTATCTCACTAAATCATAATTTTACAGGAGAGCAAAAACAAAGTTTGCAAAAGAGATATTTCAGCCAAATTTCGAGCATTATATATCAAAATGAAGGTAATTATTATTTCTACAAGATAGATGTAACATTCTCTTAATAATTTCTTCTACAAGATGTATGTAACATTCACTAAATAATTTCTTGCAGTTTAAAAATATTTGAGTTTTTTTGCCATGTTGATGAAAACAATCTTTCTACATGTCAATAAGTTACGTCTTTTCTCTCTTTATTCTGACTATAAAGAGACATATCCTTTTGCCACATCAAATATAACACTATTTTGAGCATTTTATGGAACAAACTTAAAAACGCAAAAAATGCGAGATACAACCTATTGCCATGTAACTACCTAATTATTCGACTAATATTTATGACTGTATCGATAGATATTCTGTCACATAAATGTGGACGTGCACAGATTATATTTGAAATTGTATTTTATTTTTGCAGATGGAAAATTATTATTGAACCAAAAATTGTGCTATTAAAGATGAAAATAAGAATGTGTTCATGAAGGTAGTTCTGATGCAAGATTGTGTAGTGAAATTTGCAGACAGAGAAGAAAAATTACGAAGAAAATTATTTACGCCATACATTTTTAATTTCAATAAAAAATGCAATATGGAGAATTATACAAAATCAACAATGAAGTTTTTTTTATAGATTGGCCTATTTATATGATAATTTTTCTATACATTCTCAAATTAGAATCGTTATCCATACAATTTAACATCTGTAGTTCTGATATTTCAATTTTTAAAAAATCATGGAAAGAATTTTTATAAATTTCAAATTAATAGGTAAAATCTACCTGAAAAAAAAATTAGTACCTAGGTACATAATTATATTACGTACTGCAGATAATTTATAAACAAATCTGAGTTAAGTATAATTGTTCAACATAAATTGTTCATGTCGGCCGGTGTGGCGCGGAGCTCTTTCCTTTGAGTCACGAGGTCCCGGGTTCGATTCCCGGACAGGGCAAAGTGAAGAATGACCTTTTTCAAATTGTCCTGGGTCTGGGTGTTACATATATATGTATATAGTGCATTGTATATGTGTGTATCGTCGCGTTAGTACCCATAATCAAGATTCATCTAAGTTTGGGACGAGCTCGATGTGTGTGAATTGTCTATGTAAAAAAATGAATGTAACTTTCGCAGTTTAGCGGCCCCACCCGTTGTCGAGTACTTTTTTTCCATAGAAAAGGTAATATTTTTGAAATTGTTGCCATATGTAGAATTATTTTAATTTGCCGGTAAAAAAAATTCACTTCGAAAATTAATTTCCTAAAATTCCGTACATATTACTCGACAACGGGTGGGGCCGCTCAAGTTTCATAGTTGCTAATTTTTTTTCCTATAAAAGAATTTTCCAAAAATTTGGTGACCAAAAAATAATTCACCATATGGCAACAATTTCCTCATGTTTCGAAAATATTACTTTCTGTATGGAAAAAAGTACTCGACAACGGGTAGGGCCGCTAAACTGCGAAAGTTCCAAATAAATTATATTTTTTTACACTATACCTTCGATGACACACTTTGACAATTACGGGAGTTTGTAAAGAGATTAATAACATTAATGATTCATAAAGTCAGTGGGAGAGGGCAGAAGATTGGGCAGGTGTCGAACATGTGTTGAAAGGCTTGGTTTGGAGTGGCCAGAGGTCCTGGAAGCAGCGGTGGACAGTTATCTCTGGAGGAGATACTTAGGGGCAATGGGCCCCCGACCGAACTAGGACAAGGGGAAGAAGATGTATGTATGAAATCGTTCATTGATTCTTAGGCGGTACGAAGTTCGCCGGGCCAGCTAGTAATTTATAGATCTTTATAGGTGTTTTATTAATGATAATAAATGTTGTGGTTAGGCTTAGGCAAATGATCTAAGACTAGACTCACAGAGCTTTTCAATGAGGTCAATATAATATGATTCGATCAATTTTCTTAAACATTTTTTGATGACGAGATATGCCATCCACCCTCAAATATTTTTGTTGGCAAGAAGAGGACAACTTCTATATTTATTACATGTACTAAGTCTATTGGCTATACCAAGCCGTGATGGTATATCTCTCGTATAGAGTGGGATCTTTTTTGTGAGCTGAAGACGCTATCGAAAAAGGAGGAGTCAATCTTTTCATCGGTTCTCGAGTCACTGATCTTTGAAGCATGTATACTCACGCAAAATTATTCAATGTGAATGTTTCAAACTGTTATACAATCAACTTTATTCCAAATTCAAATCTAGTCAACATATTTTACACTATTAATTAATATATATCCCTGATCACTCGTAAACGAGTGGATGGCCTTTGAAAATAGAATTGATATATACATACATTGAATATCACCAATATTTTTTTTCTAAAATCAACAAAACTGGTTTATGAAAGGAGTTTAAACAATATAGTATTTTTTGCTGAGTCACTGATGCGACTCACAGAACGAATCTTTTTTAAATGAGTAAGCTATTAAGCTTCATCGCATCACTTCATCGAGTCACTTTTACCATCTCTGACTACGATATAGATATTATAATAATTTATTATTGTTATACTGAAGGTATTAAGTTTATTACAGTGTATGAACCTGTCCGCATAGTTGAGAGAGCAAGGTATGTAATTTAGAATGCAGTTCTCCTTGAATATTTGGGAATGGATTCACTATACAACTGCATTGCTGATTATTTATATCAATTATTATGTATTATAAGATTATTATTGGAAAATATCTGTATAAGTCTCCAATTATTATCTGCCGATCTATGTATCTTCAATTTTATTTATTCATACCATCACGGCATATCCACAAGTGGAGAAGCCAGCAAACTGATTGCATGTAATACATATGAAAACTATCCTGTACGTCTCAATAAAAATTAAGATATTCAAGGTAGGTAGCACAACTCATTGCTGATTTGTTTTTTTAAAAGATAACCCTAGGTTTTTTGTAATAAACCCAAATATAGCCTTATATACCTTTCTCAGTAAGCTACTAAAAGCTTGTGTCGTGAAAGGGGAGTTTGCCGACACCTGGGCTTGAACCACGCACCCCTTGTGCATGAGGCTGAGACTCTACCTTCAGGCAACCGACGAACTCAACGATATAAAATTAAGATGTAAATAGAACGATAAAAAGAAATAGAAGATGTAAAATGTATAATTTGTGATATTTTATGGATGCCTGCTTTGTACAAGACATTGAAAACTTGAAGAAAAAAATGGGAAATCTATCCTTTACCAGAGACTTCACAGAAAGTTTATTTATAGAGCTTCCGTAGAACGTTTGACAAAGACTCAGGAGACGTGAAATATCTATTATAAATTCCTCAATCAAATAGAAATTTATGAAACACAACACAAGACAGCATTGAATGAGATCTAACGACCACCCGAATATCGCAAAAGTCTGGAGACTTCCATTTGTACGATAACACACAAGACAGCAATCAACAAAGTCCAGAAAGAAGAAACGTTGGTATAAAATATCTCTTTGCTCATCGCATTGGGAGAAAAAACTGTAATGATGTGCAAAGTAAATTTAAAGAGAATAATATAACATTTGGTAGGTAATCTCTGGGATTATAAGCACAAGATAAACAAATTGTCCATAGTACCATGCACCTGTAGTAAGGTCAGATATACTTGTTTACATAAAATAATATTGCAACATTAAACTTTGCTTCTCAATGAAGAAATCATACTTGACTTGACTACTCAAAGCCTAGACTTAAAGACAATAATTCAAGTATTGTGTATATAATTGAAATTCTATTCGACACTCCTATATTATTACAAAGGCTTGTTTAACGTCTTACTTAATGAACAATATACAGATATATGTAATATAAAATAGTCTGAGTGAATATAAAAGCCTGTGTTAACAGCCCCGGTACAGAATTTATTTCTCCCAATCGTTTCCATAAGTTTTAGAGTGTCCTGTGAAAAGCAGGCATTCGTGAATCTGACTAATTTTTTATTGCTTCGTAGAAGATGAGCTGCATGTTTATTACTTACATTAAATCCGCTGGCTACCTCACTTGTGTTGGGTATATGCCTTGATGATATGAAAAATCCAGTAAAATATGAAATATACGTTTAAAACTTTTATTTTTGTTGTGAATGAGAAATTTGATTTGTGTATTGTGTATTCTTGAACATGTAAAAGGCTCAAGCTGTGGATTGTGAAAAAATAAAATAAATAACACGTGTAGTATAAATAATAACTATTAAATTGTAGGGGCCATTCGGCACACGTGTCCAAACCATCTGAGTCTGCGTTTGCGGATCTCCTCTTCCAGTGGTGCTTGGTTATCGCAGCGCACTCTAATTACTTCGTTCCGTATACGGTTGCGTAGAAGACTGCCATACCGGGCCCTCTGGAAACAGAGACCACCGGAGTGGAAAACAAATAGATGAACTCCGAGAAAAACGTGGCTGAAACACATTGAGTCCGACCTCCTCCACAGACGACTGAAGCCCGAGGATGCAAAGAGCATTGCCGCTGACTGGAAGAGCTGGTCAGAATTAGTTCAAGACCCACGGGGGGCACGCACTGCCGCAAACAGGCTCCGTCCACGTGCACGACCTTATGCAGCAAGGGCTCCATAAGTATAAGTATTATATTGTATTTCTGCAATTTTTCCTCTCCATACCAATATAAAGTAAGACATTCAGGGTGGGTGGCACTCTTAATCGCTGAATTTATGTTAATTGTCTTGTACGTGAGATTTTAGGAATACTAACCATTTACAGAACATTGAAGGAGACCCACAGACCACCAGGATAGCCTAGACGTCTGGAGACTTAATTTATTTGATTAGAGTTCTACATTAACAAATTTGTCCACACATCTGCGCCATGGTGGGTGGACTAAATGACTGACCGGCCAAAACCTCCAAGTGCGGAATCTTTTGATTATACTCCTTCGATGTCCCTCTAGCCGAGAGAAGTATACACACACATACAATAAGACAACAATAAAAGCATTCCCAGATAAAAAAAAAACATAAGAATATCAATCAATATAAAATACACACAATCATAATATATGTTCACATTAAAACAGAATGCTGAACTGAGGTGTCATTTACAGAATAGTTGAAATTTTACAGAAAATAGTGGATACCAATTAAAAATCTTCTGCAATTAATAATATGTACCGTATGCCAGTCACGAAAAAACAGGCAACATGTTCCAAATATTTACCTACTGTACAATCGTATAATGGAAAACATTTGATCAATAATTATTACATTTGCAATATCAATTTATGTATTTGCAGTCCAGCGTTTCATTATATATGCTACACATTCAGTGATTTCGTCACCATGATTCGTTGCAAATTTGTAACTTAAAAACGCGTACACGGTGTATTGTGAAAGATAATTTGTAACTTGTGCTTAAATCTTCGTCTCTTACATTTTAAAGCTCCTCTTGAAAGTACAGGATGGAAACTAGCCTCCTCCATACAGATTAATTCTGCACCATTTTTTTTAAATAAACTCAAATTGGTTATAATAATTAGTGATGTGAGAAGAGAAAATTCTCCAAAGAAATTTCTCGAGAACGAGAAATTTCTCCGAGAATTTCTCCTCTGATGGAAGAGAAATTTCTCTACATAATTTTTCTTAGTAGTATTATGATCTTTAGCCCAGTACTTTTCGCAGCCAACCTGATTGATCCAAAATTTGTGGGGTCAGCTGAGTAAGGCCTAAATCAGAGGTTTTTAACACTTTTTTCCATGTACGTAGCTGCAATTTTTTTTTTAACTTCAATATGGGCATGTGGGTGTCAAACATCAAGATTTTACGTCAGTTATTAGCACTTTTTTCTATGTAGGTACCTAACATTTTTTTGTTCCCATAGTTAATTGGTGATAAATATTGTCTCAACATTTGTACATTGTTATTGATTGATTGATTGAATAAAATATTTATTATTATTATACTGTTAAATAAAAAATTAAAAAAATTCTCGGAAAATTCTCTACTTCGAGAAATTTACCGAGAAATTTCTCGGTAAATTTCTCCAAAAATTATTTCTTGAGAATTCCACAACACTAATAATAATATATCCCAAAAATATAATATTTTCTTCGCTTTTCACTTACAACACATGCATATTACTTACCTTTTGTGAAGATGTTAAAGTTAATCTAAAACCTAGATGATTATTTTTTTCTAATAATTCTGTATCTTAAGAGCATTCTAATTCGTCTAAACCAGGGATCTCCAAACTATGGATGGCTAATCTAAAATTTAAACGGTTTTGAGCCTTTTAATCTACTGGAGTATTCTGTATGGCCTTGAAACTGTAGAGTTTGGAAACCATGATCCAAACCATTTTTTTAAAACTTCGAATGAAATCATGCGCAATATTGTACGAATTCTTGAAAATACGCAATCTTAAGAGCAAAGCAAACATCGAATGGTATTCAAGTATTTATACATTTTTTTTTATGATTAATTGCATGATATGTATTGAATCTTTCAAAAATATATTTACTAACCGAAGTAGTTGTAATTTGACGACCATGAAGTATGATATACACACATTTATAATAAATATTGAAACATTATCTAAATGTATTAGGAAGAATTCAACTTTTTTCCAAGAGGTTTGACCAAGTATATTAGATTCTTTGAAATGGATATATTATAATGTAAAAAAACTTTGTAGAGTTTTACTATGTACTTTCATTCAGTGACCAGGTTTCGACATGTTATGTCTTTTTCAAACTCTATATATGATATATTATGTATATTAAGAAAAAAAAACACTGAGTAATAATCTATTGGAAACCTGGTTTTTTATCATCCTCTGTCTCCTTTTCAGCTCTACATATGTGTGTGCTACAGTTCATGTCTTCCTATAAGGATTTCTAAATTGCCCTCTGTAATATATTCTGTTTTCGAGCAGATATACCTAGTTGCCTGGGTGGGAAAAATATTATAGTGAATGCATTTCACTGTATAATAATACAATATGGAATAAGCCCCATCCAACAGTGGAAGATTTGCTGACGATCGAAGAAGATCTAGGTAGATCTGACACGAACTAAATACGATTTTAATCTTGTCTCAATCTTAAACTATACGATTCACGAAGTGACTTTAGTCAAAAATACCTACATACCAATCTCGCAGTGGCTGAGTTTAGTCGTTTTCAATATTTACACAAGTATTGCAGTTGTATTATGTGATATTACTCCAAGAATGTACCAGAAATTGGTGAATACATTTATGTTGTTGCGAAATTCATCAAATTCAAAGAAATATTTCTTCTTATTTTATAAAAAAAATATATCAGAAGTCTGATAAATTGATGAGCAACCCTAATTGACGTGGATACCTTTATGTATCCGAGATTTCTCATTTATCTATGTATTTATCTATATTTATAAGATGACGTGGATTTATATCCTAGAATTTATAAATTGTACAGTGTCCTTGAGGTGCTTTGGCACGTAAACAAAACTATAATATTGTCCAATAATAATAATAGTTCTGATTAAATGACGAATGATTTGTCTTTGACACCAAACTTTCGGAAAATAATTGAATTCTAATGCCTTCTAAAATTAGCGATATTTTTCTTACGCCGAAGATCACTGAGTAGATAAGTAAAGTAATGGGTAAATATGCAATGATATTTTACAAGTAAGAGGTAATATAAATAATGAATTATTATGTGTACTTTGGTATACCTTCACCACACGCACTGGTGACACTATGTGCATGGTAACCATACTGATCAAGGATATCAGCTACAAGTGGGTAGGTAGGTAAATAACATTATTAATATTACAGACATATTATTCAATTTTTGCTAACTATCATGTATCTCTAAGTACTACTTGTCTAAATGCAAACAACTAATCTATCACAATCTTGTAAAACTGGTCTACAGATATCAATAATCTGTCTAACACATACATGAATGCAATATGTGCGATGGAGTTTCTTGACTGGCGATCTGAACGTTGAGCTGTGTATTTCCCATCCCACCAATCTTGGCTATTACCGAGTCTGCGTGGAGTTTGAATCCACTGCATACTCCGAAATGGTTGTCCATCCTTACTCTTGGCGCACTTATGACGATGAGCATTAATACTCTGTTTAAGAATATCATTGTGGATAGGTCCCTTCTCCTATACCTATATGTATCTAATGTTGGTGTAGTCTTTGAGCATTGTTTGGGTTTGTCGGTAGTCTGGAGGTAGAGTCTTGGCCTCGTGAACAAGGGGTCCGCGGTTCGATCCCAGGTGCCGGCAAACTCCCCTTTTACGACACAAGCTTTGAGCTTACTGTGAAAGGTGTTTAAGGTTGTAAGATATATCTTTTAAAAAAAATGTATGGAAATAGAAGTATTGAAATTTTCATTTGCATTTTAGCAAACATTACTTTTTTTATCCGTATTATATTGTTTTTATTTTATTTTTTTGTAAAATTATCGTAGAGCATCTGGCAAAAAATTGATCTCCCACTCTTCTGTAATTTTTCGAATGTCGTGTAAAAACTGGTATTATGACATGTTACATCTTAAATTCAGCATCCTGTAATTATAAATGTATTTTTTTAGTAATAAGGTGTGTATATGTATAACATTATTAAGCTGTAAATTTTATTTAAATAAAAATATTCGAATTGGAATTTGAATATTTTATTTTTTTGCTGGCACGGAGAGTTTACTACATGCAGCTGATCTGCTGGCTAGATTACGTGTGAGATATGCCGTGATGGTATAGATAGAGAGATATATATTGTTATACTGTCTGTTTCCAAAAGACTACACCTACCACCTACTTGAGTGTCTTTGGCACCATTACCATGTATATATACATTATACATGTACTTCTTCGATACTTGATACTTCTTTGGCTTCTGTACATTTGACGCAAGTCAATACAAGAAGAATGGAAGCTAATGTTAATTTTCTATTTAAAACTAGACAAACAGACTTGTATTAATTAATTAGATATGGAAAAGATTGACTTCCTTAATTTTCGTCACTTCTTCTAATGCCATTTAATTCACAAATAAATATAATATATAGCCTTACACACATAGTAGATAAAGTATGTTCTAATTGAACCGTGTTCAAATAATAAAGTAATTATTAATGTCACAGTAAAATTGGTAAATACAATTGTGCAGATAATTATAAAGACATTAAGAAAGATGTGCGACAAGTAATACACTAAATGGATGTCAGTGCTAGGTACAACAATAGTGCGCAATATACGGAGAACTAGTACACATGCTAGATGACTATTTTATATTGACCGAGTATACTAAAATAATTATGTACATAATTATGCCAAAGGGCTAATGAAAGAGCAAGTCAGTTTAATGAGGATGAGTGAATCGAATTTTCGGAAGGACAGTAAAATCGGTTGCAGGAATCGTATAAATACATCTCTATATATACAATCACGACACCTCCCATGCCTGCTACTTACTTTACTTTTCGTGTGGGCGGTGATTTAGGTGTCTTCACCCAATTTGGGCTGGGTCAAAAAAGCAGTCGCATCAGAACTACAGCCTCGGATCCAGTGCCGCCAACCAGTCCACCGCCTCCGGCGTCGCCTCATGGATATCCTGGAGGCTTCCATTGAACTTCTTAATGTGGCAATCCTGCACTACGTGTCTCACAGTCTGTTCCGCTCCACATTCACAATCAGGGCTGTCCCTCTTTCCCCACCTCCAGAGTGAGTAATTGCAGCATCCATGTTCCTGCTTATAACGAGATATTTTATTAATTTATTTATTTATTCAGATATTCACGGCCGAAGCCTTTTACATGTAAAAAAAAACAATATACATACAATACATGTATACAAAAAGTATTATTAAAAAAAACAATTAATTTGATAAAAAACAAGAGTACAATAAAATAATCGTATTTTATTTTTAATTTATATCCATCACACCATAGACCCCATTATAGGGCACTTGGGTTTGTCAGGTTTACAATATCAAATTAACAAGACACAGAAGCATGAAAATACAAAATTATCGACATAAGAAAAATAAAAATCAAGACAATAAAATTATATGAAAAAAAAACATACGTACATACAAGCATAAAACACTTGAGACAATATATAAATCAAGAAAAATTAAGAACATTATAGCGGCTCTGATTCGAATGTAAAGGGTTCAAATCAGAGTTTTGTCAATCGCATAAATTTAAAGCTAAATAATATAAAATGCATGAAAAAAATTAAGAAAAAAAAAAAAAAAATTAAGAATATAATGTTAACTAAAGTAAAAAAATTCAAAATAAAATAAATATTTTAATAATTATTAACTATCTACCAATCCCATTATCTTTACATGTGAGGTAGCCAGTAAGCTAACTGCGTGTAATAAGCAAACAGGTCGTCTTAAACGTGCCAATAATAAGTAAGACATTTCGAATGGGTGGCATATCTCACGACTGATTCGAAGATGTTGTATTTCATATACGAGATTTTTTACGAATATCTGCCTTTTACAGGACACTCGAAAACTTACATAAAAGAGTGGGAGAACTATTACTTGTCGTGGACTTCACGAAACAAGTGTAATGATAAATAAACTTAATATTTATTTAACTTATGTACTTATACAAATTTATCATTGAGGGTTGATCTACCTATATGGAAATCTTAGACATGCCCTTTATATATATACATATCTATGTATTATATTTTTTTATTTACAATATTTACAGAATCAAATAGTCAATTATAAAATATAAAACAAAATATAATTGAGTATATTATACTCAATACGTGGACCAGCAAAGATTCTAAATTTACCAGAAATAGGTATGTTTAAGTATAAAAACAACCATCTAAGTTAAATGAATTAGCCAACACAAAATTCAGTTTTGAACAGCTCACATCTTTCGAAAATATATATAATGAGTTACAATCCATTGGATTGGTCTGCAACGAGTTTGGACTTTCTTCTCCACTCCTCCCTATTCTCAGCCAGTCTCTTCAACTCCATGTATGAGCCACAGTTCATGTCCCTCTTCAGTTGGTCCATATAAGCGTCTCTCGGTTGGCCTCTGCCATTTGTGCCTTCGGTCCTACCCTCTGCGATTGCGATGAGCAGTCCTGGGTGCCTGATGTTGTAGCCAATCCAGTTAGCTCGTTGTAGGCAGATTATTTTGAGGAGTTGCCTTTTTTCGCCAACCCTGGTTAACACTTCTTCGTTTTCGACGTGTTCCGACCAATGAATCTTCAGCATGCGTCTATAGCACCACATTTCAAATGCCGCTGACCGTCCGCTTTCACTCTTGCTGATGGTCATATAGCAAAATGCTCCACACAAAGGCTTTAGTGAGATTCTTCCTCACGCTTAAATCAATACATATGAATAAGTTATTGAATAAGTTACATAAAAAAACTAAAATTTACAAATTGTCAAGCAGTTATTTAAAATAAATCAGACTTCAGTATGAACAAATGTTTTCCAAAATATGGGTCATTGTATGACATAGAAAAACATACAATTGTTATTGTCATCTTCACCAAGGTCAACAGATAGATGTATGTGTTTAAAAACATACATTAAGGCATTACATGATATAAAGGTTCTTTACTTTTTTTTGTACCCAATAGTTTATGTACGCATTGTTATATGAATATTATGGAATCGATTATATGCAACAAATTGGTTAAAATATGCATAATCATAAAATTTCAAGAGTATGCAATTTAATTTGATGATTTCAACTATGTATCTTAAGGACACAGAATTTATCAATTCTAGGACATAGGGTCCACGTCCATAAATATAATACATATAGGGCAAATAAAATAAAAAAATTGTTGAATTATGATTTTTTAGTAAAAATTTGAGATTCCGTTTAAACAGTGTAAGTACTTGACGTCTTTTTACGTCTAGTGATAGATTTTTCAACTTTTAAAAATATCTGTAGGCCTAGTCAAAACACATTTTAGCGTTACGTTTTCGTTTCGTTTTCGTTCAAACGTGGACGACGTTGCGAGAACGTGTCAATTTTCGTAGCTACTTGTGTATTTACTTACTTACTTCCGATGGCCGAACAGCCCTTGTAGGACCTTTACCTCCGAAACAATAGATCTCCAAGCCTTTCTATCCTGAGCAATGGACTGCCAGTCGTCTTTAGCATTGAGCTCCTCCAGATCTCGGTTGATGTTATCTAACAATCTTTGTCTTGGTCTGCCTAACGGTCTCCTGCCCTCGGGTATACCCTACTTTTAGCTACGAAAATTGATGCGTTCTCGCAACCTCGTCTTGCTTGAACGAAAACGAAACGAAAACGTAACGCTTAAATGTGTTTTGACTAGGGGCCCTGTAATAAATAAATACATATAAATGCTAACTATCACGGCGTTTCCCACAAGTGGGATTGCCAGCGGACCAACTGAATTTAATAAATATGCATGTTGTCCTCTGTGTCAATAAAAGTTAAGACATACAAGATGGTTGTCGTGCTTCATCGCTGAATTACTGTAGATGATAATTGAATTAAGTATAGATATTAGTGATTTTGTGACGAAGAGGTCGCCCACTCTGTATTTTTGAGTATTTTGTAAAAGGCATTCGTAAAACCTTACATAGGTATATTATGCATCATCATAGAGATTATTTTCAAATTATTGATGAACTTTTAAAAAAATATGCAAACTCCTATGAAAAAAGTTAAAATATGCATGTGCATATAATTCGTTTACTCAAATAGGTAGGTATACATAGCCCGATCTGTAGTCATTACATTACCCACATTCAGAGGCGGCCGGCAATATGTATTTGCGGGGGTTCGGTAAAAAAAACATCATTATAAAGAAATTCTACCCTTCTCTCTTTACCATTAGCGAACACTTCATTTACTCTGGTATTTTCTGTTCTTAATGTATTCTACGTTTAATTCACCCATTTTAATAGTAATCTATAAGCTATAACGATAATAATTAATATTATATCAATTTTATATAGGTATATCGTAGATTCTTTAAATTGCATGTAACATGTTGATATAAGCGCGCTCGAATACAAAAAATCTTACAAATAACTAATTATCTGCATAACACAATCGCGACTAGCGGTGACTGTCTATAGAAATTTTACCATTAAGTAATAAGTAATAACAGTGTATACGGCTGACCTATGAACCTCACGACGTCAATCTATGCATTTTGACACGCTTGGTAGGTACTAATTCATCGCGTCCACATAACTAATAACAGGAATCCCTTCACATATAAAAACACACTAGTCAAAAAATTTCCGTCAATGTACGACAAAATGCTACAAGGCGTATCTCTTACTCCTTTTTACGTGTGAGCATAGTTGTGATCAATGCTCAAAATGTCCCATATATTTTTAATATCTCCATACAATCTTAGCACCACGAACTTAGTATTGAAGTTTTACGAAATGTATGGGTTATCGGTGCGATATTAGATTTTGCACCGTTAGTTCGCTCAACATCCGCACTAAAATATTCTAACGAACAGTAGCGCTGCATGTTGCAAAGCAATAGTGAATGTGATGACTGTGTGTTCATATGGTAACTTGAATGATATTATTATATTGTTCATGGAAAAATTTATTGATATTTTTTAATTTTAATTATTACATATTGTTAGGTTTCTATCTTTTAAATTGGGGGTGCGTTTGAACCGCCGCTCATTATCAAAGAGCCGCCTCTGCCCACATTAGTGTTTAGGTATTGTAGTTTCTTATGAACACAATGATTACATTAAGTGACATCTCGTGCTATGGCTCTGTGTTTCAAAATATTTAATTTACCATTAATAATTGCGACCATTTTAAAATGACAGACATTACTAAAAAACCGTTGCATGATTTTTTATTGTTTACACGAGTCTAGGAAAGTAAAAAAACAATGTTAGTTAATGAATTATTGTATTTTTTTTTTAGTAATTGTTAATGCTTTGGATTAGAAATTGGTGATCTTATTATTGTGTAATGTATGATTTGACGCAAAAGGCGCTAGCTGTTTATGTATTAAATAAATAAATATAGGTTTGTAGGTATATTAATTTTAAAAAAAATACAATATCTCACTGATTGTATTGATAATAACTTTGTTAACACTGCATAAATCAGCATCTGACGATGTGAATCGGACTCCATGAAACCTGTCGTGCGTAATTATTTATACTCAATAGTAGATAATATATCTACTACATAAAAAAAATATTTATTCATATTATTAAATAGTTTAAATGTAAGTATTCTTGTGTTTTTCAAGTTACAAGAGATAGGCTGCGGGGTTTGAACTTCTAATCTCTCGATTGAATGTTCAATTTGCTTACATCAGGCAATCAAAGAAAAAAATATTATTGTGAAAAAATATTCCTTATTACCTACAATAAAAACGCTCAATTTTCTTTTTCTTCTTTCGTACTTTTCGTAGATTTTCTCTCAGACGTACAGAGTGTAAACTAGCAAATTTCCTTGAATAAGCAAGCGACATTAGATATCCATGTTATTTTTACAATTAACCAATGTCTAAGGCTTAGAAAAGACAATGTCACTCTATTTGGTATTACCTTGGACAGGACTAGAACCTGAAATCCATCGTTTTCGTAAGGTGTGCTTTGTCCAATCAAGCTACCAGGAACACGCCAAAGGCTTATAAATTCTCTCATAAACCACAATGACAACAACTTGGAATTATCCAATATGCGGTATCCATATACTAGTATGTTATAAGAGAGAATTTCGAAGCATTCGGCATATCTCCTGGTAGACAAAGTTTACATCACGAAAAGGATCAGTTGCAGGTTCAAGTCCCGTCCAGGGCAGTACCAAAATAGATGAAGTTGTCTTTTCTAAGCATTATGTGCTAGTTTCATGTGTTAAATTTCAATAATGACATTACCCAACGCTCTTTGTCGAAACTAGAATGGAGACTAGTATTTGAGGATAGGTATGTTTCATTATATATAACAAAATACATTTTACATCTTGAATTGCAATTATGTATGCCATCCATCCTATGTAAGTGTCTATTTTTAATTAGCACAGAGATTTTACGTGTTTATTACATGTGGCTGGTCTGCTGGCTACCTTACTTGAAGTTTTGTTTATATTGTTAAACACATTTGAACTTCTAAAAGCAGTATGTATCCACCTAAAAAGTTACCTACTTTACTACTCGTCGCCATTTTGTTATGCAAGCATACCAATACACTAATTGCATAACAAAATGGCCGCTAACTTTCTTTGCGGAAGGGCATTGCACATCATCTATGAATACATTAGAATATTATGTTATTATGTACTCGCATTAATTATTATTCAAATCAAACGTTTTATTATTAGATACTAATACTTTAGTTCAATGAAATGTAATGTAATAACGTATCTATACTAAATCGTAAAACAATTAAAATCAATACGTTGTCAATTACAAAAGCGATCCTTTAGGTAACAAAATTATTATTGTTGTTAAGTATGTACCTACCTGTTTTAAAATATAATCTAATATATTAAATTCTCGTGTCACGGTGTTTGTTATCTCACTCCTCCGAAACGGCAGGACCGATTTTGATGAAATTTTGTGTGCTTATCAAGTAGATCTGAGAATTGGCCAACATATATTTTTCATACCCCTAGAAGTTAAGGATTGTCTACCCCAATTTTTTTTATTCTTTGGATATTTTTTTTTGTTTTTTTATTTTTATGGTGAAGCGTTAAAAATACATATAGTCCTAAATTTTCACCCTTCTACCGTCAACCCCTATTTTTTTAATAGCGATATTAGTAGGTATATGGCAAATGTATATGGCAAAACAACGTTTGCTGGGTCAGCTAGTATATTATATAAACTTCAGTTTAGCGATGAGGTAATGTGCCATCTATCCTGAATGTTTTACCTTTTATTGGCGCGAAGAGGATAGCATGCATGTTTATTGCATGCAGTTAGTGTGCTGGCCATCCCATTTGAAGGAAATGCCTACAAATGGGATAGTCTGTGCCGCTCAGCCAAACCAGCATAATATCATTGATAATAATTTTGGAACATATTATTTTCTGAGAAAATTTGTTGTACTACCTCCTACGTTACGAGTCTATACCATATAGGTCAATGTACGAAAATCACCTTATCGCTTTCAAAGTCCTAACAAGGAAACAAATAGAAAACAATATCGGTTAAAGATACGTACCTTAATAATATTAAATAATAATAAATTAACGTCTTTACATCCATATTGTAAGTATAATTATGATGATGAAATAATATAACTACGATTTGAGTTTCTTAATTTGAAAACGCTTTGTGCATTAATTTCTATGCAATTGAATGGGTATTGACTAAGCAATACATATTGGCCTAATATTTTAACGATTAATTAATCTGTTAATATCTGATTAATTATTTGTCGTATCATAATTTTATTGTCTTTCAGCTGTGGAAATTCTGTCTAATGTTTCTTTTCTAATCATATTGCGATACTCTTTTTTAAATTTATGTCGGCATATTTTTTTAAAAATAGGTACATCACTGTTACCTTATAATAACACTATGGACGACTTAACCTACTGAAAATACTTAATTGATTTACTTAAATTAAGGTGACCAACTATTTTTTGTTCAAAAAGAGTAGGTACACTTTGCAAGTATTTCATAGGTAAAAAAAAGAAGAAAGAACGATAAAAACTTTATTTTCTTTTAAAAACATATTTTTCTTCTGAGTGGATTTTTTTTGCTTAATGAGGATGTTCGTCTAATAATGTAGCCACATCCGAACAGCTTTCATTTTGCATATCAAATTTGACTGTTAAGACGGCAGATAATGTTTTTACAAAAAGTTGCGACTTCTCACTGCTCCAATAATCATTCCCTAGTGAAAATACCTTTTCAACAGCAGCATTAGTGCCTGGACAACATAAGGAAATTTCTATTAAAACTTTTAAATTTTCATGTGGGATATTCTACTCTAAAATGCCGAAAGATTTCTGCCCATCTTTTGTCAAGTTCAATTATACAAATGAGTACCTACTTTCAGAGTACACGATTTGAAAAGAGTACAAAACTCAGTAAATGAGTATAGTTGGTCACCTAACTTAAATGTCTTTGATTTTTTGGAAAAAAAAGAGGACGCTATTTACGTAATTTTATGCATTTAGACAACTAGATATTCAACTTTTAACAGAAATGCTGTTTTTGGATAAAGCGTTTGGATAAATCCATGACACAAAGCATATCACAAAAAGCTGAAACGCAACCCATCTATTGAAGAGTTGATAAAACTTTACAGCTTACACTACTCAGCTGTAGAGAGCTCTTCACCAGTCAAAACATAAACAGCTGATAGCTGTCAAATGTCAAAATAATATTTTTGTGCATTGTATTTTGTGGTTTATTTTATCTTCCTGGATTTTGTTATTTATTTATATTCAAAAGCGGAGAACAAACGAGTAAGTTGTTTACATATTTTCTCTCGGGATAAATTTGTTATCATTTTTTTAAAATTAAACGCGCAGGAATTTTAAAAACAGTTTATGTGCAGGTGGTTGGTAATTCAAAAATATATTTATTAATTTACAGTTAGTGTTTTTCTATTAAATAAAGAAGCTTTTATGAAGATACATCTAGATTTATATCAAACACTTATAACCTTCTAAGTTTCCAATAATCCGTTATATGTATTTTGAAGGTAGAAATATTAAAAACGGGATTTCATTTTTATTATTGAAATACATCTACATTCCTAAGCCTTTACAATGTTGATGTTTACACTATTAAGAATGTGTCACAAAGTTGTAATAGGTCGTGTGGAGGGGTTTAAAATATTGTGATTGGAAATTCTATAGTGAACCATCAGAACGTCTCTTGATTTGTAATACGGCAGTGGATAAATAATTTCACAAGGCAGGAACATGGCTTGTGAGGTAAAGAAACAAAGCCTGTAAGAGTTCGAGAGTTCGTCGGTAGCCTGGAGGTAGAGTCTTGGCCTCATGATCAAGGGGTCCGTGGTTCGATCCCAGGTGCCGGCACACTCCCCTTTCACGACACAAGCATTTCGCTTAGTGTGAAAGGTGTATAATGTTGTATTTGGGTTTATAACAAAATTCAGATAAATAGTTTTTTTTTTTAAATAAAAAATAGTCCGAAACTATTGGTCTAAATGACCGAGTGCCCGTGAGGATTTCCCTAGAAAAAAGAAGAGTAAAAGTGTATTAAGTGAAATATACATTGTCTAAAGAAACCAGACAAATAAGAAAGTTAAAAATATACCGGTATGAGTTTAGTTTTTGGACTTAAAAAAATCATTAAACTGTTCAGAAATTTACACAACGTTACAGAAATCAATAATGAATTTTTAAAATGTCTGAAGCATGGAGAAGATGTGAAATATATTCATTAGATGCAGCGTGTCTATTGGTTACCTCACTTATGGAAATGTTGTGATAAATAAATTGATAAGAATAATTATGATTTTATACTAAACTATTACATTGATAATGTAGTTATGGTTATTGTATTTGTTTATTTTTAAATTATGTAATAATCTCCAAGAAAATCCAATGCATATCATGTTAATGTTACTGATAACTGTACCCACTACTTGTTTTCTAGCCAACGACATTAATACAAAATTAATAAAAATTGTAGAAAATCAAATCAAAAATTAATAAAACCATATTGGACAATTTGGTCCATTTCAATCAGTCTTTAGTTGTGGAAGGTTGTTCTTCGTCTCACTTATTATTCTTAAAACAAAATATGTTAATGTTTGTATGGAATTATACTTTTGAAGATATATATTAGACTTATACTTTTTACAAATATGGTAGACTCTTGGTGAAAGTAGCCAAAAAAATCATGAAGCATTTTTATTTGTTTTTTATTGTTGCAGTTATAGAATACAATGTAGAATATATGAGTATAAATGTGACTGAAACAATCGCACATTGATGTTATTAGAATGAAACAGAAATATGTATTGTTACCTTAATACAGAAATATAGACCGGAAAATCAAAGGAAAAATTGGTAATACCACCAATTAAATTTTGTGACTAATATTGTTTTATATGAATCAGTCTTAAATGAACGTTTGTACAAAAAGGTACATTCATATCTCCCTCGAGTTCCTCGCTGTAGATCCACTTCTTACATTGAAAATATATTGATGGTCCATATATTAGAAATGTGCCTTTTTACAAAAATCACCACAGTTTGTTTATATTATGATCATATAGGGACATAATATCTTTTGTGTTTCAGACTTGAAGGACATTCCTTGTTTTTTTTATTTAGTATAAAGGATGTCCTTTACTTTAGCATTAGTAGGAAAGAGACCATTATTATTTTATTATTATGCAGTGAAACAGTATAATAATATTACTATTAATTTTGTAACGTAATTTTACAATAAATTTGTACTGTATTACCAGTTCAGTAAGTCTATGATTGTGATAACAGTATGTCTAATTCTAATCGAGTTTTGTGTTAAATTTAATATCTACAAACGACAACTTCATAAATTGTCATATTTTCTCTGCTACACTCATCGCTTCTATTAGTTCTAAATCCAAACATGTGTTCTGAACAACCGTTTCTGAGAATTACGGTCTAGTGTATATCTAGTGTCCTGCAATGTGTAACAGAGACGGCAACACAACATCGCCACCCACAACACATAGCGGGGGAAAGTGACAATAAAATTTCAGAACGCAAGAGTCGCTGATAAATACTTAATATGAATGTGTATATCAATGTACACATGGGTAACACAAACAAAGACACTAACATTTAAGAGAAAGCAGAAGACATCGATCGTCCAACAGAGCTTCCTGCGCCCTTGAGATGGATTCTCCATTAAACGGTGCTGAAGAAATCATCCATCATCATCATCACCATAACATTTTGGGAAGATAAATTTGGTGAATGTTTGTACTAAATTTCTGATCTAAATATTAATGGTATTGTTTGTAGCTATGTTTATCATAAAATAGGACAGAGTGTGGTTTTATTTTATCTAAGTTTATACACTACTATCTTTTTGAAGGTTGAATGTGTTATAATAAAAATATTATCCATTTTACTACTTACCTATTTTCATCTATTCACCGCAAACGGTTGTAGAAAAAAATAGGTCAACTATTTTTAACATCATATTATATAAATCAACTTATACCATAGATTAATTCATTTGTATTGATTATGTAATAGAAAACTCTATATATTTCATCCGTTAATCTACTGTAAAAGTCAATCTAGATTTGTTTTGATAAATTGTTCTTGTGCATTCAGTGACACGTGGATTGTACAATATTGTTTTGTTTGTGTATTATTTTATTATCATTGTGTTTTTATTTGTTTTAAATGTGAGTTTTTATTAATCAAATACATACTAACATCTTTGAACGTTTTTGAGTTTGTCGGTAGCCTGGAGGTAGAGTCTCGGCCTTATGTTCAAGAGGTGCGTGGTTCCAGTGATCTGTGATCCCAGATGCCGGCAAACTCCCCTTTAACTACTCAAGTTTTTAGCTTACTGTGAAAGATGCACAGAAGTGTATTTGGGATTATAACAAAAACCCAGATACACCTTTTTAAAAAAAATCTTCCTTCTCTTTTCTAAGTTAGATCAGAGGCCCATTGTGCCAAAGATTCCCTCCAAAGACCTCTAATGATTGTTACTTTCAGGACTTCTGGCCACTCTGAACCAAGTCTTTCAACATATAAATTTACTACTTGTTTGCTAGCTTCTTCTGGGGCAGACCACCAACGTTCTGTCCTCTCCCACAGCTTTCAATGATTTTTTTTGTAGTTTGTTTGCTGGCATTCAAACCATGTGACCTAACCATTGCATTTTCTTTAGAGTACTAGTTCCACTTTGAGAACCGTTAATCCTATGAAACAATGTGATGGTACGAATAATGCCAATCAACTTGAACACAATACTATCCTTTTTATTATGATATTTCAGAATTATGCATAACAATGAGAATAATGCCAATCAACTTGAACACAATACAATCCTTTTTATTATGATATTTCAGAATTATGCATAACAATGAGAATAATGCCAATCAACTTGAACACAATACTATCCTTTTTATTATGATATTTCAGAATTATGCATAACAATGAGAATAATGCCAATCAACTTGAACACAATACTATCCTTTTTATTATGATATTTCAGAATTATGCATAACAATGAGAATAATGCCAATCAACTTGAACACAATACTATCCTTTTTATTATGATATTTCAGAATTATGCATAACAATGAGAATAATGCCAATCAACTTGAACACAATACTATCCTTTTTATTATGATATTTCAGAATTATGCATAACAATGAGAATAATGCCAATCAACTTGAACACAATACTATCCTTTTTATTATGATATTTCAGAATTATGCATAACAATGAGAATTTAGGAAAAGGAACTTGCAGTCCAATACGTAGCTTAACAGAATTGAACGAGTTTATCAAAAACCCACCTTTCTGGTCAACCCTAGTCATACCGAGGTCCAGACGTAGTGATGTCATCAGAAACTTTGATTTGTATCAGAATGGAAACATTTGTCATCTTTTCGAGTCGGAGATAAAACAGCCAATGAGATATGAATATGGATTCCTTCCTAAAACACTAGTCTGTCATGATATGATGAATGGATACAAGGATGATTGGTAAGATAATCTTTTACTTGCGCAAGCTCTTTTATTAGCCAAAGTTAGCAAATTTACAAACCTACAAGTACAAATTCGCTCATGAACGACTTTTGAATTTGATTATTTTCATCGGGACTTTGATCATAGGAATGTAATTATTACTAACATCAATGCACTCAATATTTTCATTGTTCCATATCTACTACGCCTATACCTTTCACAATGGTATAGGAATTGGAAATATTTCACAAACTCCTCGGTTTTGTCAAAGAATATTTAACACAATCATAAAGTATCAAGTATTTTTGACATATTACAGACTAGCAAACCATATACCGATAATTCTTCCAAACGTTTATTAAACAGCCTATCCTTCTCGAAAGGGCTATTAAGGTTATGGGCATACCCACAGTGCTCACAACGGTAGATACGCCATTAAATACGTACAACTTTTTTACACAGGGTTTTGTTCAATAGATATTAACTTGTCATAGAAAGCATTATTTCTTGTTAGGTACTTAAATAGCAAATGGGTTTACTTACAAGCATACATTTTTGAATATTTTGAAGTATATATATTGAATTTTCTTTTTTTCAATTTTCAGTCACATTGGAGGCACAGACAATTTTGCGGCGTACACCTTCTACAACTGGTCTGGTATAGATATATTTGTGTACTTCAGTCATCATTTTATCACAATACCTCCACTCGGTTGGATCAACGCAGCGCACAAACATGGAGTACAGATGCTGGGTGGGTTACACATTGAACAACTAATACTGTTCAAGTCTTTTGCAAAGACAAAAATATTGGAACACCTTTTTTAAGATTGTAATTCTGCTGATAAATTTTCTGCATAACATACACTAAAGTTCTAAGCTATGGTTATTTTTTAAATTGCTAATTAGATTAAGTATAAATATTGGTGAATGGTAGATGTGATTGATTACACTGTGAAAATAGATTTCAAATTGTAAAAAAGGACACTGCCAAATTTTTACTATATATATTTACCTTATTTATTTAACTAACACGCATTGACGAGTCACACAGATCGAGCTAGTCCCAAACTAGACTAGAATCTTGTATTATGGGTACTAATGTGACGATGTACATATATACAATACATTAAACACATTTACATGTAACACCTAGACCCAGGACAATTTGAAAAAGGTCATTCTTCAATTTGCCCTAGCCGGGAATCAAACACGGGACCTCGTGACTCAGAATGTTATTTCCAGAGGCAAGAATGTTAGATCCGTGCCTCACTGGCCGTCATTTTTAAGACTCCAACGTTTGATCCACCCTAGTAGAGATTTTTAAGAGTTTGTTATTTACGTGCAGTGAGTCCACTGGCAACCCCACTTGTGGAATATGTCATGGTGGTTTAGGTAGATTATTAATTGTAGCTCTTAGATTGATAATGACTTGATAAGTCGAAAGACGTCTCTCTCGGAATCAATAATCTATAGTAGAAAGAAACACTTGTTTCAAATTACATAGGGTTTAGATAGAGATATATAAATTGTTTTCATTTCAATCTCAATCCATTTTATTACAGGTACAATAATTACAGAATGGGAGGATGGTTTCAAAATATGTCAAGAATTTTTGCAATCAGAAGAATCAATGCAAACATTTGTCCATAATCTTGTAACTGTTGCTAAACACTTGAAGTTTGATGGTTGGCTGATAAACATTGAGAACAAAGTGGAAAAAGTTGAAATGCTGACTAAGTTTGTTAAATATTTGACAGATTGCATGCATTCAGAGATACCTGAGTCTGTTATCATTTGGTACGACAGTGTGATTAACACGGGTGAACTCAAATGGCAAAACTGTTTGAATAATCAAAATCGGTAAGAATATATTTTTTACTTGAAAACATAAACAATTCCAGATTACTAAATACTTAATACCGTTGAATTGTAAATGAAACAATAATTTGTACTTATTGTTTTTCTAAGAATTTTCTAAGTTTTTAGTAAAAGTCTACAAATTATTGTTTCATTTACAATTAATATGGAGTTTTACAAAATAAACATAAATAAGATACAAGACGGTTGAACTTTGACAGTTTCAATATCAAGGAACCAAGAAGGAAGTTATTGTGTTTTTGACAAATTGTGAAGATAAGCAAAAATTGAAGTTTTAGTACTCATATTTTCTACATTCTTACTATTAAGACTTTCTTCACTTTAATAAAAGGAAAAAATAAGTTGACCCCCCCCCTCCACCCTCCTATCTCTCCCTGTCCCCGCCTCTCCACTCCGACTACCCAATGGAAGAGGGCTTCCTTCCCTTTTCTATCACCGAGACTCTAACCTATGGGAGTCTTCAAGTTATCAATCATAAATATTATAAATTTTCGAGAGAAACTTTGTGGAACGTCATTTTATAAAATAATAAAATTAATGTATTACAGAACACTGTTTTACTTCCACTTCACTTTATTTAAATGTCAGAACGTTTTCGAACATTAACTGTTCATTATCGATGACAATGTAGTACATTGTCATCGATAATGAACAGTTAATGTTGGAAAACGTTCTGACATTTAAATAAAGTGAAGTGGAAGTAAACGTTCGTAGTTGAAGTAAAACGAAAACGTTCTGACATTTAAATAAAGTGAAGTGGAAGTAAAACAGTGTTCTGTAATACATTAATTTTATTATTTTATAAATATTATAGTTTTTATATGGGAGTTTTCAAGTTATCAAAGCTTTGTTTGTGGATTGAATTGAATCAGCTTAAAAAATTATGTGTGGACATTTTTTTCTCGGTACAATTTTAGAATTTGTGATATTTTAGGTAGATTTGTAAAGTGTAACCCTCAATGACTAACGCACAGATATTAAAATTATATGTTTCAAATTACTAAAACAATATTCTTGTACGTTTTTAGTGACTTCTTTGATGCATGTGATGGAATCTTCACCAATTATTGTTGGGGGGAGGAAGAGCTACAGAGATGTGTGGAAGAGGCTGGGAAAAGAAGGATTGACATATATGTGGGGGTAGATGTTTGGGGGAGGAACTTTTGGGGTGGAGGGTGTCTTAACACTGTTGAGGTAAGCGGTTTTAACAATAATTTAGCATTTGAATGGCGTTTTGATAAATTTTTGGATAAAGTCATTCCTTTGGATTAGACTGAAACATTTGCAGTCTTATTAATAAAAATCCGCCAAACCATGGTTGAACCACTGATTTCGTGATCCGCCTATTAGCGTTTGAACCACCGATCAAATTTTCTTTATTAATAAAAATATTTAATCCGTACCATAGACATCTGTACTTTATATAAAAGATTTCATATGGCAACTCGAAAATTCGCTCTATTATGTTGGTTGCCATGTTACACGACGCTGGTAAACAGACAAATTCAAAACAAACAAGCGGCTGTCATCTGACATTGACATGTTTTTTCATCTGACATTTTGTACCCAAATACACAGAAATATAAAATATGATGAGGAAGGTTTGTATAATTGAAAAGCAAATGTAATAATGGAATGACATTTTATTTATTTATCAAATAAATCATAATCTGACACACAATCAGTGATATGGGTATAACATAACACTGCGCACAATATGCATTACTAACCATCAGTAAAATTTTATTTTCTGCTTTCCCTTTTACATTCAAATGATGTACAGGAATAATTCTCATCAGAATCAATCAATATAACTTTCATACAACATGGAAAAAAGTATCTCTGTCACGAAACAATTAAATGCGTCTATCAAAAAACAAATTAAGAAACTGGTGTTCTGTCACACGAAAAAAGTGTCTATTATCACAAGAAAAACAACTGATTGAATTAAATTCACATTCGGATACTACTTAAGCGTATTTTTAACCCAAACCAACTCCGATAAATTGTAAAATAACTGCAAAACGTACATGTAAACCCGCATAGCAAACATCTGACGTAAAATCCAACATGGCGGGCAGATGACGCCGATTTGAACCACCTTACTTAAATCACCTTACTTAAACCACCTCGAGAGGCGGATCAACCACTTTTAAACTAGGTTCAAGCTGATCAACGTTTATCAATACGTTTTTTGTCTGATCGGTGGTTCATCTCCTTCTAGAAATTTAATCTACGTTTATTAATAAGACTGTTGAAGCTCATATATTATGATTTATTAAAAATCTGCAATAATAAAAATAATTTTTCCATTTTCAGGCTGTGAAAGTGATACATAAATACAAATTATCTATGGCTATTTTTGCACCAGCTTGGACACACGAAGGCATAAAATTCAAAGACTTGATGGAACAACAATACGAGGTTGAAAAGTATAACAGAGAAGATTCTTGTGCGGCAAAGTTGTCCGAGTTAACCGAAGGCGATAATAAATCTATAAAAAATCAGTTCTTTATGAGATGCGCTGTGAGGGAACATTTTATTTTGAGAGATATTGCATTTTGGAATACGATTTGGCCATATTTAAATACAAGAGGACCTAGTCAATTACCATTTCAGACTTTCTTCTGTTTGGGGTCTGGAAATAAAAAACGTATTGATGGAGAAGTAAGTATTATTAAATTTATCTTTTCATTGAATTGGATTTCAAATTTGCTTCATATTTTTTTACATAAATATTTGTTTTTATTACAGATAGTGGACGGACTTTTTTGGTTTGACCTAAGCGAACAAGAATATCAACTGTCCATACCATTCTGTTCAAATAATTATAAATTAGAAAAAGTAAATATAAAAGAAACAAAATCAGAATTAAAATCGAACGAGGTATCACAAGAAAGTTCATCCGACACCACGACAGCAAAACCTGAAGAAGTATCATTAAAGGATATAACGAGAAAACCAAGAAAACCACCCATTGTCATATATCATGTAAAACCAAATACAGTCAAGTCAAAATGCATTCTACCGCATGTGGAAGAAAGTTACAAAGGTGGTAGTTGCTTAAAAATTTTACCAATCAAAACAGAAAATGTTGAAAAACACATCGCCAGATTATTTATATGCGAATTCCTTTGCGATTACAATTTTATAGTCTACTACATTTTTAAACCAGAATTATTAGAGCAGGATTTTAATTTGTACGTCACTCTAAAAGATAATAGGACGAAAAGTGCTTTTCAAGTTGTTTTATGCGGTAGTACGAATAACGATAAGCAAGCTGAAGGTGTTATAAAAGTTAATCCGTTAAGAGAAACGGATCACGATAAATTTAAAAAGTTGCAGATGGATTTGGTGTTGAATCAGTCGCAGTTTTATATTCCTGTGAATAATGATCAAGATTGGAAAATAAGGTGAGATAAAGTATTTCATGAGCTATTATCAGAGCTCAATTTGTGAGCTATTTATTCACTATCTTTTCAAGGTTCTATTTACCATATATCCTTATTACAATTCAAATCTCTTGAGTGCCTTGTATTGCATTCTGTCATCTACTATGGGGGTGTACAGACAGCTGGATGCGAACGTCGATCACCAATCATCAAGCAAAAATCTTAAATATTTCGGCAACAATCCGGAGCTACTCCGAAGAAATATTCGAATGAATGCCTTCGTTACCCATCCATGAGACGTAACGAAGGCATTCACTCGAATATTTCTTCGGAAAATGCTCCGAATTGTTGCCGAAAGATTTAAGATTTTTGCTTGATGATTGACGTTCGCATCCAGCTGTCTGTACACCACAAACGGAACACAATTGCAAAATAAAATGTAAATAGTTAACGAGATGTGAGAAGCTTAAAAATATGTTGAAATATTATTTTTTTTTATAAAATTAATTCAGTTCAAACTTATTGTAGTAATTTCAAAAAAAAAATTGTATTGTTATTTTTAAATTTTCTAAACATTCCTATAAAGGAAAAACAGAGGCAAATAGGTTGGCACTGTGATTTTAACCATAAAACTTCCAAGACTACCAACTAGACTTCAATCAAAATACCTCAAAGCACAACCAATGTTCAATCTCATAAATCATTCAGTTGGAGAACCATGTTTAAACAATGAAACATTGTGCAAAATTTGAAAAGCCGATTGAATTTTACACAGTATTACATTGTCATACAGAAATGTCATCTGATTGGGTTTGTTATCTGCACACTGCCAAAACCTAAGAAAACAAAAAGAAATGATATTAAATAAAAATTGAAGTCTTGGGAATGTTTTTGATTGTACCATAATTAAATCATGGTTCATAATGTTTATTTGTTAATAATTAATTTTTTACTTACTTTGTTTCAGATACTTTGTGTTGGAGTACCCCAATACAACTATACTAGAAATCAGCTGTGGTCTTACTAATTCCAATGGACATGTACTGCTCGGAGGTTTGGGTATCACTAGAGACATTCCATTGTAACTTAATGTGAAATAATCGATGCAATACGTTTTGTATTTGAACAAAATATATTTACCATGTGTTTTAGTAAATAAGATGAAATAATAATTGCAAATTAACGTACACAACTGCATATTAAACTTAGTATTAAATTGCATATTGTTGGACACAGTTGCATATCATTGTGTATGTGATTGTACGACAATAACAAACTTTAAGAGTATGAAACACAGAAATTTAAGTTTTTTCTATTAAAATGTTATTCATTTGTTTCGTCCATTTCTAAAATTTATATTTATCGAATAAGGTTCTTTCTGTTGTACATATGGATATTAACGCAGAGAATCCCATATTAATGTGTATGCAAATACATAATTGCAGACAACTGCATATTTTGTATGCAACTACATATTACATACAATTGCATATTGTGTACGCAACTGCATATAATTGAACGCAATTGCATATATTGTGTATGCAATTTCATATAATTGTACGCAATTGCATATATTGTGTATGCAACTTCATATAATTGTACACAGTTGCATATATTGTGTACACAACTGCATATAATAATTGTAAATTAATGTGTACACAACTACATACTACATAATGTATTACGATAGTATTCTATTTTTATAAGAAATAAAACACAATGTTTAAAATTATACATAAGTTTATTGTTTATTATTAATATTATGGAAATGATTAAAATATTTATAATATTAATTTGTTGCCTCTCGTCTTATGAAACTCAAATGCACACTATAATAATTTAAAAATACCTATGCACAGAGTAAAGTGCTCTATTACGAATCCGTTCTATTTTATTTTGTATTGTCATTGAAAATATTGTATGTAAAAATAAGAAAAAAGATAAAACTCATTAGTATTATACATATTTCAAAAATGTGATAAATTTTAGTATATCGTCGTTGCATTTTCAAAAAGGACATGTGCGCACATTTTTATTTAGGCATACTCTTTTGAAACTGTTCATTAAAGCATTAAAATTGTAGTTTGGACTTTTTATTGGCATGTGATATTACTTTTTAAGTATTGAATTTTAATATTTGATACTAAGAATCACTTTATAAAATGGTTATGATATTGAAAAAGCAGTTCGTTCTAGAAATGTCAAGACATTTATGAATTCATATGTCCCTTTTTGAATATGCAACGACGATATCTTATTTTTGTAATCCACAGGTATTGGATGGTATTATTTATATAAAGAAAACACTATGCGTAGCGGTAAACAAAAATGATTGAAATTGTACTGCTAGTCAAACATGTGCGTTGAAAAACTTTATTTGGAGTGACCAAGTAGTAACAATGGACAGATATCTCTGAGGTGTGATGGTCAAGGAGAAGTAAGATTATTACCAGGAAAAAGAATATTTCTTTAGCATTACAATGGAAACCACTTTCTACAAATCACATCAATTCTAAAGAAGAATAGTCTAAAATTGAATACAGAAGTGATAGAACACTATATCCTATTAACAATAAACAAAATACAATGATGTTTATGTCTTTATATTTACAACTAAAAAGTTTGCGGATATAATAATAACGAAGCAAAACTACAATCTTTTGAAATTACAACTTGGAAGGTTCAGAGAAAATTAAAAATATTGCGTACTATGAAAGGTGTTTTAAGTAATATTTGAAGGGTACACGGCAAAAACAAGCTCATTGATTTTTTTTTCGTTTTCGTGATTTAAATGCAGTTTTGTTCCCCTCAATGAGTTCTTTAGAATGGTACAAGTAAAATGTAAAAAAACCTGGCCCATTTCTTTGTAAATCACATTAAATTGATGCAATAAATGATGTCTCAAACTTTATATTTTGCCCTTCTGCAAAATGATAATTTGTCAATGAGCCTGTTTTTGCCCTGTACCCTTCATTTGTTATATCTAAAAAAATATGAGTTAATTTGCATGATAAAACAATGTATTTCTATTATTTTAATAACATGCTTACTGATGATTATGAGAATATATTCTGAAACTAATAATATATTCTCATAAACATGAGAATTTTTTATTAATTTCAGAATAAGTGTTTGAAAACATTTAACAGTAGTTGCGTTCACATTGAGCAAACAAATGCTCTGTCTTTCTCTTCCTCTTTTGATAAAGGAGAAAGAAAATACTTATATTCCTTCTCTTTTCTTGTCTATATCATTCTATATATTTCTCAATCATTCTCAGTATGTGGTGCTCGTTGCTGGAATAATCTCCCTTCTTCTCATAGAATATCTCAATCTTTTAATGGGTTTAAATACGCCGTCAAGAAGTATTTATTGTCTTCTAATTCAGCATCCGTCCCCTAACCCCTTCCCGATCCCTTTGGAGTGTTAGGTGTGTGAATTGTAGTTTTTTTTCATTTTTTTTTTTTTCAAATTAATTTGTGTGGCTATTTTTTTATAATGTTTGTGTTTTTGTTATTATTATTTCTATTTCTGTTTAGTGTTAATGTGACGTGGTTAGATGGAAGAAATCACTATATAGTGATAATCTCGCCACTGCACATCATCACATTTTTTCCTGTGTATATTGCCCTATTTTATTTGTTATATGAATGATGATGTGCAAGAAGAATAAAATAAATAAATAAATAAATATATTTACTAAGAGAAGAAAAGAGAAACATTACATTAGTTTGCTCAGTATGGTCAAGCAAGCGAAATTATAATGATACATATTTCACAATTTAAACAGCTCCTAAAGCATCCAGCCCAGTACGATCTTGAGATGGACGCTCTATTAAACGGTGCCGAATAAATCGTCCAACATACATACGATATGTAATGCACTATGTTACAGAAAAAAAATATTTATATAATATTTAAAAAATATTCTCTTTTCTTCTTTTTAAGTAAATTGTGGATTTGGCAACGCAAATGCTGATTATCAAAACCGACACCAACCTATTTGCCATACTTTATACCAGTGCTCCGCAACCAGTGTGCCGCCGCATAGTTGTGTGCCGCGGGCCAAATACACGGCCATTTTGTATTTAATTATGTACATATTTAATAATTCGGATATTCAGTAAGAGTACCGGATACTGAACAATCGTCGGTACAAATACCCGTTATACTGTAGAAAAGATACTGTGAGAAAATATTCTGTAAGAAAATCGAAGAGTTTTTGAAATATTACAAATTCCTATAACATTTGGTAAATTTAGCGACAGAATATTTGAGACCACTATGTGCCGCGGAATTCTAGGAAGAAGTTTGGTGTGCCATAATGGAGTAAAGGTTGCAGAGCACAACTTTAGACTACAATATAATATAAAAAAATACACTTTAAATTTAAAAAACAAAAACGAGTTAAAAAAAATGCCACACTTTAATAAAAACAACAATATAACAACATTCCAAAAAGTAACAAAAATGTAAACATTGTATTGTCAAAATGCAAAAAAAATCAAAGTTTTTAAAGCTGTGTAAAATATTCATGATAAGTAATTGAAGCTGTAGCTATAACAAGAGCCCATTAGCCAAAATAGCGTTCTGAGATACGACTATTAAAAGTTTTCAATTGTGATTTTTTCAATACTATATACATTAAATCTTATGAAACTTTAATATTCTTTTTTTAGAAAATAACATACAAATTTTAGCACAGTAAAAATATGTTAAACTAATATTGAACATATTTTTACTGTGCAATCTCCGCAAAATGAATATCATCCAAAAAAAGAAAACCAGAACAGATAAAAAAAAGTAAATTAACATAACCTATCAAAATATTTCAATGAACATTAAAATGGGTTTGGAAAGACTTGAAAAATTAATTTCTGCATTCGACGAAAAAAAGGGTCTATAGTACTATGGGTCCTTGTAGTTGCCACCTCAATTTTTTTTTTATAAAGCAAAATACTCAATAAATCTGTATTACAATTTCAAAATGATTTTGTATTTCATAATTAAGTTTTGTTGTTAATCATACAAACAGACAAATCTTAAATAAATTATGATTGTATAGTAATGGAGCACTTTTTCTTAACAATAAAAAGGCACACTAAGTCTTTTACGTTTTTCTTATGAACGCAATTCATTACTTTGTCATAATCAAACATTAAAATTAATACATACTAATCGTTATAACTAGAGTACATACATAAATAATAATAACAACGATGATCGGAACTGGGCATCGACTCGTTAAAGTGATTAACATTGTTAAAAATGCAGTTAACTCTCAAGTTAACTATTATTGTTGTTATTGAAAAGACACCATATTCTACTGGGACCGTTACAGTATTAGGCCAATGTGATCCCAGAGAAAATGGTGATGTCAACTCTCAAGTTAACTATTATTGTTGTTATTGAAAAGACACCATATTCTACTGGGACCATTACAACGTTAGGCCAGATGATCAGAACTGGGAATCAATTCGTTAACAAGTAATTAACATTGTTAAAAATGCGGTTAACTCTCAAATTAACTATTATTGTTGTTATTAAAAAGACACCATATTCTACTGGGACCATTACAATGTTACGCCAATGTGATCCCAGAGAAAACAGTGATGTTAACTTCTGTTAAATTAACTTATTACTTAGTGAACATTGCTATGGATCGAGTGTAATTTGCATTACATTTTCACAAAGAAATGCAGACACGTTTTGATCAAATTCTTAAGGATAGCCATGAGAGAAATGGGTGTTCATGTATGTAAAAATGCAAGAATGAGGAGAAAGTGAAAGAAAAGTATGTAAAATTTTCAATTTGGCATTCCGTTCTCTTTGCGTATCCCACTCGAGATACAGCGCAATGGTATAGTATATTTTTTAAAAAAATAACAAATTAAGAAAACAATGTTAATTTTGCGGTTAAAGAAGTTAATTTTACAAGTAATTTTGTTATTAACTGTGCCCAGTCCAAGATATAAAACACGTCATCGTCGTTATAAAACTATACGAGTATACATGCATCATCCTAAAAACATTCAACATTATTTAATTGCGATAAAAATAAAATAATATTAAGATATTATAATATATTTACAAAAACATTCCTTCGGTTCGTAAACATAAAGGAAATAATCGGTGAAGAAGATAATATAATCCGTCCGCTGATAAGAGCGGGTTTGTTTTTTTGATTTATTGATAGTCCTTGGGCATCATTGAGAATCTGGGCGGTGTTTTCCACACGGCGCTCGATGTCCTGGCCAACTTTCTCCTGTCTATCTGTGGGAATATCTCCATCAGATTTGGATTGAATACGGTTGTGGAATACATTTTGTCTACGACAGATGATTTGACGTGGTATTGGATCTTCATCACTTCGTAACGGTGCTCTTCTGTAATGAGAAAAAGAAAAATAAATTATAATTAAGGAAACCTATGTTTTGCTGGTTTTAATAAAAAATATATACAGTAAACCCTCGCTATTTCGAACCCCTTTATTTCGAAATTCGTCGTAATTCGAAATATTCCCCCCAAAAATGTCCCCATAATGAAATTTTCATACAAAAGACATTTATAATTCGAAATCCCCGCTAATACGTAATTCGAAATAATATTTGGTCCTTTCAAAACAAAACAATAGAAATTTGTATATTGTAATTCGAAAACATTTGGTTGCCATAAAAAATACCCTTGTTTTTTCCCATAGCTCCTTCAGGGACAATAAAACTTATTATGTGAAATTTGTGTTCACACTAATACACATAAAGGACCTACCCACTACCCAGCTACATAATAATATTTAAAAACGGGATTTCCAAATTTCTAAGTAGATCTCCTATGTTTATGTAAACATCGTAAATGTATTGTATTTCAATATGTACCTATCTACAGCTGTTTTGAGTATGTACCAGGTACCTGCTACCTATGTATATACTCTGGCTCATAGCGTGATCGATGTACATTATGTACTTCCGTGTTGTTCATGGGCGTCTCGTCATACGTACCTATACCTACTCGAAATATTTTGTGTTTTAATATTTTTATTTTCCATTCCAAATAAATAAATATTTTATATCCGAACTTTTATACACGTTTTAAATACAAATTTGGTCAAAAATATTTTTCCCATTTTTTAACATTTATAGTGAACTTTTAGTAACGTGTGTGAAGTGAAGCATTAAAATTATGTATTTTTAAATATTCGACTGTGTTTTAGGTAGGTACGTATTTATATTTGTGCATTGTTTAGGTAGGTACATACATATTTAGATTTACATGTGTGTGTAATTTAATTATGTCAAAAACTGTTAGTTTCATCAATATTTTGTTACCTTCATTGTGCAAAATGCAAGGATTGGACAAAAACGTGGTATGTGATAGAAGCTTTACATTTATGATAAACCACGATACGCCCATGACGTCTTTATTACGTATGTTTTACTACAAACTATTCCATTCTTGTACAAAGGGTCGCCTGTTTATTTGTAATGCGTATAAGAGTAGTAGAAATTGTTAGCCCTTTCCATGCGGCTCTTTCATCAGCCTTACAAATGTTTTTTTTTGTTTGAACGCGCGAAATTTAAAAAAACCCAAGTCCAAATCAGCTGTTTCTATTACGTACGTATGGTACCTATGGCTATAATATATATTATATACTGCGTATATCAAAATTATTTCGAAAATTTCGATTTATCGGGGTTTTCGCTAATTCGAAATCAGATTTTCGAGGTCCCTTGGATTTCGAAATAACGAGGTTTTACTGTATATTTAAATTCAATAAAGAAAATAATTGTTTCGTGTCAAATTCAGTTTCCCCCGAAAATGCCAGTCACTCAGCAAATGCCTTCCTGCATACATGCAGAGCAGCTTCTGCATATATGCCTCTATTCTGTCTAATCTATACTGAATAACCATGGTGTTTAATCTTTACCAGGTTTACACTGTCTTTCTGCCTTCCTTACCAACACTTTTGACTCGAAATTAAAAAAAAAACAAATGTTTTCTTCAACTTATGTGATTTATTCTCGAGAGAGACGACAATAATTATCCTAACAAGACGAAAGACGTTTCTCTCGAAAATAAATCACATAATAGAAGAAAACATTTGTTTTATTAATTTCATTATGGAATTCTATTACCTAAACACTGATAAAGTGAATCAACTTTTGAGTACGTATTTCTTTTTTTTTTGTAGTATGAGACCTGGAGTGGAGCACCCGGTAAAGAATTGGTCTCCTACTCTTCTCCATAAGTTTTCGAGTGTCCTGTAAAAGGCAGGTGTTCGAAAAAATAAGACATTTTACATCTTAAATTCGGCGATGAGGTTTGCCACCCATCCTGAATGTCTTAATTTTATATTGGCACGGAGAAGACAGCTTGCATGTTTTATATGCAGCTTGTCTGCTGGCTACCCCACTTGTGGGATATGCCGTGATGGTATAGTAGTAGTAGTAGTAGTAGTAGACCTGGATATATTTTTTATTAGGTTTATTCAATAAAGACAATAATTAACAAATATTTACACTTAATACAATTACATTCTACATGCTTTTCTAAACATAAGTATTACCCTTCCAAAAAGACTGAAGTCTTATGTATGGAAAGGGAGAAATATAAAATGAAAGACTATTGCCCCAAAAAAGCTACGGTTTAAAACAAGTTCTCATTTTATATTGAAATATTTTTGATGTGGATTGATACACACCGTTTTGATAATGGCAGCATCACTCAACTATTGGGTGCAATGCCAGAAAAAGAGAGAGAGAGAGAGAGAGACTATATTTGGTGGAGAGTATAAAAAAAATATAGAATAATTACTTTTGGCCCAAGCCGGCACCACCCTTTTGATATTCTTTTCATCTTCACTCTCATCGTCTGTTGCCAAGTCATCAAACTTCTTGTAGGAAGGGGGTCTCTGCATCTGTTGCTGTTGATGTAAATTATTGCTACTGCTCGATAGCGAACCTGCTCAACAAAATGATAAAATAAAGAATCACTCAATAAAATAAACTCAAAAGAGCTTATTTATAAACATTAAATTTAAGAATAGTAAACCATGAATAAATTTTTCTACAATTAGACAAGAGCATCTAAGCAAACAAAAACTGTGAATTCAGTATAGAATGGAATGAATCACAATCAGATGTTGCAAACTAGATTATCACTTGCTCAGGAGTGTGGTCGTAACTAATACGTAACTTGTGTTCAGTATTCTATAGGAAGTATAAAAATATTCTTACCAGCTTTCTTAGATTTTGATTTCATCTCTTGCATTTTCTTCTCTTCGGCCAAAATTTTTTTGCGTAATCTGAAAAAATATTTAACATTTTCGATAAATGACTGAGAATTAAGCCATATGACAAATAAATTGCATATTTATGTTCACTGCTGAATTCTTTTGAGTATTCAACTACATATTATTCTGTATCAAACTAAAATTATCATGTACAGAATTGCATTAATGTTGTTGACCGAAGGTACTTGTTGGAAGTCCATTTCAAGATAATTGAAAAAAAAAAAAAAAAAACACAATATCGACGGCCTAATCCGCAAACAAGATAACTCCTTTTTTGGTCAAATTGATTTTATTGCGCTAACAGGTTTTATTAGATGTAACACATAATCCTGTAAAACGATAACTCCCAAATATTTTTAAAACTAACAAAAAATGCTACACAAAAATTAGATAACTCCATGCAAACATCTGACAATTTGGTAAAAACGATAACTCCGTCATTTTACCGCCATTTGTATGACGGCTGTCAGTGTGCGGTGACGTTTTTGTTAAGAAAACATGCACCCATGAAACTGAAATAACGCTAACTCCATTGAAATTGTATGAAAATATGGATATCAAAAATGCTAACTCCTTTTTTTAGAAGAAATTTTGAAAAATTGCGTTATTAATACTACATTATTATTATTTATTAATGATTTTGAACTTAATAACAATTAAAAACAGCAATGAAAAATCATTTTAATGTATTTATTGATATATCATAAGGTTTTATGTTGCTCCTCAAAAGTTTGGTTTAAGGGAGTTATCTTGTTTGCGGATTAAGCCGTCGAAATGTAGTTAACTTCCAAATGACTTTATTAACTTCGCGTACTAGTATTCGGAGACTCTCGTCTCCATCATCAGGCGATTAGTAAAAAGTAAACTTTTGTCAGTCAGTAAAGTCATTTGGAAGTTAACTACATATTGTGTTTTTTTTTTTCAATTATCTACAGAATTGCATATTATTGTATTGTAACTACAATTGTTACGTATTAAACTGCATATAATTGTATTTGAAACAACAATTATTATGCATAGAACTGTATATCATTTTATTTGAAACTACAATTATTATGTACAGAACTGCATATCATTGTATTTGAAACAACAAATATTATGTACAAAACCGCACATTATTATGTTAGAAACTACAAACACTGTGTACATAACTGCATATTAATGTGTGCAAAACTGCATATTAATGTGTCCAAAACTGCATATTATTGTGTATTCAACTAAATATTATTACATTTGCAACTGTAAGTCTCAAATTCTAATTATACAAGTATCATGTTGACTTACTTTTCATTTTCTTCCAGTTGCTTTTTCCGGATTGCTGCCAGTTTCCTGGCCTCTTCCTCCTGCTCCATCATCTTGGCGAGTCTGGCAGCTTCTTCTGCCTTTCGTCTCTCCTCTGTTTCTTGAGCTTTCCTCTCCAATGCCAATCGTTTCTGAAACAAAATACATACCACAATGAAATAATCAAAGAAAATAATTTATTTAGAATGACAAAAATTTTGCATGTGACCAACTAAAACTCTTAATGTACTTAATGCAAAATTGCGGCTATAAAAGAAAACACTTAGATTAAATAATTATATTCTTTATGAAATTAATTTTTTTGCCCGTATCGTCTACAGGCCAAGAATAATATTTTGTCATCACAAATGTTCCTGCTAGTGGATATGTTCCATATGAATGCTTACAAGAGACAGGTATTTAAAAAACTTACTTCCACACTTCTAAATGAATCAGCAGGTACGCAGTGCTTTCCCCCCCCCCTTTTTTTCCTTTCCCCTTGTTTTTTTTTTTTTTTTATTATTATTATTGATTTGTTTTTGTGCTAGTGTGATGATTGAGTGAGCGAGCGAGACTGTATAATGTAGGCATGTTGAGATGACCGGAATGTTAGGTACCTATCTTTTTAAAATAAATTGTGGCGCATGGTATTGGATGATAGCTGATCTCTGAATGATTAACCTGTTTTCTTACTTTATTTATGTAGTTATTGTCTGTTTTGTGCTTAAATATTTATAAAATAAAAAAAAATATTCAAACAAAAGCAACTAGTTCCGCTTTATATTCCATACACAATACTTTAAAAATGATTTTCTTTGTCTTTACGGCAAAGCATTCGAAATCTGATGCATTATATATTTTCAGACTAAATTATCTGCAATAAAATTATATCTTCTTTGTTTTCTACATTTTGAGCTCCTTTGTTTTCTACATCAGACTCCAAAATAAGCAGATGGATTGTGAGTACTGTTCTGTTCTCTAACTTGAAATCTGTTACCCACATGCGATAAACTCGCCCACTATACATGACTTACATTAGTGTATAACTCGTTGTTTTATACGCAATGTAAAGTTGATTACAAGTATTACCTTTTCAGCTTCCTCCCTAATCTTCTCCTCTCTCTCCAACATGACCTGTTTGAGTTTCTCCTTTCTCTCCTTCTCAGCCTTCTCCCATTGTGCCTGCTTCAGTTTGGCTTGCGCTTCTCTAGCCAGAGCAGCTGCCTTACACTTCTCTTCACGTTTCCTGAAAAAAATCGGCTCATTATAAAGAAAAAATCTATTTTTGAAGATCATTTGCAAGAGTTTACCTAAATACTTAAACTTGTAGAACATAACTTCTGAATTTTATCACCCTTCAAGGTTCCACCCAGGAGCATCGGGCAGAAACCATCCTCTTCCATTCAGAGCACCTTTGCACTAATTGTCACCTCTTTCTATACCATTCCTAGTTATTTAATGTCTTTTTCGTTGTCAGGAATGGTGTATAATGAATGACGGAGTTCAAAATGACATGGAAAATTGTTGTAGCCCAACTGTGCGCATAGACACTATTCTACCATATTGTTTGTTAGTTAAGAAGAAAAAGGACAACCATACGCTTTTGTAATGTTCTGATTCTTCACTTTCGACAATTTTTCTTACATCCAGAAAAAACTAAACATTGAATAAAAAAATTATCACCATCTCCTTTTTCTTTCATATATGTACCTATAGAAAGACAGATTTTTTTATTCAATCATTAGTTCAATTAATCCAAACTCACCAAAAACACGATCTATTCTTTCTCTTTTTTACCTCTTTTATAAATTTATGGAAGACGAAGGGAGAGCAAATATTCATTTACTAGTTCATTTGGTAAGTGACCCTTAAAAAAACGAAATATGTACTTAAAAATGTACGAGTGTCTGCCCAACTAAAATTATAACTATTTCTAGGTGGTCAGTAGTCACAGTGTGTGTAAGAACACCCGATGTGTCATATCTGTAGTAAAAAAATACAACAACCAAGAAAAGTGATAAATAACCAATTTGTCACGTAAAGATGTTTTTTTTCTTACCTCCTCTGTTCTTCACTCCTGGCTTGCAACATAGCTTCCCGTTTGCGCAACGCATCATCATTGGTCATGTAAGTCTGCGCTACGGAGGCGTTGGAGCGCGGGGACATCAACAGATCACTTACGGACGATGCCGCACTCACGGGCTGTGAGGAAGGACCCAGTTTAACACTGGAGCCAGGCTGGAATATGAAACAAGGACATTTTTGAAAATAAAGCAGAATTAAATTTTCTTCTATCCATCTCAATATTGTTTCTGGGTTAGAAACATTACCTCTACAAATATCTTTGATTACTAGAAGATACACTTTCTCAACATATTATAGCCATTAATATGACATCTAAATGTTAAAATGAGAATAAATAAATTTAAGGTATAACCCACCTGCTTATAAGCTGGAACAGGCAGAGGCAACCTGAGTTGAGATATTGTCTTGGCTGTGAGAGGTGTGCCTATTTTACTGCGAGAGGCCTTCTCCTTTTTAGCCGGAGGTTCTGTCACAACTTGAGGAACCTCTTCATCTTCTTTCTTCTCTTCCTCTGAACCAGTTTCCTGCAAAATATTCAAAAATCTATTATGAAGACAACTGTTTTTTTCTCACTCCCTCATGCAAGGGGAGGTCGAGCTCTTTGTGTAATCCATTGGCAGATTTTGTCCCAAGATGTCTTTCCACAAACCTATCCCTTAAAAGAAAAGCAAAATTTTCTGCAGGTTAGTTCTTATCTGTTCTTGATTATTTCTTGAACATTAAGTATTATACAAGCAATGCTAAGACATTTCTGTACACAGCTCTCAGAAAGATACAGTGTAATTTTAGAATAATGTAATTTTTCCCAGATAACCAGTTCCGTTCCAATTTTACAGAGACAGTGTCTTCAACAAACAATGGATGCGAAAACTCAAAAATCATTCTTCAAAATGAAAAACTTTCAAATTGTGTGAACTTACAGCTTCCTTGGCTGCCGCCATGGCTCTAGTCTTTGTCCTGGTGACCCTAGTGGGAGCGTCAACATTAATGGGGGCCTTCACGGGTGATGAAGCAACGGCAAGACGTTCAAACTGCTGAACACGAGCCTTCACTGGACTTCTGTTGATAGAATAGTATAAAATAAATTAATAATTTGAAATATTAAAAATTCTTTGACATACAAATTAGTAAGTATCGGAGAACATCGATCTCAAAATGGAGTCAATAGCTGATAGCTAGGGTAAATTGAACATCTTCCAAGGAAAAATGCACATAAAATATTCTATACCATAAATCTGGCTATGCTTACTCTGTAAAAACATCCTTTATCTTCTTGATGCCCTGGGATATGAATTTGGGCACGAGCTTGGTCTGGACTGGTGGTGGAGTGTCCTCAGCCTCGCTTATGTCATCGCTCAATAAGGAATGTTCCGGATCATACTGGATGATAGCTCCTGAAATAACGAAAAAAATATAACAAATTCCTGAGTCTAGGCATATCCCAGATATTACTATTCAATGTGTTCTTAAAATCGTGGATTTGGACCCTTTACATCCCCTTCCACATAAATATTCTAATCTAATTCTAATGTAACATGGTTAGATGGAAGAAATCACTTTAAAATGATAATCTCACCACCGGCATATCATTGTAATATTTTCACTCATAATATTTGTAATACTCTGTTGTATGATAATAATGTGCAGATAGAATAAATAAACTAATGTGGACTGTGCTTTTTAACTAACACTATTTACCAAATTGATTGTTCAACTGGTTTTTTTTTGTTCTCATTATGGAAATAGATCATGTATTTTGACAAAGAGACCTCATATTGGATAGGGCTATCTGGAGTTCAGTTTATCCACAAAATAGGTGTGCAAATTCATTTGGAACACAATGTTTAGGTGGGTGATGGATATAAAGAAGAATTTAGTTTACCTTTTGGTAATGTGATAGTCTGATCCAAGACGATGGTTCCATTAGCAATATTCCTCTGTTTGGGTGAGATAGTGACCGTCTGGTCGAGGGGTGCCTTCTTGGCAGACTCCTTGGGGCCCGGCAGACCATGGCTGTTGGGAGTGGTGCTCAGGATGATGGTGCCCCTGTCAGAAGACTTTTCAATCACAACAGTCTCATTCAACACCTGAAATAGAAAAATACTTTAAGAAAACCAGTAACAACTTGGGTTGGTTGGAAGAGATCACGCCTTTGTGATAGACCAGCCCTCTGTACATTGGTTGTATTTAATTTGAATGTACTTCTTTATAAAATTGCTTATAATCAATGTATAGAAAAGAATGAATAGATATTTATATGTATATATAAACTCATGGTACAAATAACATACTACACATAAATAATACATAGCCCCATTCAGCACACTTGCTAGTAACGGGGGCCATACATACAGTGTTCCATTATAATCGAAATATTTTATGTCTTATAAAGATGGAATATAACACAAATCACTTGTTATGGGTAGATTACAAAAAAAATTAATAGGGATGCCATACGATCACCACATGTCACAACTTTACAACTTCACCAACCACCAAATGAATAATTAAAAAAAATGTTTCTATAACTTCACTTCTCAGACACAGAACTACAGAATATTGTATACTAAAGAAATTAAATACATATATAGTAACTCCGTTGGTGACTATTAATTAGCGAGCAGGCTTTCAAAAGCTCCTGCTCTCATCATCAGGCAAATGTAAAGTAAATATTTTATACTGGTGGACATACCAAGTAAATTGGTAGAAAATATGGACAGTTCATTTATTTATTTACAAATATTTACGGCCAAAGCCTTTTACATGTTAAAACTCTGTATACATACAAAACATGTAAACAAAGGAAAGATCTGTTACCAAAAAGACACAAAACAATTAGACTAAAGAAACGAGAGTTTAACAGACAATATAACATTAATCATGTTATAATTATAAAATAAGATACAAAATTGTTAAAAAAATTTGGTCAAGACATTACAAAGAGAAATCAAAGTGGTATAAAAATGTCAAATATAGTAAAAAGTCAATTAGTTAAAATTCATAAGTTAAAAATTTGGTCAAAGATATATCAAATTAATTAACCCAATTAATCGATATAAGAAAAAATATGGTCATTCAGGGTGGGTGGCATATATCATCACTGAACTGAAGATGTTAAATCTCTTAAAGTGATGTTTTAGGAATACTTGCCTTTTACAGGACACTCCAAACAGAAAAAGTGGGAGACCTATTCTTTGCCAGAGACTCTACTAGGCAGAAAATAAACAATTGCTAATATCTTTGATACAGTGTGTAATTGAAGCAAAAAAATTGTCATCTAACTGAAAGTGAATTAAGAAGATTCTATGAAAAGGCTGATAGAATGCGTGAAAATAAGTTGCGATGGTTTGTATATTTGGAGCGAATGGATCTTGAAAAGACGACGAAAAATATTGATATTCTAAGATGTCACGTTAAAGTTTTCAAGCAGTTCGAGGATCTACCGAAAACTCAAAACAAACATGTAGTTCTAAGAGAAATTATTAACGATTTTAAAACTGATTGCTAGTGGAATTTAAAAAAATCTCTTTCTTCACGTGATAAGTGCAAAATCGATTGTTATTGAAAAATTTCTAAAGCGCGCGAAATTTTAAATTCTCGGATCGTTATTGCGTATACTTTTATCATATTTGTATTACCTACTTGAAAGCTTAAAGAACGGACTTGTTGAATGAATGCAAGATGAAAGAATGCCGAAGAGGATGTATTTATCGGAAAGAGGGGGCGTGAGAAAGCGCGGATGGGCAAAAACCACGTGGATCAAATCCTGAAGGACAGCCGCGTGTTGAAAAAGAAAAATCGGCGTGCACGTATGAGATACTGGATGAATGTGGAGTAAGCGAAATAATTTTGTAAAGATAGATCTATATAGCGTTCCGTTCTCTCTGCCTACCGCTCCTGGGACACGGCAGATGAAGGCTGGTTTTTCGTCTTGTATAGGAGACATGCCACTGGTATACGCGTAGGTATCCAGTAACCATTATGGCGATCATGCGTGAAGGATGTATATTATATATTATTATGCATTATGTAGATAACGGAGAATAATAATGATCATAATTATAATATTATGGTAGTCGTATTGTGAAGATGTGGAGCAGGCAATGCCACTTGCTACAGTGCTACCGGCTGCCGAGATACACGAGGTGCACTGTACCCGTTGGTCGTTACGATGTGACATCATCATCGTATCCAAAACGCAATTTGTAAACTTCGCAAATTATTTATTTTCTTTTTCACAATGTTCGCAAACAAGCGTTCAATATTTTAAATGAAATTTCAAAACTAAATTCGATATTGCACAAAGTAATACTTAATTAATATAATTGTACATATTATTATATACCTACATTTCTCTCAAATAGGGTAGCCAACGGACCAACTACATGTGATAAACATGCAAGTCGTCCTCTCTATGCCAGTGAAAGTTAAGTTATTCAGGATGGTTGGCATACCTCATTATTGTCGTAAATTTTATAACTCGTTTTGCGTCGTTTTGTGAAAAAGCACAAATGATTATTTTTATCAATTACTTTATTTCAAGGTTTCAAGGAGTCTCGACACGATGTACTGAATATGGAATCTGCAAGTTTTTACAACTTACATTCGCTGAGCTTCTTAAAATATTATCTGCCAAGATTGATAGGTGAAGTCAAGCTAACATTTTAGTTCTTGACTATCGAAACCAGATAATTTCTCGTGAATCCCCGCTTACTTATCGTGAACCCCCATTTTTTTGTCACGCCAACTACGTCGAGTCTTCCGTGGACCCCTGGGGGTCCACCTGGACTACTTTGAGAATCAATGGGGTAGAGTAAAAAAAACCGTTTGTGTCATTCGATTATTTACTCCAATAACTTATTTTTACCCGAGCACCTCTTAACTTTCACAGGTATCAAATTATAAGCAGCTTCTGCTAATCTTTAATTTATAAGGCGAAGACACAATATTTCTTTGATGACTCGCGAACGAATGGATCGCCTTTGAACATAGAATAGAAAAAAATAGGAGGCCGCATAAAAAAAACTCCAAATATTCAGGTGTAAATTTTACCAATCGAGCCAAATCTTCGCACAGGAGGTCAAATACATACCCAATAACATAACATTTATCTCTAGGCATAACACTATTATAAATACTTATATATTATTTTTTACCTCTCTCACCGCTCATCAGACCAAAGCAATGAGAAAACAAGGGACTCTTACGTATCTGTATTCTATAGTAACACAATAACTGTGTAACTTCATTCTCGTCGTGTATGCTGTCGCGGGCGGGCGTCGTAACAGCGCTCGCGTGGGCATGCGAATAAAACAATTATATTTCAAAAAATAATAATAAAGTATATATGTGACTTTGTAAACAAGCAAACGCGTCTTGTGTCTGTGTGCAATGAAATAAAAATAATTTGTATAGACTTTATTGATGGATCATATTTTGCATTTTATTTGTAGTACAAGTAAATAACGTTTGACAATTTACTTTCAAGACGATAAGCAAAGTTAAACATTTTGTAAGAAAACGTATGTAGTTTGTGACTAATAAAATCGTACAATTTTATTGTCACACAAAATGATTAAACATTTGTATTATAATTTTAATAGCACATTTTGTGACTTGGTGCGATAAAAAAATAAATAAAAACTCCGCTGTGTTATTGAAGTTAGAGGTGAAATAATTCGTCTGACATGTCATTTGGCGGGAAGGAATGTGAAAATTTATTCGAAATTCAAACAAGTTTCCGGAGTGACGTGATTGGAGGAATATTTTTGTACGCAATATTTACAGGTACCAAAAACAGATGTTATTATGAGTTCACTATGATAATAATAATAATATTGACAATTTATTTAGCGCCGTGCTGTGATAATATACCTTCAAGTCCGCTTTATAACATCTAGGATCAATATCCGCGTTCATTATTGAAATTTCATATTATAAAATTGTCGTCAGAAAGATAAAGTATACTATAATATATGTATAATAATATTGACCCAATTGGCTGCCCCGAATAAAGTGTGCGAGAATATACAGAAAGTCTTTCCAGTGCTACAAGGCGACAGTCAAAATATAATAATCAACTTTATTATAAAATAAATTATAAAGTGTAAAGGGCGAGTTCATCGCAGAACCGATTTCTTTTTTATCCTAATTGGAAATAATCATTCACGCGATTAGGGAAATCCCTGAAATAGAAGTGCCCTTCCACTCTTTTCAGCAAGTTTTCGAGTGTTGTGTAAAAGGCGTGTGATATTGATAAGGAAGACATAATTAACACATTCACATTTCGACAATGTACACCGCCTATTCTAATAAATATCTTACTTTTATGACACGTAAAAGTTCATTCATGGGCGAGGGAGGGCGCAACCCTTAATGACACGTAAAAGACGACCTGTACGTTTGATCGGTAGCCGGCTATCGCGCTTGAGGAAGAATACGTCATAATGGTATAGATAGTTAGGTAGACACCCGATCGAGAAATGTTATAAATGCGGTAAATCAGGACGATTGCCTCCAGTGGAGTACCCAGTGAACTCTGTTGTTGTTCAGTGTTCCTCTTACGCAGAACGCCTTCTAGATAATAGGTGTGATAGCTAAAATAGAGTAGAATGTAATAATAATGAGTATTGTGGGTGGCATATTATGCATTATCAAGTAAGCGACAATTGACTATTACGTGGGCGCCGTATTTTGTTTTGATTAGGTACCTAGTGCGCATACGAATGCATCGGTTTCATTGCCAAAATACCGGTCGAGGTATACCCACCTATGTAGATTAGTGTTGTAATGTACAGTGGTACTACTATCGAGGGAAAAAAACTGATGTAGTTCTAAATTAAAATCTCGCTTACATAAGTAATATCCAAGTAGTATCAAATATGCACATACTCGATAGACCTATGTAAAAATCTTGGACTTACATTCGAGAGGTATGTGGTTCGAATCCACTGATCCATTGGTCGGAATATAATTGTGTCGATAACGACGAGGCCTTGAACAGGGTTGTCGAAATAAGGCAACTCTTAAAAAAATCGCTAAAAACGAGCGAACTGGATTAGTTAAAACTTCAAGCACCCAGGCCTGCTGACAACCATCGCGGATGGTATGACTGAAGACAGAATTATAGAAACCGACCAAGAGACGCCTACATGGATCGTGGAGGTGCACTGTAGCACATACATCAAAAATTGAAGACTAGCTGGAGAAAGGGAGTAATAGAGAATAAAAATTAAGTTTGTTGCAGACCAATCCAATGGAGTGTAATCTCACAATATAGGTGTAAAAAGTAATGCACAAGAACTTGATGGTAAGGGTGTAGCGCTCTTTAAATAACCTAGTGTACACAAATAAATAATTATATGCATCAAGTATTTGAATAACATTTACACATCGTATTATATGTACATATATTGGAATGATTCATCGAATTATACATAAGTATGTAAGTTAATTACAGTCTTGTTTTAATTCACAAGTTTCTCTTGGAAACATACTGTGAAAACATGCCTCTTCCTATCAGAGTAATTATGTGCCAATTCACGTATTATCAAGCTCTTTCAACATAATGTACCTAGTATGTTCTGGCTAACATTACAATTATAGTAAAAAAGGTGTATCGTGTAATTGTCAGAAAGTAGAATAGATACCTACTCAATAGTTATAATGTCTGACGAGTAAGGTTTTACGACACTAGTTTTTTTTATTGATTTCGGTATTTCACTGGAATAAAATGGTTATATACATATTATCAACGTATATTTTTTTATTTGTTTCCACTGATTTTTAGCTAAACTCAATACAACCTTACATGCTTGTGAATACGAAGTGGGAAGGTAGCGATATTCTACCTAAGAACCTCCCGATTGAAATTCCGAGACTCAACCCTTAAATGCATTGTCATGGAAATTTCCATCATACTAAATATTTTGGTATAATTATTTATTTTTAATTGCAATGGTATATTTTTTTAATCTGGTATTTGAAGAGTTGATATATGGATTCAAGTATAAATAAAAACTATATCAACCTTTTTGTCTACAATTTGTGTCAGTAGCAATTTATTGTCATAGCGCCTGTTTTACGTTTTTGGTATTCTGCTAAGTTTTACTGTTGAATTTCTCAGCCATCTCTCATCTTTTTCAAGGAGAAAAATCAAAAATTTATAATTGTTTTTATTATTTCATACACATGCATCCATGACGATGGAAATTTCCATCGTACTAATTTTCCTTTAAAAATGTACTTTTTTGTGTCATTGATTTTTTTTTATTACTTTTACCTAAAACTACACCTCAAATTGTATCATAAAACATTTTTTAAATGCAAAACAAAAAATCGTGCATTTAAGGGTGCATCAAGCTAAACTTTTTACCTTTTTTTAAAAAAAAATATATCTGGGTTTTGTTATAAACCCAAATACAACCTTATACAACTTTCACAGTAAGCGACTAAAAGCTTGTGTCGTGAAAGGGGAGTTTGCCGGCTGTCAAGGATCTAAAATATATATCTTCCAACTAATTAAAAGGCCATAATTGTTAAGCAATATAATTAACTATGTGCAATTAGACTAAATTGCCGGTAACTTACTAGCGATCTTATACGGTATCGGTACATACCAAATCACTGGGGTTGGGATACACCATAGGAGACAAAAATATTGACATCATATGCTACGCAGACGACGCTGTCCTAATTGCTAATTCCGAAGATGATCTTCAAAGAATGCTTTACAGATTCCATTTATCCTCTCAAAGATTCAACATGAAAATCTCAGTAGACAAAACAAAGAGCATGGTCACTTCGAGGCATCCAGTGCGATGCAAACTTACAATCGACAATAAAGTCATAGAGCAAGTGATGCGATTCAAGTATCTGGGTGTCGAGATCTCCAGCAGCAATAACCTCTTTGACGATGTAAGAGAACAAGCAAACAAGGCTGCCGTCGTGGCTGGGTGCTTGAAGAGTGCTGTATGGAGAAACAAAGACATGCTAAGAGAGAGCAAAGTAAGGATCTATAAGACCTGCATAAGACCGATCATGACATACGGCATAGAATCAAGAGCTGACACCACCAGAACAAAAAGCCTTCTTAGAACCACCGAAATGAAAACTCTACGACCCATCGCAGGTGTAACTCTTCGTGACAGAATAAGAAATTCAGAAATTAGAAGAATCTGTAATGTCGAAGATGTTGTGCGATGGGGCAGAACGAGAAGACGTTTCTGGAGAGATCATGTGGGGAGGGCGAGCTCAGATCGAGTGGTCAGAATTGCAGCAGATGAACACATGACAGAAAACAGACCCCCAGGAAGACCACCTAAACGCTGGAGGGACAGTTGGACATCCACCTCCCAGGACCAGGCTCCGAGAACCACAGGACATAGTCCTAACTGAAGCAAAAGAAGAAGTGTAATGCAAGGGTGGCTGCTAATCTAATAAACAACAGAGTCCGTTCGTTTTTATGCATGCACATTCGTTGCAGACGCTTTTACTAGACTAGCAACGGGATAACTATTGATCTCTATACGAACTTCCCTCCATCGAGAGTGTTCCTAATTATTTACTGATTTATCATACCTACATTGGTCCTATAAATTTGTAGCGTAATGCGTTTGTCGCTGTTTTTCAACAAACCCTTATTTATTAACAAAAATACTACAGAAAATGAGAAAGCGCGTTCATCAAAAATGGTATATTCTTTCTCAAAAAAACAGGGTTATCTATTTATCTATATCATCACGGCATCTCGCACAGATGGGCTAGCCAACGGACTTACTTTGCATGTGATAACATACAGCCATGCTCTCAGTTGTACATAAAAATAAGATTATGTAATTTGAAACAAGTGTTTCTTTCTACTATAGATTATTGATTCCGAGAGAGACGTTTTTCGACTTATCAGGTCATTATCAACACGTCTCTCTCGGAGTCAATAATCTAAAGTAGAAAGAAACACTTGTTTCAAATTGCATAATCATGGAATTCTACTACGTGTGCACCGACACAATTAATAAAATAAAAATAAGACGTTCATGACGGGCGGGGTACTTGAATACTTTCCATACCTACTGAATATGGTTAAAATGCAAAATGTTTTGCAAATACCCGCCTCTTGCAGATCACTCGAAAACTTATACAAAGGAGTGGGGAAGACTAATTTCGTTCCGATATTTTCATGGATCGGCGGGTGAGCAAGTATCAACGTGAATTAATTAATAAATTCGTTAAATATAACAATAATTTTGTCTAGTAAAGAAAAATTCTAGTAAATTATATATCGTTCTAGGAAATGTGCCATATGCAGTGCCTACGATATAAATTTTAATTAAAGTTCTTAACACAAAGATACATATATAGATAAAACTAATAAAATATGCACAATAAAATGGAAATCAAATGGTGCACAGCGCTAATTCTACACGATGTATTACCTACTGTGATAAACAATATAATTATTGTATTCAAATCGAACTGTTTTCATGTGAAAATGACGTGTGCGCCATTTTAAATATTTTTACAAGTTGTCTGCAATATTCCCATTAAAATCTTTATTACTACTACTACTATACCATCACGGCATATTCCACAAGTGGGGTAGCCAGCAGACCAGCTGCATATAATAAACATGCAAGCTGTCCTCTCGTGCCAATATAAAATCAAGACATTCAGGATGGGTGGCAAACCTCATCGCTGAATTTAAAATGTAAAATGTCTTAATTTTTCGAACACCTGCCTTTTACGGGACACTCGAATCTTTATTATCAATTGATTATTTTACTAATTCAATAGTTTTCATGTGAAAATCTACTTTAAATTCAATCAGTAAACTTAAAATAACATACAAAAACACAGCTATATTTCTACTAGTTGGCATCTTTAGGGGAACTATATATTTTCAGAGATACCTTAGATATTTTATTTCAAAATTTATAGGTAATTTTACGTAAAGTCTCTTGTGGTGGACGCAGGAAGGATGAAACTCTAAATAAACTATTAATATTCCATACTTTCGTAGCTTTTTATATATTTAGAATCCCATAGTTTTTTCAACGTTTATAGCGACTCTTGACAAAACTTTATGGGCAGTGAATTCCGCATAAAAATTTAAACTATTACGATCTCAGTGTAAGATGTAATTTTAGACAAAAATGTGACACACAAATGATATCTGTAGGTAGTTGATTAACAAATTTACTTAGCGCAGTTATGTTTATTGCACGAGATTTTGATGGGGAGCGATCTTATTTCCCCGCCGAGTGCCTTCTTTTCGCATTAAAACGCTTCTCTCAAGAGCACAGAGTAGAAAAGAAGTTTTTATCCATTCAAAACAAGTCTACGTCGATCAAATTATTTTTTCATAGTTTCCAATGATTCTCACCAGCAGTACCTAGGTATTTGCCCATTTTCATAATTTCGAATTAACATTGTACCTAACGAAACTTTTAAGATACGAACGAAGCGAGTTCGTGATTTACATTCTGATGTTCTCGTATTATTATTGACCTACATATTATTATTAGTATGTCATTGATTTTGAAAGAAAGCGCAACTTATAGTTATCTTCCCATCAACTTTTCAAGTAAAGGCGACGATAACGAAACTAAAAACAATACGTACAACAATTAATAGAGGCATGACAGTGCACGGTAAACTAAAGAGTGTGCGGTGTTCAGTATTGATAATACTTAATTTTATCGTTCGTTTGATAATAAATTAAGTATTAATAATTTATCATCTAGGCACTAGAAATGTCGGTTTGCAATATTATCTTGTGTATGTGTATGTATTTAATTGCATTGTAACATTTCTAATCAGAAGTACAAACTAGAATTCTGATCACTCGTAAACAAGTGGATGCCCTTTGAATATAGACCAGTACTAGAATATATATAGTTGAAGGGTCAGTAATGGTATTGTGCCGTGTGTGATATAAATAAATAAACCCGACCATTGTGTAGTGATTTATTATACTTATCAATTTTTATAACACAAGAAAACATTGATGTCTAAATTTTATAATGTGCATACTGTAGTCACCCTAAATTGGGAAACTAAACACAACTGATTAGGTATGTTTATAAATTATGACAGTTTTTTTTCTGTGAGCTTTTCTTGTGAAATCAGAACAAAACGAATTTGTGTAATTTGTATAATCTGAACATGAGCCAAACCTTAAAAACATAGCTAGTCTACCGTGATATTTTATGTATTTTCACGAAAGGGATAATAAAATTGAGTGAAAATTCTACGGACCAACTAGAGATCACAAAGCGAACATTGGTAACGTATATATTTTGATAATTCAATCTATCTGAGATTTATTTTCTTCATATATGAAATTCATTCAAATTTCATAGAATTAGTGTAGAATGTGTAATTTTTTTAATGCCTTAAATTAAAGCTATTAACGAGAGATGATATTATACTGATGGCAGCAATTTTTGAATCTTGGACCTTACAAAACAAAAGAAAATTTGTTTACCAATACCATAGCGGGATATCCTACAATTTGGGTAACCAGCGAACTAATTGCTTGTCATATACATACAAGTCATCCTCTCCATGCAAATAAAAGTTTAAACATTCAGGACGTGTGATGTTTTACGGATATCTGCCTTTTACAGCACACTCGAAAACTAACAGATTAGAGTGGAAGAACTATTGATTTTGTTTCAAATTATTAAATATTCCCAAATTTGTGTTAAAAAACGTAAAAATTGACATAACAAATTTACGATACAAAAACAGAATGAATCTTACAAGTAAATAAAAGCAAGTACATGATATATACATCATTATTACATGGTTCTATGTACGCTAAGCTGAAAAAACACTAGTGGCTGTTTGCACACAAATCTATTTTGGAGCTAAATACATAATTATCGTCGAGAAATTGAAGAAAACAGGCGCCTAAGCCACTGTCTACATCTGACGGAATCCGCACTGAATTTTACAACACCATAATTGAATATACATACTCGTAAAACACGCTAATGTTATTCATAGTTGGTGAATTAAATTTCTTAGGAATTGTAAATGTAGGAAAATAATTTTTCTTTAGCATGTCAATGTTCCGCAGTCTATAACCCCATTTTCCTCTACATTCTGCTTAACTAATAGTACCAAGTTAAAGCGTTCTTTTAATCATCATCATCTCATGAAATATATTATTGCAGAGTTTCAAAATGACCCCATTCACTAGATTAAAGACTTTATTCTAACATATTACAATAAATAAGCAAGTTAATATTGTAAAGCATTTTTTTGCGTAAAAAGTATGGACAATTTGATGTGTAGTCATATCTAATGTCTTTATTCTATTCTTTAACAAAACACCCTCTCAGTAAACATTTTTTTCCTACAAGGAGCACAACGGGTAATACCGTATAGTCCTACTAAAATTGGACTGTTTGAACGTGTTTTTTTTATATATAATATCATTTTCTCGAATTTCACCCTTTTTACAGAATTCAAGAGCCAGAAGAGTATGTAAGCGTCTTTCCTGTTAACGATATTATTATTATTCTTACGGGACAGTTGTGCTATGAGTATCGTGTTAACCAAAACAACATAGGTACGTTCGTACCACTGTATATCGGGGAACGGATTTTCAAATAAATTTTTCATTCGAAATGAGGAATTTCGCAACGCTTTTGTTAATGTAATAATCGTTTAACCCCAAAATAAATGTTGCGTTTACTGGTAGAGTCTTACATGTATTATTTATCTCTTCCATAAATTGTTCTCGATTTAGTAATGGGCATTCAAACAAAACGTGGTCAATCGTCTCCTGTTCATTACCACACTTACACTCTGGGGAATCAACGACATTAATTTTATATAGGTGGGAGGCAATTGAACAGTGACCAATTCGCAATCTGCAGAGTAAAGAAATTTCTAATTTCGAAAATTTCCCTTTGGCGTACCATGGGCTTGCTGGAATAGAACTCTGTATGATTTTGTAGTGGGTACCCTTACTAGACGACTGCCAAGAATCAAACCATTTTTGTCTAATATTTTCCTTGAACTTAGTAACAAGATTTCCCAGAGAATTTCCCAAATCTGAGGGTAGCGTCCCGTCAAGGCACGCCTCCTTCGCAAGTTGATCGGCCCTTTCGTTCCCCGCGATTCCCACATGCGAAGGGATCCACACTATTGTGATTTGCAGATTCTTGACGTTTGCGTCATATAATAATCGCTTAATATTCCAAAATAGCGCATCATTTGGATCCGAATTTCCGTAATTATTAAGTTTCTTAATCAGACTTAGAGAGTCGCTAAAGATAGTGGTTTTTGGAATGGAGAGATTAATTAAAGCACCTATTGCCCTTTCCAGGGCAACGCATTCCGCTGTATAAACGGAGGAGTCCCTGGGTAAGATAAATTTTGCTTCGATTTTTTTGTTAGGGATATGGAAAGCTGCTCCGCAGCCAACCTGAGGGTATTTAGATCCATCTGTGTATAGAAAAACAGAATTGGGCCATCTTTGCATTAAGTATTTCGAAAGAGAACATTTGTTGGACCATGGTATTACTGCAATTTGTATTAGTCTTGTTAATATTTATCTCGTCAATGATCTCAGGGTGATAGGTAATAGCATCTATTGGAATTGAGAACATGGGGATCATATCTTCACTTTCTGAGAGGTTAAGAAAGGTGATAAGTTGAAAAATAACTACAATGTTAGGCATAAATTTAGGACATGATGGGTTTTGACGAGAAAATAATTTTGTAAGGTTCCTGAGATTAATAAATATTGGGTGAGTGGTGCAATTTATTCTCTTTAGCACAAATTTGTACGTTAAAATGTCTCTACGTAGTCGCAGAGGCATTTCTGCACATTCTATTTGTAGTGCTTCAATTGGCGATGACTTCATTGCACCCAGAATCAATCGCAGGCATTTAGATTGGACTTTTTGCAGTTTTGTATTGAGGTAGTCAGGCAAGGGATCGATAATTTGGCATGCGTAGTCCAAATGACTACGCACTAATGTAATATGTACTGATTAGTAATGGATATGATATAAGTTTTAAACTAATCATATAGAGTGTATTCGTGGCTAAATCACTCATATATTGGGTGGAATGCCGTTAATAAAATAAAAATAAAAAAAAAAAAATTATTATTATTATTACTGACAAAGAGACGATTCTTACAGGGATCTTTACAGCTGAAGGCCAATGCGATCCCAGAAGAAAATCAACAACATCCAGACAACAACACAACAATCACAACACATTCTCAATCTTCCTGACAAACTCCGCATACGTCACGCCAAATATATCAATGTGTATATATGAAGTGATCTAAACATTTGAATAAACAATATTTTGTCAGATGTGTCCAGCTGTTAAGCATTGAGTACGGCGCCTCACCACACGCCGTTATTACCATCCGCAAACAAAAAAAAAGCAAAGACGGCCGAGTTGAGCAAACACAAACACACAGAGACGAAACACGTAGCTAGTTCATAACATTATTACTATGTACATATTTAATTATTGTACAAAGCATACATTTTTATCACTACTTGATGTGTGTACAAGAGAACATGGAAAGTATATGTCACTAACTACACACAACCCCATATAAAATTCTATATACCTACTATACTATATCATTGTTCCTACTGTAACAATTTTGTAGTCAATAAAGATTTATTATCATTGCAATACCCTCACGCCTCAAGTGAGGTAGACAGATAACAGAAGGTCACACAGTTATATCCCTATACATACTTCTTTCGTTTCCTTTGCATAAATACAATTTTTCATACACGCACACCGATTTCTCTTACTCAACATGCAGCCGTCCTTGAAAATTTGGGAGCCGGATAATTTACCGACAACAATTTGCCGACGGACAATTCACCGACAACAATTCACCGAGAGGATAATTCATCGACGTACATTTCACCGACAGACAATTTGCCGACAAATACAAAACAATATAATCACGTTTTGTAATGGTGTATTTTAATGTATTTGTGTAACAAAATATTTAAACACCCACTACAAGAAACAATCTGTCTTTTTCTAAAAAAAGAACTTCCGACCACGCCAGAATTATATTATTCGCATTTGTCGGCAAATTGTCTGTCGGTGAAATGTACGTCGATGAATTATCCTCTCGGTGAATTGTTGTCGGTGAATTGTCCGTCGGCAAATTGTTGTCGGTGAATTTTCCTAGACCCGAAAATTTGACCCATGTGGTTTAATACAATTTTTCATACACGCACATCGATTTCCCTAACACAACAAGCAGCCGTCCTTGAGAATTTGATATACGTGATCAAGTCACGTAGTCCTTGGAGGTCCGCGTTCAGATGATAGTAATTTCTACATACATAAGTGTGTAATGTCATTCGTCACTCAAGAGACATGTACACAAGTCGATGGTTATATGTTATGTATTAGTATGTATGAGGGATTATATAAACATGAAGGAAGCGAGAAATGTGCAATAGATCAAATAGGTACTTTTACCCTGTTTTCTTAGCGAGATACCCCGAAATACTTCTGCTCGCACACATTTATCGTGTCATAACGCTTCCTATCATTTCATCCATGTTTTTTGTAAACCAAATGCTCATTTTTGGAATATTGCCTTCGTGACGCGTATGTGTCCTTTTAATCCTCCTGCGTCCACAATTCCGATCACTTTTACTCTTAGCCCCTTTGTAATTCAGTCATCACTTATACACGTGTCCTAAACATTGCAGTTTATTTGTGCCATTCACATTACTAAACAGACTAGTTTTCATTCCACATCATTTTCTCAACATCTTACTCCATCTCTTAGGTTTTTACTAGCATCTTCAACGATCTCATATCAAGTGCATTTGCGCTGCTTTTAATGAGAGTCATCTCGTACTAAGACTGGGTGCCTGCTGAACAAAAATCATGCCGAAAATCCCTTGACCCGTTAACGATTAAAATTTGAAAGCCTTTGCGTGCAAAGCTATTCTATTTACCACTTACCAAACGATTATAATACTCCTGACCCGAATTGAACTTGAAATTGTAAATACACATTACAATAAATACCTACTACATAGGAAAGAAAATAGCGATCTGCGGACCGAATCACATTATTTTCACAACTTTGCAAAAATCAGGCACTTAATTTATCGATTTGGTGAAACATTCACTCATCCATTCAACACTTATTCCGGGAGCATGGCGGAAATCGATCTCTCAAATTCAGAGTGTTTCGATTCCTCTATTCTACGTACTTTTTGATCACTTTTCATTTAAACTTCTGACTGCGTGACCTATATTTAAATATATGCATCGATCTATCCAAAACATTGTACAAAGACGTCTACATGAAAATCTAATATGCGTATTATAATTATATTACATTGTCGCTAACCAAGACTTGCGACAAAAAATGCGACTTTTTCAACCGCTGAAAAAAGTTGGCCCACACGTGAAACAAACGTACACAAGATAAAATCACGAAATAGTAAATTTAGCATGAACACGAAACCTAAAAAGAATTATTTTAAACATTGCATGTAACAATCAATAAAATCATCAGCAGCAATGTGTTTTTTTTATTTCGATAGTTTAAGCAATATTTTTTCATTAAGTACACAGAATATTTAATATTATGCACAAGGCTACTATGCAGAGAGCGACAAACAGAACAATTATGTACTACAATCAGATACAAAATAAATTTCTATCATAAAATACAAAGTTAATGATATACCCAACAACAAATCATACATTCGTTTGAACCTCAATGAGTCAAGTAAATGCCAAATACTACAAATAATGTATCTATGTATACCATCACGGCAATCTCCCATAAGTAGGGTAGCCATAGTAGATTAACTGCATGTAATACACATGTAAGTCGTCCTCCCCGTTCCGATAAAAGATTAAGACATTCAGGATGGGTGGCATGCCCCATAGTTGAATTGAAGATGTTCCATTTCTTATTTGTGATCTTTAATATACACCCGCCTATTACAGGGCACTCTAAAACTTACATAAAATACTGTAAGACTTAGGTATTTACCAAATGTTACATACAATACATGAAGTATATTTCCTTCCCAAGGAGTTGTAGAATAGAAACGTACTATTTTCTGTAATATTTTTCAGGTATTCTGTAAAGTTCGCTGGTAACCCCATTTAACCCATGATAGAATCTCCAGAGAAATACGGATTATATTTTACAACCAAAGTGATTACCGATCAAAATAATCACATACCACATCAGACGCCACAAAGTGTGTTATCGTAGTTGATAATAAAGTTTCGTTACCGTTCGATTGTATAGAGTTATTACTTCTATTAAAATCTATCCCTATCGAAGCATGTTATAACTCGGTGGAATGCGTTGCACAATCAAATATTAAGTAAACTTTATAATATCGTAATTGTAGATATGAATTAATAGTTCGATTTCACCTATGCAAATAAAATTACCTATAATATTAGATACACGTATTGAAATTTCCATCGATATCCGAACTCGATTACACACACTCATCCCATGTACATGAATAACTGTGTGAATATGACGAAATAGAAGTCGTGCGATTTAAGTACGTGGAAAAAAGTGTGTTTTCCATACATGCAAAATACCAACACCTTAATAATTGAGGAGTGAAGATAAAGGCACATAGATCCTGAAACATTGAAACTGAGAAAACAGCACATTTATATTTCTGCTCCAGCGTTTTGACACTACATCAATATTTTAGAACTAATATACTCGAGGATAGAGGCGGACTTTCATTGTATCAGTATTATCGAGAGTAAAGTCTACTTGAAGATCGAACGTATAGATAAAATGAAACACAGTACCACAAAATAATTAGTCATAATAAATATATAATAATACATCGCTTGCTTTTAGCGCAAACAAAGTGCACTGTCACTCAATTGATTGAAATTGTCAAAATATCTAGTATCTACCTATAGCCCGTATTCCGTATCTTTAGTGGGATAAGCAGAGTGAACTGAACACCGTTTCAATCAATTCTTACATACTGCTTTCGCTTCCTTCTTATTCGAGCAATATCATAATCGGTATTAAATAATCAAAATATGACTATTTATTTATTGACTCATTCAATAATAAGTAGATACACAACAAATATAATAAGTATAGGTACAAATGCATACATTATAATTTCCCCAGGGGTCATTGCGAAACTAAGTGAAATATTTTGCCAATAATGGTAGTAGGTATATGCAGCTAGTCATAAACATGTTATTACGTTGACATATTTACAGACAGGGTTATTGTTGTAGAAATTTCTCACAGTAGATACCTACCTACCAATAAACTAGATCAGACTTACTAGCTTTGAGCATAAAAATATTTAATAGGTCAAACCCAATTGAGTCTTTTAAGTCTAGTTTTAAAGCTGCGTCTAAACAGTGAAGAATAACCTTTTTCAAATTGTCCTGGGTCTGGGTGTTACATGTATATGTGTTTAGTGCATTGTATATTTAATATGTGTATCGTCGCGTTAGTATAGTTTAAACAATATGCAGTGAAAATTTAAACGATCTTTTAATTATAAATTAAATTTATTTCAAACAAACATTTATTACATCTATTCCTTTACGGCGAATCCCAAGTGGGGTAGGCAGAGAGAACGGAACGCCATATAGATCTGTGCTTATATAGGTACTGCTTTCGCTTCTTCTACAGTCATACAATTTCTCATGCACGCACGTCTGTTTCTCTTACTCAAAACACGGCCGTCCTTGAGAATTTTATCTACATGATCAAGCCACGTAGTTTTCGGACGCCCGCGCTTCCTTACACCCCTCCTTTCAGACAAGTATAAATATCCTCTTTGTCATTTATTTACTCAAAATATTTACACAATTAAATACAACGATTTATAATGTTCGCTATTGAATGATAGATAGTAAATAGCCAACACGGTGTTGGACTCGAATCGAGAGACCACAACTGCAAGTTGAGTGCAAGAGCCAATAAATAGGTAGATAAGATAAGATAGGTATACATTATTTCTAGGAGTAGGTATACATTATTTCTAGGAGTAGGTATACATTATTTTACCGTGGAGCACCCGGAAAAGAATTGGTCTCCCACCCTTTTCCGTAAATTTTCGATTATCCTGTAAAAGGCAGGTGTTGGAGAAAATAAAAACACTTTACATCTTCCTCTTCTTTTCGTGTCGGTCAGCAAAAGATTAAATAACAAAATAATTAAAATCCTTATCTATATTCCAATTCCCTCCCAGAGAGCCACGATCTCTCTCCCAGCTCTCATTTTACATCTCAAATTCAGCGATGAGGTTTGCCACCTATTCTGAATGTCTTATTTTTTTTGTTGGCACTGAGAGGACAAATCGCATGTTTATTGCGTGTGAGATATACCGTCATAGGATAGTAGTTTTTGTAGGACTAAGCAGACATAATAACGCCTGACTCGCAAATAAAATAATAAATACGTATCTACACTTACATAAAGCGTCCCATATAAAACCTATAAAAGTTGAAACCTGTTCTGTTCTAGATAGTGAGACAGGGAAAACAACATACCTATCTTTTTCTAGTCTTTCGTCCTGCTCTGTCCATTGAATATTTCGTCTTTCGTACGACTGCATAATATTCCTACCTACTACTATATCTAATGATAAACATATCATTTGATATTCTGCGAGTTTTCGCAGTGCTAGACCGCAAACTCGTTTTGCAAAGCTTCAACAAATTCCGTGAGAACTTTTGTTTAATCGTTAGGGACACCTATGTATTTCTATTTTATATGCGCTAGTTTTTTTTATCAACACTTATCTCTCTTTTTGTTCAAAATATGTACATTAAAAACTGTATTAGATTAACTGGAAGATATTGCCTACGGGTAATAGGTAATTATGTACGCCTTTTGTAAAGAAAACTACAATAAAGTGTTATATTATGAATTATTGCGAAAGTTTTAGAACATCGTACCATATTCTAAGTGGAAACAACCCATCTGTACTCACGTATTAAATGATACAACGTTTAATCTACTTGAGATGGATGCTACATTAAACGGTGCCGAATAAATCATCCAACATACATACATACTTTTGAAATACCCCCATATACACCCCAGATGCCCTCACATTGAGCAAAATGTTTATATCTTGAAGGTGGAGTAAGTCGGCAACGGGTGGAATCGAACCCGAGTCTCACAATTATTGAAAGCCCGAGACTATCATCAGACTACCGTTCACCTATAGTTCTATTTGTTTATTGAAAACGATTGTTTCTCACGACGGCGGTTTGGGCCAGCCGGCCCTTCAGGCCTAACCTTTGACTTGTTCGTGAGGACAAGTTGGTTTGATTGTGCGGATAAATAGAAGTCTACAACTCCTGGGCTATTCGAGTATAAGATTGGTTTCTCTTCAATGAAAACCATTGAACAATTACCACAAAAAAATGGGAAATAAGCACTCTATATTATTACGGTGTATTTCACAAGTGGCGTTCTTCTTTCACAGTACACCGTTCCTATGACAACGACATCCGAGCGCAGAAAATGTCGTGGGAAGAGGTGACGCGATTAGCACAGAGACGCTCTGAATTGAGAGGGTGGTTTCTGTCCTGTGCTCCTGAGAGGAGCGTTGAGGGCAATGATGATGATGATTTCACAAGTGACGGAGCTTGCAGACTAAGTACACGTAACAAAAATACAGATCATCATCTTCGTGCCATAAAAAGATAGCTAACAAATAGCCATACGTATTACATATAGTACCGCTAGTATATAATATAAGGAGACAAATAAGCTATCAGGAATGACATTCAGTCTAAATAAATATCTTTGATTACTATGGCACACAAAGAATGTTCAGTAAGAATGATGAACAATAAAAATAATTCATTCAAATCCAATAAAATAATATGTACTGGAATCATACAAATCGTTTTGAAATTACTCACTCGGCAATCGGCACACGTGTTGATCACATTTCCTCTCTATGAAGTGAAACATCTTCGTTACTAATTCCGTACACAACAAAATAAACGAACGACTGGTGAAAAAATAAAATAACAAAAACATGCAGCAGTGGCGTCGATGCCAGCTACAAGTACCTACCTACTTGTGTCGACAGACGAAAACAATAATGCAATCACATGTGAAAAAAATCTACAAGGATGTTGACCTTTGGAACACTAACAGAGAGCTAAGCTGAACCAACCTACTATGTAGTAGCTGATATACAGTCTGTGATTCTGTTGCGAGTTCGGTTAAAACGACAACTCGATTAGAACGAGTAAATCACTATAAAATCATTATACTTAGATTTGACTATAGCGATTTAAATGTTTTACACAATGTCCTAAAGAGACGAATAACGTCCCATTCTAACTAATAAATACGAATCGTTGAGTTAAAACCATAGACATACTATACTTGCACCGCGATACATTTTTTCTGAATTTTCGTGTTCCAACATCGATCTCCTTCAAGCTAAGTTAGCAATGTATTGTCTTACAACCAACGTCAGTTTGACGTTTAAAACTGTCAGCAAATTTTGATCGGCCGCATGACCGATTTATTGTTTGAATTACCGATCTACTATATATTTGATAAAAACACGTATTTTGTGTTCTCTAGTAATAACCGACAAAAAAGGTCTCCCGCTCTTTTCTATAAATGTCCTAGGGTCCTGTAAAATCATATATCACGAATAAAATAATGAACTTTGAGCTATGCGGTGTGCAACTCATCCTGAATACCTTTTTTTTTTATCGACATGGAGAAGACGGCTTGCGCGTTTATCACATACAGTTAGTCTACTGGTTGTCCCAGTTGTGGAAGATGCCGTGATAGTGTACCTACTTAGTAATTGAAGTAGTAGGATACACAAACCGCAATGATTATAGAGTCAAGGTGTTGATCACTACGACACAGATGTTAGTAATTACCGTAGTTTTGTTGATAAAAATAGCAGTAATTGACGTAGATTATTAAATTTACAATAATTCATAGTAAAAACAGATTGTTATAAAAATAATCATAACTCAGCAAAGCGGTGGATCTGTCCTGATTTCTTCGTTATAACGGAAATTTTCCATAATTCGACTGCAATAGTTACGCAATTAGTAGACGATATTACTATATACAATGGTGGTATTATTGTATCGGTAGGTATGTGTGATTTTACATACTTTTATGGTATTCATCCGGCATTATTACTATTAATACCCAACATAGGTAGGTACTCAGCTAGAGGACTATTCTAACAATAGAGCCATTATTATTATTTATGCACCCACTGGATATACTAAAAATAATAAATGAGGAAAGTCGTATCTGAACATAATAATATGGTAAAAGTTCTATGTTATACTATTCAGTATATTATAAAGAAATAATTAGATAATGATGGTCCACTGGCTAGCCAAGTTGTGGAAGGTGTAGTGATAGTATAGATGCATAAATGAGGCTATCAGTGCAAAAGTATTGTAACCCCAGACTACTTTAGGAGATAATGAGGAAATAATTTGGTTAAACTTTTAAGAATTTTTTAATTGATCTATTTATTACCAAAAGGTGGCTTGCTCCACCATTGCATTTTTAGTTCATAACGTAAGGAATGTATTTTACACCAGAACCGAAACCAACAAAAATTGTGGGTTACACCACTTTTACTGATAACGTCAGATATACATTTCAAAATGAACTACTTTTCAAATTACATAAGACGATTTCGGTTCAAAGCTTTTATACACAACAGTAAAATTAAGTGTGTTTATTATTTATACACGTTATTATCTGTGGTAAATTACTATAAGCAAAAAAGACTTAGTTTTATGTGTCATAAAATATTCTTACTATGATAATAGTTACAACACGCAGTTTGCCTTTTGGCTTCTCCACTCGTGCGAGATACCGTTATGGTGTAGATACATTTTTTTTTATTAATTTAATTATTTTTACTTCATCATCATCATCATCGCCCTCAACGCTCCTCTCGGGAGCACAGGGCAGAAACCAGCCTCCTCCATTCAGAGCGTCTCTGTGCCAATTGCGTCACCTCTTCCCACGACATTCCTTGCGCTCTGATATCGTTGTCATAGGAACGGTGTATTGTGAAAGAGGGACGCCCGGGCCGACGGAACCCCTGCGGACGGAAAAACAGTGCTCTTTTTGGCCAACTATCATTGGGCATTCTCAAAACATGTCCCAGCCAGGACCATCGTCTCTCTTGTATTACGGAGATTACAGGTCTCTGCTGGGTGCGCCGGCGCACAGCATCATTTGTAACATGTTCATACCATCTGACATCCAAAATCCTTCTAAGACACTTGTTTTCAAAGCTTAGTATCTTCCGCTCTTGAGCCTTGGTTAAGTGCCAAGACTCGCAGCCATATAGAAGGATTGGGATGATGCACGCATTGAACAAGCGACATTTTGTCCTGATGCTGAGTCCAGACGCCTTCCAAACTTTGTTCATGTTGTTGAAAGCCCCGCTAGCTGCTCCTATGCGGATTGGTAATTCCGACCGGAGATCACCCTCTGGCGTTATGGTTGCTCCCAGGTACCTGAATTTACTAACCTGAGATATTTGGGAATTGCCAACCATTAGTGGGGTGTGAGTACTCGTGCATGTACTATTACATATGTACTCCGTTTTACCAGCGTTGATACGAAGGCCAAGGCGCAAGGAATTTTCATAAAGAGCATTAGCGTTGCACTGTAATCCGTCCACAGATGTATCAAAAAGGGCTAGATCATCCGCATATTCAAGATCGTGCAGCACTCCCACAGACGTCTCACTGTTTTCACGCTGTGATAAAGGCACACCGCCAGGGCCCAGAATAGATTTTCTGAGCAGGTAGTCCATAATTATGGCAAAGATAAAAGGTGCCAATATACAGCCCTGCCGGACTCCAGTGGTGATCCTGAAGGTGTCAGTTGGACCACTTGATGTTCTGACAGAACATTCAGAGTCCATATGCAGGGCTTTGATCATGGTTACCACCTTGGGCGGGATGCCATACGCGGCCAGTATTTTCCATATGGTTGGTCTGTGGGGGCTGTCAAAAGCTTTTTCGTAGTCAATGAAGCAACATGCAAGCGGTGAGTTGAACTCTTTTTGAACTATTTTTACTTAAAAGAGTTATAAGTAATAGTAATCGAAAGTTTTAAGCCTGAAAAGGCGTAGTCAACGAAGCTTTCGCGTTTTAGTTGTAATACCATATTATTTACAAACTAAAAAAACACTTTTTATTTTTATTTAATAACAGTGAAATAACTATGAATCTTGATTCATTAATAACTTATTAATATGAACTTCCACCAATAAGCGTTGGTCGATAAATTAAGCTAAAATCCTTTTGATTTGGCAAGTTTCGAAAGCAAAATACAGTTTGCATTGAAACAAAAAGGACAGAACTTGTTACATCATTGCAACATTTCTCAATACCTATATAAAATACCTTTGTTTGATTAAAAGTACGTGATTGTGTAATTAGTACGCAGTGTCACTTAATCTTCCAATTGACTTATTTCACTAAGCGTCACGAAAAGTGATCGAATTGATTAGATCGTCGTTGTCAATAGTAATAAAATCGATTCTCAGAACCGTCCGGTGAATCACGTCGATGAAAAAGCTCGCTAATAATAATAGGAGTTCGTTCTAATTTTAAATTTGGAATTTAATTTCCTGTTTCCTACGGAAATGGATATCGATACATACAATAATAATTGTATTTAAAAATCGAATACGACGGTAAAACAGAGGTAGTTTTTTTTTAACATTCAATACCAACTAATTGTATAGGTCAAAATATGGTAATGATTGACTGAGGGTGTTCCTTTTCTCTTTGGGTTAAGGATTGGGACAAAGGAATTTGCATTTATTTGTCATGCGGGTAAAGAGGAGACAACATAGACACCTACCACCTGTTTATTGACTTCAAGGCAGCCTATGATAGCATAAACAGGAGTGAACTATATAAAGCAATGTCCGAACTAGGAATACCAAGTAAACTGATAAGACTTGTAAGAGCAACAATGAGCCCAACTATTACAAAAGTAAGAATCGACCAAGACCTCTCCAATCCATTCCAAACTCATAATGGTCTACGACAGGGAGATGCATTAGCATGCCTCTTGTTCAATATAGCCCTAGAGAAAATTATCAGGGACTCAAATATAGATATCAGAGGCAATATATTCTTCAAGTCAGTTCAGCTGCTTGCATACGCAGATGATATTGATATCATCGGACGATCCCTCGAAGCTACCCGTGAGGCGTTTGTGGCACTGGAACAGAAAGCTAAAATAATGGGACTCACCATCAATGAAGATAAAACAAAGCTGATGGTAGCATGTAACGCAAATGGTCCCATTCTACGAATCTTCACGGCTGGTGGCTATAATTTTGAGGTGAGCAAAGAGTTTACTTACCTGGGCTCCACAGTAACTAGTAACAACGACATACAGGATGAAATTAGGAGGAGGATAATGGCTGCAAATCGTTGTTACTACGGTCTCCAAAGACAATTAAGGTCAAAACTAGTCAAAAGAAATACCAAAATTGTATTGTACAAAACCCTGATAAAGCCAGTCCTGATATATGCTTCTGAAACCTGGGTACTAACAAAAGCTCTAGAGAGATCCATTGCAGCATTTGAGAGAAGGATCCTCAGAACAATCTACGGTCCTGTGAGAGATCATAATGGTTGGCGTCGTCGATACAACAAAGAGCTTTATGACATTTATGGAGAGCCCGATGTCATCAGCTCCATCAAGGTGGGGCGCTTAAGGTGGGCTGGTCACATAATCAGAATGGACGACGATAGCCCTGTAAAACGCCTCACACTCCTCACACCACAAGGACGAAGAAGACCAGGAAGACCCAAACTGCGATGGATGGACTCTGTCAGCGCCGATGCATCCACACTGCAAATAACTAACTGGAAGACAAAAGCAAAGGATAGACGAGAGTGGAAGAGACTACTAGATTCAGCCAAGGCCCACCCAGGGCTGTCGAGCTCATGATGATGATGATGATGGGTAAAGAGGAGGCCAGAAACTTGATAGTCAAGTCTCTAACTTCCGGTCGAGAGATTTCTATTTCGAATCCTATCACTGAATCACTCCACCTTCACAACACAAGACGTGATGTTGTTCAGGGGTGTATTTGGGTCTAAAACAAACACAGAATCATCCATGTTCAAAAAAAGTTTAACAAAATCTTTAACAAGACATTAGAAAACATTTATTATCAGCACATAAATTATCTAACTCAACTATTAATATCAAACTTATTATGGATATGGATATCTCTCTCATATCATTTACCTCGTACGAACAATTTTATGAATAAACCGTCTTTGTGAGAAACTTTTGCCTCGCTTTGATCACACAAGTGTGTCTAACATGTACCCATTAACGCGGGAAGCATAATATTATCATACTATACGACAAACATGCATTACACATTAAATTTATTTATTTATTTATTTACAAATATTTACGGCCAAAGCCTTTAACATGTTGAACCTCTGTATACATACAAAACATTAGGTAGTTAAAAAGTTAGTTAATTGTAGGTACTACACGTGAACCGTTTGTTCAACGTGATATTCTCGCTTTCAGTTTATCAATGACACGTGACCGAAGACACCTCCGCAAAATGAAACGATTAAAATAATACCCTGTACCAATCATAGTGTACTTATATTGCTATTATCATTGTTATGTCACTTCATCTAGGTATTATGAAACAGCTTAAATTGAAAGTATGAATGACATTAACTAATCTTGTCAAAAGCTCCTATCATAGTTTCAAACTTAAGTAGAGGGTGAATAAAAATCACGAATTGAAGTGGAAAACTTATTTATGATAGTTAAAATACTACTATTCCATTCACGCCATATCCCACAAGTGGGGTAACCAGCAGATCAGCAGCATGCAATAGACATGCAAACTGTCCTCTCCGTGCGAACAAAAAAAAATAAGACATTCAGGATGGATGTCAAACATCATCGTTGAATGTAAAATGACATAATTTTTTCGAACAACGTGAGGAAATGTGCTATGAGCAGATTTGTTCAAAGGCACATGCTTTCCATTGAGAATTCCATGTAGTTTCTGTTTTCATGTTTTTGTTTTCATTGTATCTTACAAATATTTTTATTATGTTTGTTTCAAGTGTGTTTTTTAAAAGGCCGTATATTATGTTAATAAATAAACACCTGCCCTTTACGGGACACTCGAAAACTTATGGAAAAGAGATCAACCATTTGCCGGGTGCTCCACGGAATGAAGATAGATTACTAATAAATTAGTCATATTTTGAACCACTCTAGATTAATCATTCCAAATTGATCACACAATTTGCGATGGTTAACCTAGAGCGGTTCAAAATATGATTAACATCTACACTTCTAGTAAGTAAAATCCCGTTCTCGAAATCCAATTGTGTCAAAAAATTCTTAACATAATAAATTAATGTTTTGTGAAATATTTAATGCACTTATACGTTTGCAATTAAATAGGTAAAGTGGATTTCATTTAACAAAAATGCTAATCACCAAACAAAGCTATAATAAATCGCAGTAATTTTTTTGTCCATCGATTTTTCTTTTTTCAATGACGTCTAGCGAATGAATAATTAAAACACGTAACACATTACACAAGCATACTTAGAATAATTAAATGGGTGAAAAAATAATTGCTTTTTGATTAATCAACTCCCAATAATAATAATTATAATAATTACATGGAACAATCAGCTGTAATCAATAACTTATCATAATAACATCGGTATCTCCCAACCGGAGTAACCAGCAGACGAACTGTATGTAGCTAATAAACATAAAACTTGTCCTTTCCGTGCCAATAAAAAACAAAACATTCAGAAACGGTATTACACCTCACGATTGCTTACTTGAAAATGCTTAATATACACTGAGAAAAATACTCACAACGAATCATTGGTACGTACTATCAGATTAGGACTAGAGATAGTACAAACGATTCATTAGTACCTACGAATCTATAATATTAACCTATCGCAAACAAGTCGTTGGTAAATTTACCAACAATTTGTTTGCGAAAAGTTAAGATTACAGATTCGTACTAATAAATCGTTTGTACTATCTCTGGTCCTAATCTGATAGTACGTACCAATGATTCGCTGTGAAATTTCGTTAAGGGGCGTTCACATTTGTTCACTTTCAGTGATCACTCCGGATGATCCTCCAAGATGAACAGGTGTGAACAGGCGTTTCATCGCTAGTGATCACTAGCTATGACGGAGGAAAGAGATTACCACTCGTCATAATTTTGATGAAAGGTCCTTTCACTGAAACGACCGTAAACAAGTTTTATCTTATTATTTGTTTAATTCTCTATGAATTTGTATTGAATGTCAGAATCATGGACAAAATTATTTTGCAGTCGAGAGCTATAATATTAATTTATTGTAAGTGTTATTTTTCATTTTTGAATTTGTTTAATTATTTTTATAAGAAAATACGTCAAACTACATACAACATGAGTGAGAGTGTTGACATGGCAGTGAAAGCATAGGAAGAACAAATGTGAACAGACGTGTTCACTTTCGATGAACAGGTTTGACCCTGACACTCTGGATGATCATCCAAAGTGAAGCAATGTGAATGCAACTTTAGTATTTTTCTCAGTGTAATTATTATCTTATATTGATGTTTCAAGAACACCTCCTTGCCCCCCTATACATACAAGACAATCTAAAACTTACAGACGAAAAGAGTGGGAGACCTACAAATCTTTTGTTAAGATACTCCAAGGAAAAATAATTTAACATCTGTGGAACTTTCTCAAGAATTATAAAAATAGTTACTAGGTACATAGGTAAATACATATAATATGATAAATTAATTATGAATGAAAGAGAATTCGTCAGATGTTTGCGACACTTCACAGAAACGCCACAACACATTTTCCCATAATTAGAGTGTCAATCTTTTATTGTTTTAAAGATGTAACCGGTATTGGTTTGACCGGATATACAAATTAACAGATATCCGGTGAAATTTTAAATCAGAAACCGAATATAGGAGTATTTTTTTTTTATTTATCTTAGTTTTTGTTATCAGTAGTACGTAGCACTTAGTAATACGTAACTATAAGTTAGAATGTGAGAATATATTGTTTTAGTTTTAAGAAATGTTGTAAAATCTTGAGGGACATAAACGGTTGTAATTAACTGCGGAGAAGTTTTGTCGGGGGGAGCCCTCCGTTAATAAGTTGGCCAAAAACAGCACCGCTGTCCACAAGGTTTGCCACGATCTGGGCGTCACTTCCGTTATCAACAGGCGTCAAGACGCCCTGTATGGAGGAACCTGATTTTCGTCGTGTACTCCCAAGAGGACTACTAAATGGCCATTTAATATTATTTATCATCATCTCGCCCTCAACGCTCCTCTCGGGAGCACAGGGCAGAAACCAGCCTCCTCCATTCAGAGCGTCTCTGCGCCAATTGCGTCACCTCTTTCCACGACATTCCCTGCGCTCTGATATCGTTGTCAAAGGAACGGTGTATTGTGAAAGAGGGACGCCCGGGCCGACGGAACCCTTGCGGACGGAAGAACAGTGCTCTTTTTGGCCAACTATCATTGGGCATTCTCAAAACATGTCCCAGCCAGGACCATCGTCTCTCCTGTATTACGGAGATTACAGGTCTCTGCTGGGTGAGCCGGCGCACAACATCATTTGTATTATTTATACTCGGCGTTTATTTCATTCTATTGACAAACTAGTTTATATTCATTAATTACGTATTTTTTTTTAATATAAAAATTATCCAGCTACCTGCTACCTGTTATGCGTTTCATCCATAATTATCATTGAACTATAACAGTATTATGATGTGAAGGTACCTACTATCCAAAGATAGATAATACGTAGGATAAGGTTTTATTATATTAATATGTACCTACCTTATAATAATAGTCACCCCGCATACTATAGATGTATGTATTATTAGTACACCTTGGTCATTATAAAAATACATTTATATTATAGGTACCTACATAATAGTTATTTATTATATAGTACACCTTGGTCATTGTACTAATATCTGCATACTTATATTGCGAGGAATGGTAGATGCGACATAGGGACATAGAAAGAAGGAAAGTGGCCGGTGCGCTTGGATCCATTGTCAGCAAAGGCCATGCGTCGAGCATGGCAAAAATGCTAGTCGCGTGACAAGAGTGAGGAATGACGATATTAGAAGAATGAGCGGATGCAAGAGTGTTGTGGAATGTTTTGAATTGATGACAAAGATGTATTAATCTAAGAGGGGGTGTGAGAAAGCAAGGGCGTCCGAGAACCACGTGGCTTAATCAAGTGAATGAAATTCTCAAAGACGACCGCGTGTTGAGTAAGAGAAATCGACGAGCATGTATGAGAAATTTTATGAATGTAGAAAAAGTGAAAGAAGTATGTAAGGATAGTTCTATATGGTGTTTTATTCTCCCTGCCTACCCCCCTTGGAATACGGCGTGAGGGTATAGAATAGTATACTTATATCTGTATATCGAAAGTTATAAACTATACTATGCCCAATACATGATTATTATTTTTCATTATGGGCTTTCAAAGTTTACTCAAAATGATAACAGTATACTACTTCTCACCGGTTGTTTGTCAAAACGAATTTAATGTCAAAAAGTGTCAATAACTATAACAACACCATGCTCATACATCGATTTGACCAAAACGAACATACCGTAGTTTATCTTTAACAAACAGAATTACCTACTTACCTTAGATAAATATAATTGACACCATTACTATAGTTAGTACTGTACTAGAAAACACTTAAAAAGGGAATTAATTTATTCCATTCAATCGATCCGTGCATTAGAAAATAGAGTTGAACAGGGCGCTATTGCCATAAATAATGTAATAACAATACATTCCAATATAATAATAATGTACACTTAACATATATTAGTCAATTAATTATATTTTAGGTAACTGAGAATTATCTGTTACATATACAAAAACACATTCAGTAAGTTGAAATTACCACACCACGTTTATTTCGAGAGTCGGAGGATTCACATAACGTGCAGTTGGTCAACTGGCTACCCCGCTTGCGGGATTATGCCGTGATGGTACACGTATAGAGGACTCTTTAAGAGGACTCATTCCACTTTTGTCACGCAAATCAGCTTGCCAGGAACGTATGTAAATACACACGCATACATGTTACTCAGAATTTCTCGCTTTACGTACTATACAATACCCTCACGCCGTGTCCCAAGTGGGGTAGGCAGAGAGAACGGAACGCCAAACAGATCTATCTTTACATACTTCCTTCGCTTCCTCCACATTCATACAGTTTCTCATACACGCACGTCGGCTCCTTGAGGAGGAATGTATTATTACATTATTTATGTAATAATTGGTCCAGTTTGGTAATAATCCACGATCTTTATTTTAATTTTATTTACAGATATATAAGGCTTAAGCTTTTTGCATGTTAAAACTCTGTGTACATACAATACATGAATACAAAGGAATGTGATTTCAAAAACGACACAAAACAATTAGAATAATAAAAAAAAAACAGGAGCTAAACAAACAGTGTAACATTAATCAGGTATAAAATTATAAAATAAAGTACCAAATTGACAAAAAAATATGGTCAAGATATTAATAAAAGAACTCGAGGTGGTTTTTAGTTTCAAATCTAATTAGTTAGTAATTTAGTTTCAAATCTACGCATAATGCCTCGATATTTATTGCATGCTAATTATCGTATTGAAAAATATTATGTGATGGAATTATTTACCTTATTTATTTATTTATCATAACAACATTTCACTCAAATTGAGTGCTTTGTATGATCAAATTACTATGAACTTATTACAATTATTTAATATTTGACATAACAAAATAATAGCTATTTATACAAATTGCTATATACCTACTTACTGATAATATAAACCATTAGCTTGATTTGAAATTTCCTTTGTGTAATAAGCATAATAATAAAAATATAAAAGACGAAATAATAATAATGATAATGATAAATAATATAAAAGTTATTATAATACAAAAGACTGGTCTGGCCAACTATCTTGACCGTGCCTTCTGTGTGGCTGGTCCGTTGCTGTGGAACAAAATTCCCTACGATTTGCGAACTCTGGAGAGTGTGGAGGTGTTCAAGACGAGGTTAAAAACCCTATTGTTCGGGAGGTGTTATGATTCTTGAATGAGCCTTTGCGGTGGTTTTTCCACAAAACGGCGCATCATAAATAAGTTGTCTAGTTATTATTATTAAAATAGGTATAATTCCGGTTTGAGGTTTACCACCAATTCTGAATGTCTTGATTTTATATTGGCATAGAGAAGACAGTTTGTATTTTATTATATGCAGCTGGTATGCTGGCTGCCTAGCTTGTGGGATATGCTGTGAATGTATGGTATAGTATAGTAGATAATTCCGGTATGAAAGAGTTTTTACCAAGTACGCACACAAGTCTACAACAAAAAAATGAGATATTCAGGATGGGTGGCATCGTTGATTTAAAGATGTAAAATGTCCTTATTTTATTTCGAACACCTTGCCCTTTACGAGACGCTCGAAATTTACCAATTCTTTGCCGGGTGCTACACGGGTGGTAAAAGAAAAGAAAACGTTAAATTACTCAATATGCGAAGAAAATGAAAAGCCGACTGAATTTCAGAATCGCGAGACGACTCCAAATGGATCAAAATCACCTGTCGACTGACTACTGCGATGTTTAGGATTTTCAGATTGTATTTCTCATGTCCGATATATTTAGATAAAAAAAATATTGAGTTAGTAAAGCACTAAATTGTATTTTCAGTGAAATATGAGCCCTTGGACTCCTGAATATCTGGAAAATAAAATTATTTCAACATTTTCAGTGAAAGGAATTTTTATCCCATTCAACCATACCATCACGGCATTTCCCATATACGTAAGGTAGCCAGCGGACTAACCGCAGGTAATAAACTTACAGATCGTCCTCTTCGAGCCAGCAAAATCTTGAAACATTCAGGATGGGTGGCATTTGGTGACAGAAAGGAATTTGAAAAATGAAATTACAAAATACAGGTATTATAGTAAAGGAACACGTATAAGATATTTCACAATTTTTAATTCAGCCTCATGCGTGCCTATCGTGCAGGTTTCATTTTATATGGCACGGAGAAGACGGCCGGTATTTTATTAAATGCAGTTAGTCTAATGACTACCCCACTTTTCTGAGATGCCTTGTTAGAGAAATTGGGTAACTTTCTCGACAATTTATTTTTTATTTTTGTAATCAATAAAAGTGTATAAATTTTACGACAAGCAACCATTAATTAGTCCTTCTTTTGTTTCAGGACAATAAATTCGACAAGAGATAGTAAATAAAAGAAAAATACACCGCAAAAGATAATTATCAGTTGTGATAAAATGCCCGCAAGATAATTAGTGGTTCTGTTGAAGTAAAAATAAATATGAATCAGTGTGAAACAGAGTCACTAAAAGTATACGAGATATCAATGGGTGGTATGAATCACCAATTCCCTACAACCAAAACAACCTGGAGAGAAAATATTTAAATTAGACAGAAAGTTATTTAAATAGAAAACAATACATTTTTGACAATGTACAAATTATCCGAACGTGACTTTTATTCACATTTTGAAACGATTTCGAAAAAATGGCAGAATCTTTTCTATTCTAAAATACATGCCGTTATAAAATTGGCTGTCGTCGCATCATGTTTCGTGATGATATTCAGGGGGCCGTTCGCCGTGAGATTTTGTTACATATCACAAAATCAGATCGCGGACGAATTGCTGCCGATACGAAACGGAATACTGTCGAGTGTGGACCTCCCCGACTGCGAGCACGACATGATATGGAAAGGAGGAAGATTGGATATTCCCGATTACAACGTCCCCATGGAATTCGATAGAGACGGTATAGAGTCTGGACAATATTTCCCCAAACACTGCACGCCAAGATACAGTACAGCCATCATTGTCCCCTACAGAGATAGGGCAAAGCATCTAGAAATATTTCTGCCCTACATGCACAATTTTTTGAGAAAACAGGAGATACATTACAGGTAATAATATAGAATAAGTCTCGTCTATTTTTATCTATACCACCGCGTCATCTCCCACAAGTGGAACAACCGACGGACTCACTGTATGTTACGAACATCCTACAAGCAGTCCTTGGAGTGGATAGTCTCATAAAAATATAAGACAAGTGTCCAATAAAAAAAATGTGTTACAATGGGTGTCATCTCATCCCTGAATTAAAAATTATTAAGTCCTTCTATCTACTATTTCCTGTACAAGTTTTCGAATGTTATATAAAACGCACTTTCGTAAAATTCATCCGCAATATATTGAATTACAAGGCTTGCCACCCCTCTAAAAACTCTTTACTAATACACTGGCTATACTACTTGTAGATAATGATATGGAAGGGTTTATTCACGTATCATTGAAAATAATAAATAATGAACCTTTAGAAATACGATGAGGATTGAAGATATTAATTAGTATGAAAAGTATTTGTCATGTTTGATTGTTGTAGAATTTTCGTGGTGACTCAAGCAGACAACAAACCGTGGAACAAGGGAAAACTGTTTAACACGGCAGCGAAGGTCGTCAGGAATTTGGGATACGAATGCATGGTGCTCCACGACGTGGACCTTCTCCCACTACACGAGTCCAATATGTTCGCTTGCACCACACAACCGAGACATATGAGCGCCAACATCGACAAATTCAGGCAAGTGCTAAAAACCACGGATAGTTTTAAATTTCAAATTTATTAAAAAAACAAATCATATTATTGTACTCTCACGCAATTTAACTATTTTGCTGAGAACACAGAGAAGAAACCAAAGTTGCAAGTGGAAAATACGTACACTGCATCCATTTAGACTCAAACATTTGGTAGCAGATACCTATTCTAGAAATTTCTCAATTTTTCTAATTTCATATATTGAGATTGCTCTCAAACGCAAAGCCCGGTCCATGATTGAAGCCTTAAAAATGCGTTTAATCAAATGCTCTATTTTATCTCTCTAGGTATACTCTGATGTACGACACTCTTGTAGGGGGTGCCTTGGCCATAACTACAGACATGTACGAGATGATTAACGGCTACTCCAACAAATTTGAGATGTGGGGAGGCGAGGATGATGAACTCTCTGATAGGATACTGAGTGAAAATCTTACAATTCAAAGGTAAGTAGGATAACTCTTAAAAGTGGGTAGTCAATAAATACTGGACACTAAAATTCCAATCATCCATACTATGTTCTACATGTGAGGTATCCAGCGAACTCTCTCTCTATGCCACAAAAAATAGACTCAGAATAGGTCACAAGAATCAATTTGTTACAACGCATGACGTTTCACGAAAACCTTTTCTTTAATCAAAAACTTGAGAAAATAATGGAACGCATATTTACTACAAAAACTACATGCATAATAATTTTAGTTATCATAACATCTTCAAAAAGAGAAAATAAAACGGGCAGTTATATTTTCGAAATTCAAGGCTCATAAATGTGTTTTTTTTTTGCTTTTCGTATGTGTCTTAGTTTGATATCAAATTTTTTGAAGATTTTCAATTTTCATAATCAAATTAAACTTTTCAGATTTCCACCAGATATATCAATCTACACAATGATCATTCACCCTCAAGCCGTTCAAAATGAGGGACGTTTCCAAACAAGGGAGGAAAATCGAGGTAAATACAAAGAAGACGGTCTGTCCAACATTGAAGTCAATAACATATCCATCTCATACCATCCGCTCTATACAAATATATCTGTGAAGTTATGAGAATATAGTATCGAAAAATGCACAGGAGTAAATCTTGTGGCGAGGCGATAGGTTTTTGACTAACATTCTGTGATAATGTTTACCATCACTAATGGTGAATCGAGGCAAAGCATTTACGACAATATTAAATTTGTATTTGACCATCAAATAAATTAATAGAGTAAGGCCAAATATTCACACATAATTATTTCGTAGATGGAATAGCTCCGACCACTTTTGTGGCATAAAATCAACGTATTTTATGGTGAGGCAAACCATTTTTGGACACAGTCTAAAATTATGGCCAACATTGTTATTATTCGAACAAAATGTTTGAACACTAACAATGTGAAGTTGAGGCAGAACATTTATGGGTAATGGTGTATTGAAATGGTGATTTTATTTTTGATATTAAGACATTTATCGTGTTCGTGTATGCACACCTTATTTACAATCAATGTAAAGATGTAAGCGAATATGAAAATATTGTGACGGTACTGAATACATTGTGATTTATGCTGAGATAAAGAAAATGAGAAAAGGAAATCATGGTTAACTTTGAATTGAATGAAAATGTTAAGATTGTTGTGATGGAAAGTATTATTTGTTACTATTGTGTAATGAAGGCTAAAAATATATGTATGGCTAGCATTGTGATGGGGTTAAATATTTATGGTAAATATTGTGATAGAGCAATACATTCATGGCCAATATTGTGATGAGGCAATACATTTATGGCTAACATTGTGATGGGGCAATATATTTATGGCTTACATTATAATGGGGCAATATATTTATGGCTTACATTGTGATGGTACAGAATATGTATAATACGTAATGAGTGTTGTGGCACATTATTATTATTATTGCTGTGATTTTTACTAGTGTCTAGTATGGAGGTTATTCCAAGGGTGCTCTGTTGTTGTGTGATAATAAATATAACATGTTTGAAGTGTTTTGATATCACTATTGATGTTATTATAAATATATTCAAATTATAGGCAACTTCTTAAATATGTTAAAAGCATTATATCAAAAAATTTGATTATAAAATTTTATGAAATTGTTTTTTTAAGCATTAAAGACAAGTTATTTACAAATTAAATTATAAAAGCTACAACTTTTTCTATATTTTCTTTTCGATTAAGGGTGATATTATGTACACATAATTTATTTCAATGTTCACTGCAGAGAATATTGAAAAAGGTATTTTCTAATTGATTTGCCTTAGGACTAATTTTGATCTAGCTACTATTACCACTACTACTGCACCATCCCGGCATATCCCACAAGTTGGGTAGTCAGGGGACCGACTGCAAGAAATTAACATTTAGGATGGAAGGCATGCTATTCATAACATCTAGGACTCAATATAGTTGAATTGTAGGTGCTAATTGTCTTATGTGTGAGAGAATTTACAAACAACTACGTTTTGCAGGACACTCGTCTTTTTAGGCGACAATAATATTATATTCCATAATTTAGTTTATTTTTTTGTATTTCTCATTTATGAGTTTATGTACAATATGTACCTACTAATAATTTTTGTATGCTGTATATGTTTTTGTTATGTATATTTTTTTTTTGTTTATTTTAGAAATAAGTCAAATGGATGACATTTGAAAAATGGAGGTATTATGGTGCCATTAATTGATTTAACTGCCTTTGTTCTAGTCAATAATTATGAAAACATAAAATCTAAGTGAAGTTATTTTTGCAATTTAATATTGCTCGAGATTACAATATAAATTTTAACATATGCAACTATACCTACAATATATCCTATCTGCTAGGATGGGTTGCGGGTTTGAGTTGTGTCTGGGAAACTACCAAATAAGGTGTCATTTTTTTCTAAGCCTTATAATGGTTTCATGTGTTTTATCTAAGCGCTTTTCATATTGTGTTACTGTTCGACTTTCGAAATCATTTCTGAAATAGAAACATTAAAAAAAAAAAACAAATTTTACATGAACCTTGTGACATATTTTTTCTCAAACGCACCTCAAATGTTAATATTTCAAATAAAAATTGAAAATGTTTCAAGAAGTCAAATATCCAGTTCATTCAAATGAACAAAGCAAAGAATGAAATGATCTGTAGTCTAATGGTAGAGTCCCAAACTTTCAACCTGGAAATGCCAGTTAACTACTCTGCCGCACAGTGCAACTAGGTTGTTTAATGTAAGACTGCGTATTTGAGTTTATAATAAACCCAGACATATATTTGGAAATCAGTCGTGAAAATATTTTAACATTTTTGATCATAAATGCTAATGAGTTAAAAAAATTTAGATTACTCATAAACAAGTGGAAAAGATGATCTTTAAAGATAAAAAAAATAACAGATTTGAGTACTTATATTATCCATTACAGAAAACAATACAATAAAGAACACAAGAATCTGTAAAATACGTACTACTAATATTGCTAAAAAAAGGTATCTCATTATATTTGGGACAATATATATATTTTTAAAGATTTAAGTATTTATACAGCAACAATTGCGTCTCACAGACCAATACTTATTACAATTATAAGCTTTGAGAGTTTATGCACTTTTAAAATTTTAAGACAATACTTTGATCATATTTTTGTATAGATGATTGAGAACAATTAAAGACATGGGTAGATGGAGGAGTTTTTTCCGATATTTATTTTCTTGCACGGATGTAGGTGGTATGTACAGCTTCATGACATGAAATTAAAATAATGTACCAAACAAAGTAACATAAATCCATGTTAAACAATGGATGAAGATGTCACATTTAGAGGGTATCTTTTCCCGGATTATTTTTGTTCCCGGGAAACGGGAAATTTTAAAATGAATTTCCCGGGATTCCCGGGAAATTCATTATTATATTTATAAATATTCAATTTTCAACAAATTTGGTATAAAAACTCTCATAACTTTTTGACCCTTGCAAACATTTTGATTTGATAAAAAAAAATCAAATTTTTGTTACCAATATAAGTAATTTGCTTAAAAAAAACTAAATAGCTGACTGACGAGATTTATTTAGGTACTCTATGTTATATCAAAATAAAAATTGTTTACAATATATATAAACTTTTAATTTTTGATCATCCTATCAAGCAAAAAAATGTTATGGATTTTGGCAAAGCTTATTAAAGATTTTTGAATTAAAAAAATGAGAAATTTTAACAAAAAAAGATTTTTTATATCGGTTAATATCCATGAATAAAACAAAAAAAATGACAGTTGGCTGCACTAATATTTTTAAGAACTATCTAACTTTTCGAAATATGTAAAAAAAAAACATGAAAAATTGTAGGATTCTTATACATTGTTGGCCAAACACACCTCCGATTTCGAATTATATTTAGAATAATTATGCTTCTTTCAAACGAATACATTGAAGCTATAATTAAGTTTTTTTTTTAAAGTATAACACTTATATTGGTAATTAATATTATTTTTCATATTTTCATATCAAAATATTCGTCAGCTTCTACAAGTTTATCACGACTATTACAGTTAACTAAACAAAGATTTCGGTATCGGTATGGCAATCTGCATGACTAATAATTTGTATTTTTCCCGGGAAAGGATTCGTTTTTTCCCGGGAAACGGGAAATAAAAATTAGAGGGTTTTCCCGGGAATTCCCGGGAGTAACCCTCTAGTCACATTAAAACATAGAAAATATTCATTAAGAAAACCAAGGAGTTTTTGAAATATTCCAAATTCCTATACCATTTCGAAAATTTGGCGACGGGGAGGGGGGGGGGGGGTAGAAATACCCGTTACATTTTGAAAAGGTACTGATGATTTCCGATGTGTAAAGTAATTGTACCATATTTTTTTCACCGATGTAAGGTAATTTTGGCAACACAATCTGGCAACCCTGCTGTCATATAACACAATCTGGCAACCCTGCTGTCATATAACACAATCTGGCAACCCTGCTGTCATATAACACTTTCATCTATTGGTGCCTTTGATTTTTATTTAAATGAATAAATCTATTTTAAATACTGTAATTAATATCCTGTTGAATTCATACTTTTTAAATTATTGTTGAACACTTGTACTGAGAATATTTTTGATTCTACATAAAATAAATGTGCATAAATATACTGTGTGTTTTACTTTCTTTATAACCCGCTAAACCATCAGATTTTTTATGTGGTGTGATTTATTAATTGACATAAAAAGCAATACATATTTGCGAACTTCTGATTTTAATGTTTTTGGATTCATTTCCTTGTTGAAACCAGCCATTTAATGGACGGATGTCAAAAAGATCAATTAGAGGAGGGGTGTATAAAATTTAATCCTTTTTCAAAAAATAATTGGTTGTTATCTAGAAATTTGCAACTCATATAATGGGAATTAAAACAAAAAGAATGACATGTGTACAAAGTTTGTAGGTACACTGGTACATATTATGTAAGTATCTATTCTGAAATATCAAGACAGAGGGGTTGAGTCAGTTTTGTGGCATTGAGTTATTCCCATCACACAAATGTAGTTATTTATGTCATACCTAGGGGATTCGATCCCGGGATCCCGAATCCCGGTTGTATTTTAGTCCCGAAAATCCCGGGATTTAATTTAAGAAATCCCGAGATTTTCGGGATTAACCCGAATTCTCCGGGAATAAGAAATACTTATCCAATAAATGTGATATTACGTATAAACTCTAAGTATATGATAAGATTTGACACTGTGGTGTTATTTTTTAATTTTGAAAATCCGTTCCTGAAATATGGGGTGTCCCCATATGAGGACACTAGGAGAATCCGTGTAGTTTTCATAATATTTTTTTCTATATTATTATTCATATTGTCTTCCACGTTTTACTTATTTTTATATTTTAATCTCGTTTTAGACGTTATAAGTTAGTAGAAATACTAGTTCTACTAGAAAACGGTGATAAATATGATTAGACTCCTTGAGATATATACATAGAACCTCCTGAAGTCAGCCAACTTACTGATGAAAATTCATACAAGGAAGATGGAGTGAATAACAATTGCCTGCCTGAAAACCAATTGTGAGCACCTTCGGAAAGACGGCAGCTTTTGAACCAAGGTGCTGGAGATATTTTTAATAACAATACGATATAAGAAGCCACATCAAGGCCAAATTTAGAAAGATTGAGTCCACCTCAATAGACTTCCAAGTCTTCAGGGAAAACTTTGTGTCCTGGTATCTTCCCCAATATAAATAACGAACGTTTTGAAGGTTTAACTCGATTCAGTAAGCAAAAACGATGTAAATAAATTATTACAGAGTATGTAGTAGGGCAATTCTCTTTTGTCAGATGTATTTTGGTTCAATAAGTGAAGTGGAGGAACATTATCCATTTTTTTTCTCCATTTCTAAATCTCTTTTAAAGGTTTTTCTTCAAGGATCAAAATCGATCAGATAATTCGTATTGGTTTATTTTTTATCATCTGTTTTCTCAAATACTTACTAGAATACTCAACCATTGCTTCATCATGTGAAATAGATTGGCTAAAAGTGCACATCTTCATGCATTTTTCATTACATGTGAACAATAAGCGGTCTCAAGTAGTCCAATTTGTCTTTTTTATCATGCTCATTATTTGATAAAAAGCGAATAGATCTTTAAATATTTTCAAAACTATCTCATCTCGTTGCTTTATACACTAAGTAATGCACAAACCTTCACCTTTACTTTTTTTGGCTTTTCCTGGAATTACATTGTATTCCGATACGATAAGTACAGCAAGAAATTATCGGCATTTATCCTTATTTAGATTTATGTCTTCCCATATATTAGATATACAATACTCTGAACTTGAAATCTCATCAAAAATAGCTCAAATAATTCAAATTCGGTAAAACATTCATAACGCTGGTTTTTTTATTTTGGAAGAGATGCTAGGATACAAAGTTTTCCCTCTAGATTTGATAATCTATTGAAGTGGACTCAATCTTTCTAACTTTGGCCTTGATATGGTTTCTTATGTCGTATTGTTATCAAAAATATCTCCAGCACCTTGGTTCAAAAGCTGCCGTCTTTCCGAAGGTGCTCACAATTGGTTTTCAGGCAGGAAATTGTTATTCACTCCATCTTCCTTGTATGAATTTTCATCAGTAAGTTGGCTGACTTCAGGAGGTTCTATGTATATTTCTCAAGGAGTCTAATCATATTCATCACCGTTTTCTAGTAGAACTAGTATTTCTACTAACTAAAGACGTCTAAAACGAGATTAAAATATAAAAATAAGTAAAACATGGAAGACAATATGAATAATAATATAGGAAAAAATGTTATGAAAACTACACGGATTCTCCTAGTGTCCTCATATGAGGACAGTAAAAGTTAAACAAGGTTATATCATCACTGGTTATACATAAATAAACATTATTTGTGCCACTAAATCCGCTAATGATATATTGATTGACCTACATATATATTTTATAGATTTAGAAACGTATAAAATAAATATTTTTATACTTTCGGGAAGAGGTCGTCATTTTTGTAAATTTTCAAAATACGGTAATTTTGAAATGATGCACACATCCACCCACGACTAAAATCAAAGATACAATGATTTGTTTATAAAGAGGAACGTCTTGCTTGTAGGATAGTTCATGTTTCGACATGCTCACGCTTATTGTTTAGTTGTTATGGTCAATTTTAATGTACATTGTTTCCGTCCTCATATGAGGACACTAGGAGAATTCGGGTTAATACAATTATTCAATAAGTCAAGAATTTGGGACTCATTCGCATCAATGAACCACTTGAATGAAGAAGTGTTAGCTTGTGAATGAAGCTTGTGTTAGTATCTTAAAAGAGCGTTATTCTGAGTTCGATATCTCACTAGATACCGATATTGTGGCAATAGTTACTGATGGTCCAAATGCTATGCTGAAGGTTGGAAAACTTATTAATGCAAAGCACCTAGTTTGTTTTGCACACGGTATTCACTTAGCCGTTTGTGATTTATTTTATAGATAAATACCTGCAAATGAACCTATCAGTAATGATATTTTATTTATTTATTTATTTAATACATAAACGGCTATCGCCATTTATTAATGATTTGGATGATGATAATGAAGAACTGGACTCAGGATTAATCTATAAAACCGGTAATGGTGAGTTTGACCAATGACTGGAATATTAATGAAGTCGTGAAGAAAGTTCGTAGTGGTTCTTATTTTCAAAAGAGCATCTTTGAAGAATGACACTATGCTTCAAAACTATATTGAAAAGGAACATGGAAGAGAGCTTAATTTTTTGTTTAACTGCAAATCGCGTTGGAATAGTCTCTTAACAATGCTTGAGCGATTTGATATTTTAACAAATAGCATCAAAAAATCACTCACCGACCTAATACAAATAAATAATTCATAAAGTCTCTGGTCAATTTAATTTAAAAATACGAGTTTAAACATTGATCCCTGTAGTATGTATGTTTTTGTTATGGGTTAAGCTAAATAAGTCTAACTAAGTTGATTTAAAAAAAATATATTTCAAAATAGTACATACAAACAAACATAAAAACAACATTATAGAATATATTGCCCCACTAAACTAAAACTGTTCTGGGTTAAAACTATGAAATAAATACAAATACAAAAATACAATTTAAAAATATAAGTTAAATTCTTAGTTTTATAAATCATAAGTGCCTTGTTTGTTTATTTTAGAAGATTTTTGAAGAATAATTTTGTTTGACCGACTTTTTGCAGATTCAAAACTTAAATTCATTGCCAGATAAATAAAAAAAAAACTGATTTTGACATGGTTTACTGACTTTTTGTTACCACTTTATATTATCAATACAATCCCGGGACCAGTCCCGGGATCCCGGGATCAACTGTAGATAATCCCGAAATCCCGGGATTAGAAAAAAGGGCCGGGATCGAATCCCCTAGTCATACCTCACAAAATAATGTACTTTTGGTGGGTATGTTAACTACATTTGCGTGGTGGGAATAACTCAATGCCACAGAACTGACTCATGCCCCTTCACCTTGATACCACAGAATTTATCTACACATAGGACCTATCTACTTTTTTCAGGAAACTTTCAAACTTGTTTAATAGCCACATTGACACTGTTTAACTTTTCTTCTATATATAAAAAAAATATAGTTATTCATACAGAAAACATTCAATGAATATACATAAAACCTTACCTTCTGATTTTTCTTGGCAGACTGGACTTGCGGTGATGCCACATACGTCTCGTTCACAACAGTATTCTTGAGTGCCACAGCATTTCTATCCGTGGAACGTTTAGGTTTAGGGGTCATCTTCTCCTCTAATTCAGGCAGCTTATTGGAAGACCTTGTCCTACGAATCTGAGCGACTTCAGTTTTAGCTTCTTTCTGCTGAACATCTACCATTTCTACATCAGACTGTTTATCTTTCTCGTTCACTGACTGCGTCTTGGCATCCTCTTGACTTTGCTCAGATTCTTTATTAGCTTCCTGAGGGATATTTTCGACAGAAGATCCTGATTCTATAACGGGCAGTTGTTGTGTTTGTTTTTTGCCTTTCCTAGTTCTTTTTGGCCTTAATTTAACCTTTTTTTGTTCTGTAAAAAATATTTAAAAAATCAATAAAACACTGTAATTTCTTGGTTTTCTCTTTTTTTTGGGAATGCCTGTGGTAAAGATTTGAATGACCCATCATGTGCTTAAGAGGCAAATTGGAGATCCCACTTTTAACCATGGTCCTTAATCACAATCATTAAGTTGACATAAAAAAATTTACAACGTTGATTTATGCATTAAATTGTGTAAGATTTACTTGATTGCACTTCCTAAAATAAAATCCAAGTTAAAAATAATCTGGAGATAAAAGTCACAAGGATAACTGAATTTACAGCACAGAATTTGATGGTTTTGAGATCCATTAGAATTCAACAAGAAAAGTGACCTCAATATGTTAATTTTATTTCACTGCTAGTGCTTTAACACAAGTTATTTTGCAACACCACAGGGAGGACTATCTGCTTGTTTATTGAAGGCTTTTAATCCATTGGCTGCCTTATTTTTGGGAAATGCCATGATGGTATGGATAAATGAAACGGATATTTTTTAATATGTTCACATACCAAACTCTTCATCAGAATCTGAAGTATCAGCGGCAGTAATCTGACGTTGTGCCTGCTTCTTGGTCACCGGCTCCACTGGGATTTCTTCTTCCGTTATTTCCTCTTCCACTACTTTTTTTCCCTATACGACACAAAAAAATATATAATGAAAAAATATATGACTATAACGTCAACTTTGAGTCAGTTGAAGAATTAAATTTTATTTCACATACCTTCCTTCCTCTGGTCCTCTTGGGCCTGTCAGTCGGAGGTGGTGGTTCACTGGTGATGTTACTCCTTGTCGATCTTGTGGATCTGGTGCTCGTCTCCAAGGATTCATCTGCGAGCGAAAATAAAGATCCAAAGTTAAAAGAAAATTCATAATTACATTAGGATGACAATAGCAGAAAAGTATAACTTATTTATCCATCTATACCAACAGGGCATATCCCACAAGTAAGGTAACTGGTGAAACAATTGCATGTGATGAATTTGCGGATTATCCTCACTGAGCCATAAAAAAAGACATTCAGGATAGATGACATACCTCATGACTGCTGAAATGAACATGTTAAATGTGTCTTTTACATGATGTTTTACAAATACCTGTCTTACATTTGACACTTGAAAACTTAAAGAATAATGTGGGGGGCTTAAAGAATAATCCATTGAAGAATTCACAATTTAAACATCAAAATGTCAGCACAAAATTACTATGAATAAAATACACTGAATTGGAATTTTCAGAAAAAAGCTTCAATCGAAGTTGGCAGCCTTGAACAAGTGAAGAAATTATAGCACACTTCAAGTAAGTGTAAAACATGTGTGTTGAAAGACGTGGTATCACGCCCTTGAGATGGATGCTCCATTAAACAGCGCCGAATAAATCATCCAACATACATACAAGGAACGGTTTAAGATTTTGGAAGCAATAGCCAGGGATCTTTGGCAGAAGTAAGTACCTAGATGCAGTAGGGTCCTTCCCCCGACAAGGGGAAGATTTATTGTTATAAGTGGAAGGTACCTTTAGTATCATTGTTCCTTGTAGACCTCGTCCTAAGGCTTCTGGTAGAAGTATTATTGGCTGTGACATTTGATGTATCATTGTCTGAAGAATCTACAGTGGTGTCCTTGTCAATTTTCTTCTGTCTGCCACGACGAACAGGATTTTTTTCTGCAATCAAACCAAAATGAATGTAATTTCAAAAGCACAATATAGATGAGAAATTGTACGAATATGTATAATGAGAAATTGTACGAATATGTATAAAAGAAGCCAAAGCATTTGAGGATAGTAGTGATGGGCGATATATCGATATACGATTCGATTATATCGATAGTTCAGAACACCGCGACTATTCGATAGTATCGGAGCAAGTCGATTATTTTAATCGATTATTATAAGTTGATTATTATAAGTTGATTATAACATCGATATTATAATCGATTTGCACAAGTCGATTATAAATATTCGACTTTTGATCTACCCCTTCAATAATTCGACTTCGACTCGTGTTAGTCGGTTCTTAGAATTTGATTTCAATACAAGTTGATACTTGCTACTAAAAGTATAGTTGGATATACGGATGAACCATGGCCAATATGCATTTAGGTACATACCTACCTAAGTATAATACAATATTATATTCATATACGACGCCGTGCCGGACAACACCACAACGATGATGCAGTCAGTCAGCTGATTAGTGATCGCTCCATTCCTTGCAATTTTTATAACCTAATAGGAAAACCAAGTAACTGCCAGAAAATAATAATTTAGGAATAATTTAAACTTCTAAGATAAAATTTTTTGGAAGATTTTATTTTTATTTATTTATTTATTCATTCTTTACTGTACATTGATTACAAACAATTACATAAAAGGTATACATTCAATACGTATTTTTATTTTAATAAGGAACAATAATTACATAAAAAATACATGCATTACAATGTTTCATAATATAAAATCATATAACCTAGGTCCTAAAATACTCCCGAACATGTATTGAAATATAATTTCCGCTATATTACTAGGCTAATGAAAATGAGTGGATAGCAACAAATACAAGTATTAATTTTAATAAATACAAATTTATTACTATACCTACATATTTTTATTGTTTAGCAGATGTAAGTGATGTCTATTTATTGTACGGTACGGTATTTAAGTAGTTCACGTACAAAGAAGTTAACGAGTAGAAGTACATTGTCTGCTTATTCTCCGAAAATACTTTGCTTTACATGATTAATAAATTTCTTCGTTAGATTATAATGTAATATCTTTTAAAGAGCGTTACTAGGTTTTACTATTAAGCTGTCTACATGTAGAAGATCTCTTAGTAAAAAGAGAGACTACTCGCGTAGTTACCTGAACAATTTTGTAGGCAATATTAATATGAGAACGTGAGCATTCACATTTCATGTGACCGCATCCTTCAACGCATAAAAACAAACTGAATTAAAGCGTGAGGAAGTGAGAGGGGAGTAGATGCGTACGTTTCGTTGACGATAGTTTTGTACTTCGTTTTTCCGAATATTAATATCATAAGACACGAAAATAACCGACTTCAAAATAATCGATGTTTGTGTTATTCATACCGCGCTACAAATAATCGATACTACTTCGATATATCGATTATTTTTTACAAGTGAAGTCGATTATTTATATCGATTGTGAATTGTGAACGACTTCGATTATTTCGATTGTAAAATATGATACTATCGCCCATCACTAGAGGATAGATCTATATGACGTTCCATCCTCTCGCGGACCCGCGGATACGGTGTGAGGGTATATGGTATCATTTTTTTAATGTTTTTGAAAGACTATTTGACTATTACACTTATTGTTGTTCTCAAATTCCTATGTCATTAAACTAAATTATTATTTTGTTGTACTTACTTATAACAGGCATAGAAGGTGGAGGCATAATAGCAGCATCCGTATTTTGTAAAACTATAGTATTGTTAGACTTGAGGGTAACATCCTCATTATTTGTAGATACGGCTTCATCCACTACCTTCTTGGTTCTCCGAGAGTCTGAAATCATAGCACAGAAATCAATAACACACAAGTCAAAATCAAGTTTAAGAAATAGATGTAATCAATATTGTTGGAATAGACTGTTTTCAAATTTTCTGTAAATATATACCCAATGAACCAATAATGCAAACAAGAACCAAAACAATCGCCTTCAGGCTCATATTTCTGTGGTCAAGAACAGATTAGAAGAACTAACCAGTAGAAAGATCTGAATTTCTTTCAAGTTCTAGACCTGTGGGAAAACAACCAAGGACTAAATATAACAATGGGCTACACAGAGAATTTAATGTGGGCAAGGTCATTGGATGGGAAATAAATATATTAATATATCTATATATATATATATATATTATATCAGTCTTAGTCTATTACCATTCAAATGCTGTACGTACAATTTAGCATATTTTTCCACTCAATGACACGCACGTGCATGAATAGGATTCAACCTCATAATTTCTTATTTCATTTTACGGCAATGCACCCACAATCGAGTGAATTATGAACCTCATAATGGAGTGAAAAATTATGTAATGAGAAAGTTCTTCAAATTTAAGCTGTGATACACCAATAATTTTGGTAAGAATATGCCTTCTTTTCTACTTAGTATTGTTAATTGCAGAAATTTAATAGAAGAGATAATAATGAGAAAAACGAGGTGGCCAGTAATCTAATGGTAGAGTCTGAGTCTAGGACTTTCAATCGAGAGATTCCAGGTTTGAATCCCCCTACTGCTGACTTAACTCAACTTCAAAACTAATAAAAAGTAAAATCAACTACAAAAGCATATTGCTTAGTACAAGGGTGTATTGGGTTTATTCTGTCTTACTTCTGGTTAATGTTGTATCAATTTGATTCTCCTTTCCTTCTTCATTCTTCTCATTGACAACAGCCAAAGGAGAGTCGACCTTCACTTGAATAATACCATTCTTTCCTGTGGGACTGGGTTTGGCAATGCTGAGATTCGCTGGTTGCTGTCTGTTGCTGGTCTTGAGCACATTGCTTAGTACAACAGTGGGCTGCTGGTCTAACAGCATATCTTGCGCCGTAGTACTCAAGTTCTGAGAGCCTGGCCGTCTCTTTTTGATATTAAGTTTTTCATTCAACTGAAAAAGACAAAATGATTACTTACTTTATCTTACATCAAACATCATTAACCATTCAATGATCCTCTTCATTATTATACATTAAGCTAGCCTTTTCATTGAAAATATAAAAAAAATATAGTTAGACTTTCACTACATTCGTTTCAAATTAAATGTTTTCATTAAACTTGGAGAGTAACATCCATGGCATTCCTCGCCAGTAAACAGTTTACTGAATACTGTGCGAGAATATGATATGAGTGTAGCCTATAATATCACACATCATTATGGCAGACACCTAATGTTTTAAACAGCATGGATTGATTTGCATTTATTTTCAAAAATTTGTACGGGTATGTCATCCTGAATGTCTTAATTTTTATTTATAGTGCTGGTACACAAGTAGTAGAATTCCATAATCGAATAATTTGAAACAAGCACTTTGTTCTACATTGGCGGCGTACAGATATAGGTTATATAGAAAATAAAAATAATCAATCGGTCACTATTATTTTTGGAAATAGGTTAACTTCTTCCGTTTATAACATTTATTTTTAAAACAAGAACTCGCACTTGCTAATCCTTTTTTCCCCAGATTAACCATTAAATGGCAGATAAAAAAGAGGAAAAATTGTATTAATATTAACCATTTTATTGTTCATGGGCAGCTGCCAAGACTGATGCATTCCTCTTTGCTCTTGTTTCTCAACAACTGCTGTGACTATACTCACATCATCTTCACGCAATGTGAAATGATTTGGAGGTGTAATTACGACGGTATTGTCCACGACATCTTTATTAGGTGTAGAGTGTGATAGACGATTGATGACAGACTTGGTGTTCTCTTTACCTTGTTGTTTACCATCTATAGAGCGGAGTCTCTTCTGCTCGGGAGCAGGTACACTTTCTGAAAACATTGAAATATGTTACTCAACAGATCTTATTCAAAAAGTGCAAAAAACTGTACAAATTCTCTTGGGACACTAACAATATTAAAACAGTTATCACATTTTGCTGGACTATTTACACCTGTGTGAGTGAAGACATTAAGAGTACTACTCAACAGACAATTCATCTACACAACAGACTGTTCTAATTCTCTTAGTATGAAACAGTAAAGGTTTTCCGAAGCTTACGAATCGGCTTTGTTCTGGGTCTGGGTGGTACATGTATACGTGTTCAGTACATTGTATAATATGAGTATCATCGCATTAGTAGGTACTCATAATACAAGATTAAAATCTTAGTTTGGGACTATTTCAATCTGTGTGATTTGTCTATACATGTTAGGGTTGTTACGTTGAAAACAATACTGTTCAGGATATAAGTCACTGCACCCCTGAGATGGTCACTGACCATTAAACTGCACCACATATAAAATTGACCATATTATCATTGTGGCTACATAAACAACTACT